>VWZN01019448.1:165503-206483 GCA_013396955.1 Regulus satrapa | reverse complement strand
GCGCCGGGGCCGCGAAGGGTCCTGAGGGGAGCGCGGGTGGCGGCGGCGGCGGCTCCGTCCCCGGCCGCCCGCGGGACCCGTCCCGCCTCGGGGACACCTTTATCAGAAGCCAGACGGGCCCTCTGTGCCCCTCACAGGCTCCCCAGCGCACGCGGCGTGCGCGGCTCCCGCCGCGTCCTGCGCGGGGCCGGCACTTGCAGTCGGTGATCCCCATGGGTCCCTTCCAGCTCCGAACATTCCTTGGTTGTTTTTGCTTCCTTTGATGTGTCTGCGATTACATGGCCGCAGTATGAGATCGGTAGAGCCCCAGTCTGTGTGTTAGTTTTGTGTAGGGATAGGGAGCACTTCGAGCCTGGATTTAAAAGCGGAAAAACGGGAAAGGATGCCTTGTGACAGGCCAGAAGTTTGGCAGATAAGGAGCTCAGGAGTACCTGGAGTGGTGCTTAAAGTTTTGTTAGTTTGTATTCCAAGATCAAAGTCTCATTTTGACAACATAATTCAAGAATTTCGGAGCAGGAAGTGGAAGATACGGTACTGAGCTGAAGACAGGGAGAATTTAGGCTGCCCAGGCTGGAATTTGCTCAAGAGGCTCAGGCCGGCAACTTGAACTCTTGTGCAAAATGTTTTATCTTCTGGACCATGCAGTGACAAAAGACAAATTGCTCATTGCAGGAGATGGAACAGCACTGGGTGGGTGTTTTTCAGTAAAAAGCTGGAGCTCTAAACCAAGTGGTGATGAGTTCTGATAATTGCTAATTTAGCAGAGTTACTAGGTTGTTTTTGGTTTTTTTTTGCTGATCATTAGATGGTATTATTTGGGATGGAAATCCGAAGTGTGTTGCTGTGTTAGCCACTCAGTAAACAAAACACGGGGCACAGCTGCTTCATCACTGTACAAATGCAGCATTTTGTTTACTGAAGGAATAGCTTTATGTGCATTTTCTTCAACAATAAAAACAAGCCACAACCGTGGTGAAAGTCTGCAAGTGTCTTTCGTGTTTGGGTTAGGAATACATGTAATCATATCAAAACAGCCCTTTTATCTGTGTGATTTTCATGCTTCTGAGCATGTTATTGTGGTGTCCTTTTTTTGTCCCTTATCAACTACTTTCAGCTTTTCCTCCTATTTCCCATTTATCCACTTTGTTTTCCAGGGAAAGCATTTAAAATATAATACTTGTACCTTCCCTTGCCAGCACAGTGTTGCCCCTCAAGCTCTTCCCTGTTTATGATAACTTACAGAGCCACGGCGACACTCCAAACAATCGTGGTTGTCTATATTTTGACACCTTTAAAAATAAACTGCTGTGTTTCTTGATGGTAATTTATTTTTATTGTTAAGTAGACCCTTGTTTTAATGACAGGCTAAATACTGTGTTCCTTCTGACTACCGTGGCTTTTTTTTTTGGCAGAGCCAGAGTGACACGTCAGTGGATTTTTATAATGTGGGCAATTATCCACCAAAAAATTGACTGTCAGTTCAAATAAAAGTCAACAACAACAACAAAAAAGATACGAACAGTAGTTGTGGGAACAATGGTGGTACAACTTGTAGGAAGTATTCCCTCTTGTGAAGAAGCATTCCTTCAGCCAACAGACAGTGGAAGCTTTGATTATTTTAATTGAAACCTTAGGCTTGGAACAGATGAAAAACCGATTCCCCTTCAACTCCCCGGGACTTTTGGTGATACTTTTCAGACTTTAGACTCCACTTCATGCACAGTTTGCAGAAGCACGGCGATACTAGTGGAATTTTGCACTTGCAGGGGGAAAAAAACCCCAAACTCCTGTAGTTTCTATCTGCCCTGGTTGAAAGGTGTGTTCTGGAGCGCCCTGACAGACCAGCAGCTGCTCGAAGCAGCGCCAATCAAAGGTCACAATAGGCTGGAGCACACAGCGATTTATGGCACCAAATCAAAGAAGGAATTGGGTCTGCAGTGACCCTGCGTGGCTGCTGAAGCAGCAGACTGCTCGCAGACTCGTGGCTGGGAAATTCTCCCTGTTCCTCCAAAGATGAATCCGTGCCCGGCCCTCTGCGCTCAGGCTCCTGAGGGCACTGCTGGGGCTCACCCTGCGCTGTGCTCCTCGGCCTGAGAAGGTTCACACAGAGAATAAATGTTACCGGTTTGCCTTTTTGCAACGGCTGTGGAAACAAAAGTATACAAGAGAGATAAATTGCGGTTTAGAGAATACCCGTGAGATGAAACAACAAAGTAGGCATTCACAAATCTGACAAAGTGCTCAAAATTAAGCATCCACACAGAGAACTGTGACGGAATTCTGGTTAATTCCTTGCTATACACAACAGTTGGTGTGATTAGGAATTGTTGGTATGATTAGAAATGCTTCTCTGACGTCTTTAATTCAGTGTGGAAATGTGAGGAAGGGAAGCATTTCCCTGAAGGCTGCTCCCTGCTCCAGCACGGCAGCTAGCCCATCAAACAAAAAGTGAAACCAGTTGTGAACTAGCTGAAAATGAAAAACAAAACATTCTGGTGAGGAAATTACTGAGAATTTAGAAAATCTTTATGTTAATGGGTGTGTTTATCCCCAGTTCTTAAACTCTGGTTGATGCTGCACTGCTCCATGAGTAGATAAAAATGAAACTTTTAACTCTGCTGATGCTGAGTAAAGCTGTGGAGTTTTGAAGTGGGGTAACAAAAGGAGGAATAACAGAAGGGAGGAAGCAGAATTTTTCCACAGACCCACAAAAGATCTTTTTTTTTTGGTCCCGGTCAGGCCTTAGGGTACTGCATCACACACTGTCCACCAATGCTCAGAAAACAACAGGTTGTGTGGCACTACTTATCTACATATAAATTAACATTCAAAATTAGGGGAAAAAAATCCCATGATAGTGACGTATCAAAAAGTTGTAAAAACTCTCCTGGAGTGATGCTCTATATCTTTTCTGTTGCAAATAAAGGTCAAGTATAGACATTTCATTTTAGTTTCTCCTGAGGTGACTGCTTCAATTATCATTTCTCACATGGGTGTAAGACTTCTCTTCATAGTGGTGACTTTCCACCTTTCAGCTTCTGTTTTCTGATTGTAAGAATGTAACAGTGATGTTGGAATGGGCATAATGTCACTCTTAAAAGACTCACAGAAGCAGTTAAATCCAGTATACTTAGAGGTACAAAAGAATGGTTGCTTAGGCAGAACTCAGAAATTTTATAAGAGAAAGATTTTGTAGGTACCTGTGGTCTCTCACGTTGAGGAAAGGATGTTATCTGATTAGGAACAATTCTTATGGTAAGAGAAGCAGGGTGTGCTTCTCATGCATTTTCATGTTATTAATTTAGTTGTGCACGTATGGGTTAAATGAACAGAAATTCTCAGTGTGCCTACCAAATGCTCAGAAGACGTTGCAGAGACCATTTGTCAAAAAAGTCTGTTTATAGGCCTAAAAGAGTATTTTGCCCATCTTTTGGAGAGGGAGAAATTAAAAATATTTTTCCTGTCTATTTCATTCCTAGCTGAGCTGTCCTCAGATAAACCATGTGGTGTCCATGTGAAAATCATCCATCTCGTAGGACTTGGATTGAGTTCAAAAAATTGATTTGGCAACCATATGGTCCTCTTCATCCACATGAACCTTGAAGAAGTTTGACTTCCTTCCAGCCTTAGAGTAAAGTGAGGGAAGAAGGGAAACTGTTCTTAAAACTTGTCAATGTTGCTCCTAAATGTGCTAGAGGAGGACAATGTTTAAAAAAACAAAAAAAGTGCAAGAAATTCTGTAGGTTTGTAAACTACTGCAATTTCCCTGGCTTTTCTGAACGCCTCTCTGCCCTCAGAGTGCTGCTGTGTCCCTGGTGGGATTTGAGGGAGCCCGCTGCTCACAAAGCCCATCCACCTCTCCTGCTAGGATGGCCATTTTCTCCTCAGCAGGGTCTGTAAACACGAGCTTTGCCATGAGCATCCTACACCCTTCCAGCCCTGAATTACATCCCTTGTGTGCTGGAGTTCCTGGTTTGTGTTGGGAATGCTGGGCTAGTCAGGAGCTTAATTGGCTAATAGCAAGCAAGAGGAATAATAATTGAGTTATGCTTCCCTTTCCAACAGTGGGCATTTCTTTGGCATTTCTTCCTCCTCTTCCTAGCAGCCTTCCTAAAATTTGGTAGGAATTAGTATCTCTTTGAAAAGCCTTTTTGCTCATTCAGAGTTTACTGAAATTGGTTGAAAGAATCGAGGGGAACCAACAGGCAGAGGCAGAGCCAGACAATGGGATCACGTGAAACCAGTGTCATTAAGAAACCATGAGAAGTTTCAAAACTTCAGAACAGGGTAGTCTGAAAGGAGAAGGGTTGCCACTGCACTTTTGGAATGGAAAAAGAAAAGAAGTGTGGTGAACAATAGGAAAATATTATTTAAGAGTAAACCACAGACTTCAAAACAAACGTGATAACATGATTTGAACAGAAACACAGATCCGTTTCAGATCTTGTATAAATTATTTTATCTGAGCTTTATAAAAATAGCTTCTGAGAGGGGCTTAAATCTAAAAATAATTACAGGAAGAAAGTTTGCAGTTTTGTAAAGCTAAGGGTTCTTTTCTTTTTTGTGACTAAAGATTTTCTTTCTTCAGTCTGAAGAGGGATTTCATTGAGTACCATGCAAGCTAGGAGGATTTTGGAACCTTTAGTTATGTGTTTTCACTCCACTCTTTCCTTTTTTACTTTGTCCAGAAGTTTTTCTCAACCATCTGTATTTTATATCCACTTACCTGCAAAAATAATTCCCATCGTCCAAAAAAAATCATTATTTCTCCTCTGATGAAATGATACAGCAAGCAAATGTCAGTTTACACGGACGACTTGCAAAGACTGAATTTTGATAACTGCTATTGCTGTCCCATTGTGTCTTTGTGACATTCAGAACATAATGCAGATTAACTGCGTGCCATGCTGTATTTTATGTAGCCCTGTAGCCCTTTCTGAGAGATTACATTAAAATATGTTGGATAAAAATGTGAAGTAACTCATACTAGGGCTTTTGCAGCAGTACTGTTATTTTGGCTGGAAGGTTCACAGTAGCAATAATGTTTGAGCAATGGCTGTGTCTTCGTAGCCAGAATGGTATAAGGCAGTAAGCAAGCCAGAAATTGTAAAGAGGGGCAATATCTTTTATTAGATCTGAAAACAGGCTTTTATGCATCAAAGCTTGTCTGTTTTTACTAGACATATCAGTTGGTCTACTGAAACAACATTTAAGTAGATCCTTTATCATCCAGAGGCAATCTGTTTTTTCTCAGAACGCGAGTTCTTTTCCATTTCTATACCATTATTTTGGGAAGGTGAATATAATTCAGAATCTAAATATGTGGAAATAATATCAATGGACAGAAGCTAAAGTCTATGATGTAAACGGAGCATTATTTCTGTGGTTTGACTTTGAATATCAAGCAAAATTCTCTTTAGAAGCTCAATTGACTTGTCACTACTTCTGTAGTTTGCACCGCTCTCACAAATTGAGACCAAATGGACAAATCTGATATCTACAAGTTAATTTTCTTTCTGAAATCCAAACTACTGTAATTCTGGAGTTGTTCTGCTTTTAAACTTATTGCTGGTCATTTCCTAGGTTAAAATGAGAACCAAATTCCATATCATTATGGAATCCCTTTCATTATTTGCTTTTTCCTTTATTTTATCCTTTATTTTGCCTTTTCCTTTGCTTTTCCTTGTGTTTGTACTTTCAGATGCACATGTAGTAAGACATGGTTAGATGTACTCCTGGTTTTTTTTAAATCTATAACAGAAAATCTTAACGTCTTTAACAGAAATATAAAACAAAACAAAGATGGACAGAATAATGTATTTAAATTTCTCAGAGACAAGACAATGATTCCTTTATTTTCTGAAATGGCAGGGAAAAAATCTAAAATCATCCATGTTTTGTGCTCTTTTTTTCCCCCTCTGAATAAGATGTACCAAATTGCCAGCAGTTCTTAAAGCTTTTAATTTGTGACTACGCATCCTTACAAGAGACTCATTCCTTATTCTTCTCAGGTGGAGAATCCAACTGAAGCCCACCTATTAATGCCATTAATAGTATTAATTTCACCAAGTAATAGTAGACTTTGAAGTTTTCCTTGAACCTTAATTCGAGGAATGTTATGAGTATCAAAACCATATGGCTTGAAAAGCCGTGGCTGACTGCACAGCTCCAGCCTCTGCTTAGTGGGCTAAATCCATCATAAGTCTGTCTCTGTTTCAAAGGACACTGAGGCTCCAAGCGTGGTGAATGATACGAATTTCAGCTGGGTTGTAACCACCTACAAATGGGGCACCTTGTCAGAGGTGGCTCCCTGGCATCTCTGGGCAGACCATGGGGAAAGGCAGCACTCCCTGAGCACGGTTTGCCCCATTCCCACTTTCACCCTCCAGGGCTGCTTTTATTTCTCCAGTAGCTGCAGACAAAGAGTGAATGGCTGCATAACTTTCAGCCTGGCAATGTTAGGGGAAATGAAATCTGGGCTTTCAACATGTGGGGTGTCTGCCCAGAAGTGAGCAAGCAAGACGAGCAGTGGCCCGCTTAGCCAGGAAGAGCCCTGTGCTGGGTTTGTGGGGCCAGGTTTGGGTACCGAGGGGCTACAGCGGTGGCTTCTGTGAGAAGCTTCTGGAAGCTTCTCCTGTGTCCCACAGAGTCAAAACCAGCCAGCTCTGGGACAGAGCAGCTGGCCAGGGCTGAGCCCATCAGCAGTGGGAGCACCTCTGTGATAACTTAGTCAAGAGAGGGAAAAAAATATTGCTGTTCAACAGCAGCCAAAGAGAAAAGTGAGGAGATGTGAGGGGAGCAGCCCTGCAGACACCAAGGGCAGTGCAGAGGGAGGGGCAGGAGCTGCTCCAGGGGCTGGAGCTGAGATCCCCCTGCAGCCCCTGGAGAGACTGTGGTGAGGCAGCTGTGCCCCTGCAGCCCTGGAGGGCACAGGGATGGAGAGATCCCCCGGGAGGGCATAGGGATGGAGAGATCCCCCTGCAGAGCACAGGGATGGAGAGATCCCCCAGGAGGGCATAGGGATGGAGAGATCCCCCTGCAGGGCACAGGGATGGAGAGATCCCCCTGGAGGGCACAGGGATGGAGAGATCCCCCTGCAGGGCACAGGGATGGAGAGATCCCCCTGGAGCCCCTGGAGGTCCCCATGCTGGAGTAGGCAGACACCCAGAGGAGTATGAGCCCATGGGAAGGTGCAGTGGAGCAGGGTCCTGGAAGGAGCTGTGACCCCATGGAGAGAAGAGTCCATGCTGGAGCAGGTTTGTTGGCAGGACTTGTGACCCCATGGGGGACCCACGTTGGAGGAGACTGCTCCCAAAGGACTGCACCCCGAGGGAGGGTCCCACACTGGAGCAATTCATGAAGAATTGCAGCCCATGGAGAGAACCCATGCTGGAGCAGGGAAGAGTGTGAAAAGTGGAAGGAATTGGTAGAGAAAATGTGCAGTGAACTGACTGCAGTTCCCATTTCCTGACCCTCTGTGCTGCTTAGGGGAGGAGGTACAAAAGATCAGGAGTGAAGCTCAGCCCAGCAAGAAGGGAGGCGTAGGGGAGAGTGCTTTTTAAGTTTTGGGTTTTTTTCTCATTACCCTACTCTGATTTGATTGGTGATAAATTGAAGTAATTTCCTGAGGTTGATCCTGTTTTGCCCGTGACAGTGACTGGTGAGTGATCCCTCCCTGTCCTCCTCTCACACATGAACCTTCTGGTATATTTTCTCTGCCCTGCCCTGCTGAGGAGGGGAGTGACAGAGTGGCTTTGGTGGGCACCTGGCACACAGACAGCAAGTGGGTCACAAACTGCCAGGGCCACAGGGAGAGAAATGTGCTGCCCCGAGCATCAGAGGTGCTCAGGGAGCAGACAAGGGGTCAGGACAGCCACTCCTCTGTTGTGCCAGACACAGATGAGGCGCCACAGCAGCCAGAGAGAGAGAAAGATGGGGTGAGAAAAGAGATGCGATTATGAGAGTCTGACCACAAACAATTCTTTGCAGGAATGGTTTCTTTAACTTATCCTAGACAATGGTCTACACTGTCCAAGTATTACCTACATAGTACTTGGAAACCCTCATTGTAATAGCAAACAGCTGTTTGATTGAACCACATTTATGCCCTTGGCTTAGCGTTTGTGGAGATCTGTGTGGTTCCAGCTTTGGGTCAGCTCTTCTTCTGACTGATCTTCTAAGTGAGTGTCTGTCCTGCCCATGAAGATCCTCACTGCACAACTTCATTATTGTTCATTTCCCTCCTTGAAAGGCTTAATTCATTTTATCAGGGAGTAGAAATTACAGGACAACCATTGCTTCATGTATAGATCGAAATTTTTGTGTCCAGCTTGTTCCTGGGAGCCACACATAAATCTATTCTTCAAATAATTGCTTTACAATTTTCAAGTGGACTCTGGGAATGCAGGGCTTATTACACTGCATGCATTTGTCAGGTGTAGAATCTTAGAGTTGCCCTAAGAATGCTGAATTTTGATGCTGATGGTGCTTGCAAGAACAAATAAATTACAGATTAGCTCTGTTTCATACCTGTGAAGAATTCATCAAATCATACCTGGGGTTTTTTAATTTCTACAAGTGGGTAATCAGTTTTTGCATACCTTTAATGATGTGCAAAGGTCATCCTTCAAAAGCCTTCGGAAGCCCTCAATGGCAAGATTTAGTATCAGGTATTTTAAGTCCTGTCAGTATATCTTATTACCTGGGATAAATACCTGATTAATTCCAAACCCCCTGGAGAAGAGTTTTTTCAAGCTTGATTTCTTTATTTTCTGGAAGGAATATCATTTCCTAACTATTTAATTTCATAGTAAAAGACCAAAAAGGGAGATGAGAAATTGAAGATTGCTATTGTGACACTACTGAAGTTAACTTGGAGCACCTTTACTGACATCATGTTGTCTTCATATAATAGAGACAGGAACAGAAAGAGAGAAACAAGAACAAAGGCATTGTTACCTTCCTCATTTCCCCTTCTTGTGTTCAGGAAAGACCATCTAAATTTCTGATTAATAATATTTACACTCATATTGGCTGGATAGAAAAATGTAAAATAAGATGTTGTTGGTTTTCAATCAATATTGTTTGGAATATCTCCAATTTCATACACCAGGACATGACATGCTGACTTTTGAACATGCTTGAAAGCTCTGTTATTCTTGCTAAATTCCTGATTTCTTTATCTGATGGAAGAAAAATACAAGCTAAAAGTTGTAGCTTATATAAAAACTGAAGCTTAATAAATATTACAATTACCTATGTAACTGTTTCACACATAGATGTAATGCACCAGCATATTTTCCTCTCTTCTGACACATCTCTTAAGGAAGTTTCTCTCACTAAAACCTACTAGGGAGTAAAGGGGAAAAAATTACTTACCATTAAGTGCATTACTCAGCTTCTATGAATGCAAAACTTTAAAGCCAACTGTCTCGTACACACACAAAAAAACTGTTTTTCTTGCCAAAGTAAACACCACATATTCACTTAGCAAACAACTGTATATTAGTGTGGAAATATAATTTAAAACACATAGCAAACGAAAGTGTATAATCAGCCTTGCAGCTTGTCACAAAGCACTCGCTGCCTGATCAGCTCACCCAAGGTGTGGAAAATTTCAAAGACAGGAAGCAACTTCTCCTCCCAGATTCTCACTGCACTAATTAGCTTTGGGTTGCTATTCCTTCCATGTATGCAGAGAACTCCGATTTCATAGAGATCCCTAGCACTGCAAGATGAAATAATCCATAAATTCTGTTCTTTTGTACAGCAGAAATGCATTCAACACAGGCAAATTACAGTTAAAAGAGCTATCCTATGGCAACCAAAATATGAGCAGTCAGTGTCAATTTGATCAGAAGTATTAAATAAATATATGGAAGTGTTTAATGCACTGGTACAACTACACAGCTGTTCTCATAGGAATAAGTGTGAAAAAACCCACAGAGTGTTCAGTCCCTCCCTCTATGCCCCCATGTGTATGCAGTGTGCTAAATGATGGACATATCCATATGCATCTTAATTAAAAACCAAGAAATAACTGTAAAGCATAGTATGGCTTTTCTAGCACCTTAGCAAGGCATAGATTTTATCTGATTGTGGAACATCAGATAAAGGTAGGGGGGGTTACTTTGCTGCACCTATGAGGCTGATAGGGAGGGGAAATAATTATCTAATATTCAGACTGTCCTAGTTGAAGAATTCAGAAAAGATCTCGGACACACAAAGCCATTGTTTTTAAATAAAAGCAGCAGATTTCAAAGATCTGGGCATTGGACTGGATGATCTTTAAAGATCCCCTCCAACGCAAACTATTCCATGATTCTATGAGTCTGTGAAATAAATATGAAGGAGGATGATGGCTCAGAGCTTAGCTGGGTGTGTACCAGTTTAATTATTTGGGTTAATTATAGTGCTAAATAGTGCAGGTGATGGGTCCCTGTGATGAATGGGCCTCCTCACTGCAGGAGAGAGGAGGATGCATGAAATAATGGAGAAATTTCTGGCTTGCTCCCTCCTGGGGCAAAAAAAAAATAGAGAGACTTGTACTCTATACCCTGTACAGCATGGAGAGGTAAGCAGTGGACAAGAGAGTTTATAAAATGTCAAAAATGCAGCTCTGAAAAGCCTCTTATTTCTGGGATTGTGCAGAATTATAAATGAGTCCACAGTTACCAGGCTCATCCTCAGGAGGTTTCCCCTGAGGGTCCAGGCTGAGGGATTAGGATGAAATGACCCTTTTGAGAAACAGCCACTGACTGCCAAGTAGGTGTTTCTTCCCCTGAGGGCACTTTGTGCGAATTCTTCGTCGTCACAACGGTTATTTACGTGACTTTCTTGCAGTGTGCACTCCAGGAAACGTACCACATTCTTGGACACTTGGGGACAGGATCCAAGATTGCTCTGCTGTAGCTGGCATTTCCTCTGCAGTGGTGATGGGCAGGAGCTGCTGAATTTCACTTTTTTTGACTGGGTGCAGTCTGAATGTGACTGGTTGACTTTAGATTCTCTTAGTTTTCTTCTGCTCACAGACTTGGTGGGGCTGAAGAATGATTTGAAGGCACGGATGGACAGCTCTGTGCATCTCACCCAGTAAAAGCTTCTCCTCTAGGGAATGTTAGAACTTAATGGTTTTCTTCACTGATTACAAGGCAGAAGAGAATGCAACAGTCAGAAGTGTCTCACCAACTGGAACTCCTCACACTGAGTGTCTCTTTAAAATAAGACTTATTACTGTAAACAGCTATCTCTGCTTAAGAGTGAAAGTAAAACAAAGGGGTTTGCTTACAACCACCAGCTTCACTCCTGCTGTGTTTTTGTCAGCGGTGAAACCTATGAGAAGAGTGTGTAACATGAAAAAGTTCACCTTCTCAATAAGAAATGAGACAATGCTGGAGAAAAACTCAAAATAAATAGCTAATGCCGAGGGTAAATATCTCTAATGCAACCAGCAAGAAGGTTTGTTTCAATTTTCTTTATCCTGGAAAAGTCAATCCAAGATCAGAAAAGGAAATGCACCAGGTTTTGCCTTTTTACTAACAAAAGCATTTAAAAAAACATGTGATGGACTTGCAGATGACAAAATTATCTCTGTTAAGACATAAAAGCTCAAAATATTGGGTACTAGGGAGGAACTGAAGAACAAACAAACAAGCAGATAAACCACAGCTTGCCTCTATATGATGGAGCAGGGCTTTGAGAATCTTGATTTGAAAGTGGATGAACATTTGAAAGATCTAAGAAGTTGTCTTAACAGATGGGATTTGGCTTGGAGGGGGGACTAGTATTATGAAAAGATAAATGTTTAATATTTTTATCCTGTGTTAGGAGCGCATTCCAGTTTAAACAAAAATTCAAATGGTCTTCAACAAATGTACGACAAACAGATCATGAAATCAAAGTCAAGTAATAGTTACAATTTAAAAAAAAAATCATTCTCTGGGTTCATTAATCGCCTCTAGGAATGATGCTTTATACATGAAGATGTTTCTCATCCTTAAAGGCCAGTTTAAAATGTTATATTGGGAAAAGCTGCTAAATAAAGTACTAGAAAAGAAAGGGTTCATTTCTTTCTTCTCTGTTGACAAGGAGGATGTGGTATCAAGAACATTGTCTAAGACCTAGAAAATTGAGTTTCTGAGAGTCTGACCACTAAGATCATTCATTCCCCAAAGCCCCTGGGAAGACTATTCAGCCATGAGTAGACTGTGTCACTGTTTTCATATCTTATCTGTGAGGAGCCAGCTCGGCTCACGAGTGTTTGCAAAAACTGGAATGTGCTACAAGGATGCCAGAGTGACTCTTGAGTCTGCAACAGTTCTGCCACTGGGTTTTCCTGTCTGTGGTGCCAGGCTCAGGCTGTCCTAGGCAGTGGAGAGCTGGTGGCATAAGGAACACATTATGTGGCTAATGTTGGCACCATTAATCCTCTTTTCATTATAACCTAAACCCCGTATTATTAGCTGACACATGGTGAATGATTCCTAGTCTGTTAATCTAACATGATTTAAAGGGATGATAAAAAAATAGTGTCTTGCTTTACAGGCATTCATTTATGGAAATAAACTTTATCTTGTGCACAAAAATTAGGGTGGATAATTCCAGGCTTACATTTTGTACCTACCAGTTCTTAGAATTTATGTCTTTTAAAATACAATATTAAGATGCTGTGATTCTCTAACATGTTGTATTTGGTGGTTTTACTGAATCATTGCAGTAAATATTGCTTTAGGCAACTAAGTCTCCCGAGATAAAATTAGACACTGAGGAATAAACTCTGTCTCAAAAAAACCCCAAAAAACCCAAACAAACAAAAAAAAACCAAAACAAAAAACCCCACAAAAACAAAACAAAAAACCAACCAACCAAACAAAAAAACACAGATCAGACACATTCAAAAGTATAATAGTGTTTGTATTAAAGGTATAAATTGGTAGTTTTCTGATGCTTTATTGAATATTTTAATTCTATTTGGAGGTTGGACATTTCAGAAGTTTTTGTAGGAAGCTTAGCACTGCAATGATGGCTGAGCTGAGTCCCTGGCTCTTCAGGAGTTCAACTGCTTTGCTCTCTCAGATGTGATTTCCTGGGTACAATCTGGAGGATAAATGTTTGGGTTCTGCACCAGAACCATGCTGCCCATCAAATCTACCAGCCACGTCCAGGATGTACCTGAGAACACCATTGGCACAAAACCAAGAGATGATTGTAATAAACTTGGTCTAGAGGGGTTACTCTTCATCCCCTGGCACATAAATGAGTGAATATTTTAAATTGCCATAGATGAGCACTTCAACACTGAATAGTTTTATCAGTGGCATTTTATACTCTCTGTTATGAGCAATATAAATATGATTTTTTTTTTGTTGTTTATGATAAAGCCCTTTTCTTCAACAATAGCCATCTTTAGCATATGTTAGAAATGAGGTGACAAGTTAGGATAAGTTGGTTAAGAACCAACAATTCTCAGTTTCTGTACGTGGTGAAAAACTCCTAACAGGCATCTTTGCTTTTAGCCTGCTTTTGTCTGCCTACAAAGAACTTTGCTTGTCAAGAATTGTAGGTACCTACTCTTCAAGTGGAAAGAATAGCTGGCCTCCAGCCTCCCACAGGGAGAGCTGAGAATTAAAAAGATCTTTTAGAGAACCTAAGAATGGCTTTAGCCCCTTCAGCAGCTGAATAAGGTTTTATAATAGAAGTGCAAACGCACGTGCTGCAACTCTCAGTGAAAAGCTGTCATGATACACAGCTTTTGCAATCTAAACCTCAGCTTCTCCAGGCATTCTCCTGCACTTTTTAAGAGCCTCTGACATACAAATAATTTCGGGCATAGTTCTTGATAATTCTTGACAAATATTTGAAAACTATAATCTCCCATTACGGAAGTGAATTAAATGGCTGTGCTGGGAGCTTTCCCCTCAGTACACAGTGTGCAGCAGAATGGGCAGGGGCTGTTGAAATGAGCTACAAAACTGTTGGCAGTGAAGATCACCCGCTGTAGGCAGGTGTGTGCCTGGCTGCCTCGGCTCGGTCGAGTTCCTGGTGTGTTCCTGGTGTGTTCCTGGTGCCTCGGGTACTGCTGGAGGTGAGGACCTTTGTAAATGCACATGGCAACAGCTCCTGCCAGTGCCAAACCCCTCAGCATGAGCAGCAACAGCTGCTGAGCTTCTCTGTTGCCCAGAAGAAATAGCCACTACTCGGGACACATAGGTTTGAACTCCCAAGGCAGCATCAGCTGCTGGATGTGAGTGCAGGTCCTGGAGCTGTGAATCCCTCCCTGAGAGCTGTGAACCCCACTCATCTTCCCAAGGAGATCTCATCACCCAATTCTTCCTGCATATTCTCCTCTTCCTCCAGTCCTGCTGGCTTCTCTTTGCTCTTACCCTTTTCTTCTCTGACCTTCAATGACACAATTACCTCTCCCATACCATTCCTCATAACTTTATCTCCCATTCTCCCCCTTGCCCCTTGCTGTGCATCCTTCTGCCTCTACCCCATGTGGTTCAGAGGGAGATGCCTTTTCTCTCTTTGGGTTCCCTTTCTTCACTTCAGCTGCCCTGGACCTTTAGTGTCTGATGTTCTTCTGTCCCCCAGTGCCAGGAGAGGGACAGTACTGGAAAGATGTGCCTGTTGGAGAGGACAAGGGGCAGTCTGCTTTCAGAATGCTGTGTTTTTAGGACTGACACATTTAAAGCATACATACTGTATAGAGTCAGGAGTGCATCTAACCCCATTGCATGCTCCTACCTTGTCATCTGTCCCGACAGTTTTAATGGGGCAAAATTTCCATTTATCCATACTGTGTTATCCCATATGTTCTCTGCCTGGTCTAGCTGCAGCCTTTCCCTGGGCATGCACACACACAGCCAGAAGTTGAGGGAATAAAACCCAGTTTCCTTCTTGTCCACCCCAGAAAGAAGAGAGGAGAAACTGAGACCAGAGTGAGTGCACAGAGGATTCAGCCAATTCCCAGCCTCATGCCTTCCCACTCCTCCCCTGTTGCAGGAACTCTCCAGCTGTCTCTGTGTTTACTTCTGCCTTCCCTGTGACATCTTCTTTTAGTCTCTGTTCCTCTTTTGCATGCTGGAGAGAATGTTATCTGCAGTTCTCTTTTTGTCTCTTCTATGGACTGGGCATGCCTGGGCTCCTTCAGAGCTCTTATCCTGCCAAAGCAAAGAAAGATGATGCATTCATTGCTTCCACTTGTTCATGCCATCCTTAACAACAATAACAACAAAATCCTTTCTATCCCAGCCTGGTTCCTCTGTGCAGTTCTCAGCTGACTTACTAGTAGGCCTGTGTTTGTCATTTGTGAGATTGACTGCACAAAAACTGTAGGTGTAAATTAAATAGAAATTCATCTGTAAATATTTCAGCACTCAGCATTATGTTTTTTATAAAATTTAAAGTAAAGCTGGTTGTTCATATCAAGTTTTGAGTGGTGGCTAGCAGAGCTTTATTTCAAGGTTATGTTCCTTTATCCTTTTCCAGGTGAAACACTAAAGAAAAATACCCATGAAGTTTCTGAAAGGAAGAGAAGAGGCATCTCAGACTGGTGTGCTGCCCTATTGTAACACTCGAGCAGTACTGGGATCAGAGCTAGATGAAAGCATGATAAATTGGTGACAGCAAGGGTCAGTCAGTTGCAGGGGGGAAGAAAACCCACGAGGTTTGCCCTCCTGGCTACATTCATGGACTGGATGACATTCCTGCTGCATGACAAATGTGCAGGCATCCTCTTCCCAAGCTGGAAGGAGATACAGAAAGAATGTGGGAGAAACCAAGATGAAGCCAAGAGCAGGATGGAAGAATTTAGGAAGGTAACTCCTTCTTTAGGAAAGGAACTAGGCTAGTGATAAATATCTATGAGGGGAGTGGTGGTGAGGGAACCAAAGATGGGAAACACATCAGGCGTGCTGAGAGGAGGCAGGACAGCAAGACATGGGATGCAGACCCCCTGAAACACTTGAGTGAGTTGGTCTCTAAAGGCTTACATGAACTTTTACAAGCCTTTAACATGTTAAACACTGTTAAATCCTTGTTGCTCAGGTCTCCATGCTCTTGGTTTTGTCCCCTTTCTGTCTTTTCCAGGCTGTATTTGATGCTTTGGTGTTAGAGGAGGAAAGCAGCCCAGTTTATGGCTTCTACCTTGCAGTATTGCTGCCCAACATCTTTACTCCTCTACTAGTACTGACAGTTTGTCCTGTCAGTGGTCAGAGGTGCCATTTCTGACACAATAATGGTGAACAACTGCAGTGGTGTGATGAAAAAATGAGGTTTCTGCCTCATTCTAGGCAGAGCCTTTGTTCCACGCACTCTTGAGAATCTCTGCATGGTCTCTTGACCATCTGCATGAGCTTGGAAGAGCCCAGGTGAATTGTGGGATTAAAGACCACACAGAATAAAATAAAATGTCCCAGCTCCCAAGAAGTAGGGCCTAAGGAGGAGTGTCCAGCAGATTAAAGAGTGCTGAAGAAGCTTCAGCTGCATCTGAACCTATTCTACTTCCACAGTATATAATGGATAAGTGGGAAAGCAGCTTACAGTGGATGTGGAGTCATCATTAAAGCAAGGCTTGCAAGTTCAGCTTGTGCACATCTCTAAACAAGGGAGGGCAGAGGCTTTTTTGGTAGCTGAGTTCAGCTGTCTCACACATCCTTGTCTCACCCCTCCTCCCACTCCTGCATCCTGAGAAAGACAGAGCCGTGCTCCTCCAGAGGAAGCTGGGAAAGGAGGGAGGTTGATCCTTAGGCTTTCTAGATTCCTAATTGTCAGACCCTCCAGAATCTGCCCTGAGCAGCAGTCCCTCCCGAGCAGCCTTTCTCCAAGATGTCTTGGGAAGGTTTGAGATATGGAAACAAAGCTCTGGGCATGCATGGAAACACACCAGGTTATGCCACTGAGCTAAAGGATTCTTCAGGACGCTTGAGAGCTTGGTAACTTCAGAATTGTGGCTGTCCCTGACAAAGCAAGCCTGGAAAAGGATCATCAGTTTTGTGATGACCTCCCTGAGAGGCTCAGTTCACTGTGGCAAGGCCAGGGTGGGATGTTCCCTGTGGCTCTGTACGAGTCCAGCATGCACATGAAAATGGCTTCGACTTTCAGACTGATGTAAATGTCTGCCCAAGCTATAGGAAACTGAAAATTAAGTTCTAATGGACAGTTTCTGGCAATCATAATGTAAATGTCTATACTATATATCTGCAAATAACCTTTACATTGTAAGCTAGCAGAATCAAAGTGCCTGCTGGAAAAAAGCTTGGGAACAGGCAAGAAGCCCCTGAGATCTTCACCAAGCTGGACTAGTGGAACAACAGAAGATTTACTTAAGCTTGTTGGAAATTCACCCTAAAATAAAAAGCTACAATCGATAGATTTTAACAGTTTACTAACCGCGAAAGAAAAATAAGCAAAACTTTCATGGCTATGTGCTCAATTTCCTTGTTTACCACAAGGCTCTATCTTGAACAGTCACATTTCAGCTCTATTTTTAGGCAACATTCATGGAGAGGAACCACAAGATCCAGAGCTCCTATGAGCTGTGCGTTTCCCAGGGAGACCTCAAGGAGCAGCTGATGTCTTGTTTGCTCTTCCAAAGAGGGTGGCTCTGAGCTCCCTCTCTCCTGCCACAGCCTTCTGAGGAAGGCAAAGGAGGGCATTTCTTCCTCACACCCCTTGGGATGTGTCAGGGGCATCCTCAGGGACGGACAGTGCTGCCAGCACTGACTCTGGACCACATAATCCCAAAACCAACCTGCCAGGAGCTGCTGGATGAAGTGGAAATTGCATGTAACAAACTAAGGCCAAAGTTTAATCATTCCTGAGGTAATGTACACAAGAAGGAAATGAAATTCCCCTCCAGAAGAGTGATATATTTGCTTATTGTCTGAGGAACTAAATACTGTGAAAAGGAAAACAGAGTCTGAAGTGTTTTAGCTGTTTTTGTGTAGCTCAGAGGGTAAAGCCTTGCTTTTACTGACTATAGACATAATGATAGAAACCATCCCTTGGTGCAAGACTGAATTTAAAGTGGAAGGGTTTATATGATTATACCATAAAATTCAGTCATACTGAAAATGAAAGCAAAACCCATGAAGGATTTACATGAATCCTTAAAGTGACACTAACTTCAAAAAAAAAATCCACTTTACTTCATTGGCAAGCACTTCAGGAGCAGGAGGATTTAGTGCTGAGGAAGCACACAGTTTATTTAAACTTCCCCTTGAGCAGCTGTAGAGGGGTTTGAAACATCCCCACATCCCCTCAGGGGCTCCTGGATGAAGGTGATGGGTTTGGTTCAGGACCACAGGGGAGGTTCAACTCTCATCACCCTGTTAAGAGAAATAATCTGGGAATAACTGCTGGGATGTTTATACTGCATAGCTACCACAAATAAATCAATTTAGCAAATGCTGCTTTTCCCTTTCCCCCTAAATGTGTTCATGGATCCTGTGCAACACTTACAGATGTCAGGCAGAGCAGCTGTTTCCCTCATAATTTCCCATTTCCAGTCACATTCGACAAAACTTTGGCTTTTCTCTCCTCTTGGAAGGACTAATGTCTGATGTCTGCTCAGATTTGCTGAGTAAATGAAACATCAGGTGGTGTCCCTGTGTACATTTAGGAGTGTAAAAGGTGGCAAAATAGGTTTGTTTGGGCTGCTCTAGACTAAGAGCAATCATTCCCAGAGCATCCAGCTCTGTGCTGCCTAAAGGCAGCCAAAGGGGCTCTCTCTGAAAAGGCAACACATTTACCTTTGGACAGGTGAATCTCCCACCTTTTAATTTTTATTCCATTTGCCCCTTCAAAGATAGACCAAAGATGATGATTTGCCAATAAGATTAGATTAACATTTTAACTTGTTAAATAAAATTTGTACAAATACAATGTAATGGTTCTAATGATCAAAAATAATTTAGTACCATTATTATCAATATGTGAAAATAGAGTTGGAATAATTTCTGGTATGATCAGCAGCAGAGAACCCATATCTCAATGCTGAGCCTTTATACTGAAGATAAATTGCATTTAGATACTTTCATGGATGTTTCAGCCTAGTCAAGGCAATTTGTTGGTTTTCTCTCTTTGAAAGAGTAAATTTCTGTTTGTACCTCTTACCTCTAAACCGAGTGACTATAATATAGATCCCATTAAACCTTGGGAATTACATAACAGTCAAAATTCAATGAGAACAAATTTGCATTTGTTAAATTCTTTTTGCTTTGAGGTTTATAATTTAATGTGAACTCCTGGTGATCCCAAAATAATTCACAGCTTTTTTGTGGCCTCAATAGGGCATCAAAGCAAACACATCCCAGAGAGATGAAGAAAGAACACCTCACAGTATAATAAAACAACTACTGTGCTACTAGAAAAATCCTATCAACTACAATTAAACTTAGTGTGATGTATGTAGATGTAATTTTTGCAAAATGATGGGCAGCCCCTACCTATTTTCATCCTATTTGGTTATAACACTTTTGTAACTGGTATGGACTCAGGGATGCATTTTCCCTTTCCTGGTGGTGCTGTAGCTTGTCTGGTTTTGCACCTGACAAACCGAAAGCATCTACATTCTAACCTTGTCCAGAAAGAAGATTGTGCCAATTTATCTCAATCTTTTCTAAATTGGAGTAGTTAAATAGATGCGTGTGTGTGTGTGTGTGTGCAGCTGATGGTGTTGATCTACACTTCTCTTCCAATTAATCTCTCTGGCAGTTGCAGCACGTCCTGCCTACCAACCAGTGCCTGAATGTGCTTGGGAGGACTTCAAAGACTGCAACTAGAGAAGGAGCGGGCTGCAAACGAGCCAAAGCAGAACTGAAACTGAAGTCCCAATGTGTTTTGCTGATTGCTCAGACCTCCTCTGCAGTGTGATATCACCCCGTGCCCCAGATTAGGAGGTTTGTCACCAGGGACCGTCTGAAGCCTGTTTGATAGACCACATTTTCTAATGCTGTTGAAATACATTGCCCTTTCCAGAGGTGCAGTGCAGAAATAATTATTTGTCCTTATAGGACTCAAGCTTAATAACCCCCTTTAAACTTAGTCATTCTCAACCTTTCTCCCTAGGATTTAATTTGACCAACATTTAAACACACAGGTTCTGATGCTCCCATCACTCCTAAAGGGTTCCTCTCGCCACCAGCATCTTGTCCCTGGGCTCGCTGTTTCACCATGCTATCGTAAATATTTGTATAGTTCCTTGAGGCGGAAAAAAAGGAAAGAAAGAAAAAAGTTGTCTTTAACTATCTGCTTTTTCACGTGGATATAGAACCAATTTTGCCAGAGAGAGGAGGAGGCAGCATGGCTGAGAATGATGGCTGGGAGCAAGGGGAGAGGAGGACACCACCTTTTAGTGACTGTGATGATTTGGAGCATTTGTCAAGCTGCACACCCTTCAGTTCAGCCTTTTATTTCACAGGATGTCTTCTCCTAAGGAATCCTTCACTGATATTTGTCACGTTGACTAAGGAAATCCAGTGGTGTCTCACCCTAGGAGCTGTGCGTGTCTGGGGCTGATTCTTACTGCTGTCCTGGCTACTGGGGTTCAACCTTCAACTAGCATCAGAAATTCAAGTGGGCACAAAGACTTTGCTGTGGCCTATCTGAAAGACAGGAGTAAACCCAAAGCTTATTTGTGCTTACCTGGGCCTGTAATTAAACCACTAGGACACTCAAGTCTTAATCCAATTGAAAGTCCTTTGATTACAGCATTTAAAATTGCGCCTTCATTACAAACTCAGCAGGCCCAATTATTTTGCAATTACAAACATTAATAAGCGGTATAGGAAAATGAGGACAGCCTGGAGGATTTGAGGATGGCAAGTGCTCCTGAGAAGGATGTGGATGTGTTGCTCAGGAGTGATCAGAAACTGCTGCCAGGCAACGAGGGACCTGAGAGGAACCTCCTGGGATGAGGGGCAGGACCTGGATGATCTCATTTTCCAGAGGGAGATGAGACTCGCAAGGGCCTCCCAGCACTGCAGAGAGCAGGGAAGCAGAGCAGGGAGAGGTGACCTTCTCCTCAGGGCTGCCAGAGAACCAAGCACTGGCAAATGACTTTGCTTAAAGCTCTTTCAAGCTGTCTTTATCACATGCATAGCTGCGAGATAAATTGGAACATCTCATTTAGCAAGGAAAAGGACCCAGCCCTGGCCTTGTGTTGGTCTCTTTGGATCAGGGAAGAGAAATTGTGGTGGTCATGAAAATGATCATGACAAAAGAAGCTTTTTTAACTCAGCATGGTCTTTGTTCCCACACTTGCCTTTTTGTTGAAGCCTTCGTTGAGAGCCCTGGGATATGACTTAGGCTTGACTTACCTAAGCTCTGGGTCTTGCAGGTAGCTTTCTCATGAGCTGCTGTGCTGGGCTATTGTTGGAGAAACAAAGAAACAGGAGATGAAAAGAGGCCACAGACTGATGACTACTTCAAATTACAGGAAATAATCAAATTAATCTCTTTTTATGTCAAGATTAAAAGATGGTGATAAAGAGTTGCTTGAAAAGATTATGGATTAATCATAAATTGTCAAAGGCACTAAGAAAACCACAGTTTATTTTGGCTGAAGAACATTCTGGTGATTACTGCTCCTTCACTGCTCACCTGATGGCTCTACCATATTACCACTTTGGAGGCAGGTGGATTTTGAGGTGACAGCCTAGGCAAGGTTTGGAGGCACCTGTCTCTTGTCAGTGCAGACTCTGAAGCAGAAGAGGCAGCAGATGAGCAGATTTTTGAACCCTACCTGTTATCTCTGCCTTAGAGAAGAAGGTTTGATGGAAGTACATCTAGCACATTACCAAGCAGCATTTCAAATTAAATGCTCTCAAGTTTTAGGAGCTGGGAAGCACAAGTTCAGGGTAAATATAAAGTTACTAGAGTTGAACATGTTACTTCTCATCAGCCAAGGTAAGGTAACTTGTTCTGAGCAAGCTTCAGCTGAAAGGTATTGAGCCTTGACAGGAAACTTCTCCCCAAAGTCCAGCCAGGGCAGTCCCTGCCCTTTCCATCCAGTCCCTGCTCTTCCCCATCCTTGTGGCCTCATCTTTGTCTTCCTGCCCTCCCCATCACAGCTCCTTACATACTGATGTGAGCCCAACCAGGGAGACAAAAGGAGAGAAAGAAAATCCTTTCTTCTGAAGGGTGAGTTTAACTGGCTCCCAGGAGCATTCCCAGTGCCAGCGAGGAGGAGGAGGAAGGGTGGGAGCAGGTGCTGGGCCCAGCAGAGGGGGAGTTTTCAGCTGAGTGGTTGGACAGGCTTTTTGCTGAAATGTCACACCACACCTGGAGTTACACCAGGGCGAGGCGGGTGCGTGTGGGACGGGTGACACGGCCTACTGCCATTGCTCCACCTTATTGTCCCACTCTCGGAGCAAGGGCCTTCCCATCCCATCCTGGCATTCCCTGCAGTCTTAAAGGAAGTGTTCAATTACCAGGTGAGCCCCATTAGCTTCAGGGGCGGCTCTGAAGAGCTGGGATCTCTGTGTGCTGGACAGACAAGCACCTGGGTTCTTGTCAAACACTGCCAGGGATGTCAGATGAGTTACAGAAATATGCCAGATTATTACAGAAATATGAAGCACATGCTGAGCAGAATGCCTGTGCAGTGCTGTGACTGAAAAGGCTGACATGGAAGGACATTTTGGGACAAAACAGGTCTCTATGAACTTTAGACCCCTGCAGTATAGACAGCTGCACTGGCATGGCTGGCAAGGCTCCCTTTGGAGTCTACTGAAGAGGAGCAAGCCCTTTTAGGATGCAGTTCATCCCATCCTGGTTAGATACACACAGCTAAAGGTGATAAACACTTCTTTGATATTTTAAAAGGCTAAGTTTTCCACAGACAACTATTTATAAAGGAAAGAGTCATGCCCTATTGAGGGCTTGCTTTTCTCCACGTGGCACTGCAGAGATCCTTTGGTGCCTTGCAGGAGTGCACACTTGGCCAGAGGAATCCCACTATTTCTCTCCCAGGACCTGAAAAATGAGGAAATGGTAGTGACATATGCTTGCATGTTTGCAGAATCATATGCAATTCTCCTCACAAAGCAATAACTAAAAATTAAATCAGACTCTGAGGGAAAGGTAGTGATGAAAGAAGGAACTGCCTTCCATTCTCCAAAAACCAAAAAGCTTTTGAAAGAAGAAAACTGCCACATATTCAGCTTTGTTCTGGACTAGGGCAGATATTTCTATGCAGTGTGATGCTGATCAAAACCTTGACACCTGTTAATTAAGCCTGTTTTGCTTTCTTTTGCCATTAACATCTTCAGATGTATTCTTTTGTTTAGCAAAATATTATTTGGCTCCCTCTAAAGCCCAAGGTAGATGCTACTAGAATTTTTTTTCCTGAACATCAATCTACCTTTAGGTCTGTGTAAACCCTCAAGGCAATAAGTGCTCAGAAATAGAACTGCACTGCTCAGTGTGGACGCTGTCACAGAGTTTTGCCAGCTGTGAGGAACTGTCAACAATCCTTTATACCTGGGGGTATAAAGAGGGAGAGCTGCTTCTCTTCTGCCAGAAGAAACCCCTTGTGCAGAGGCAGTCACGCTGGCACCACTGGCAGCACTCCTTCCCTCCAGGGACTGCATCTCTGCTGCGGCAGCGAGGAGCAAAGGTTGGTCCATTTACCTGCAGCAGGGACGCTTTGTCAACAGAGCGCACGGGCTGGACTCCTGTGCAGCACAAGTGGTACCTGTTGTGCTTGACCTTGATGCCTGTGTGTTTTATTTCTCCCAGCAAAATGTTTTGACTGCTGATTTCAACTCGTTCTGGGGCTGCTGGTGATGGGCTATTTAGCATATTAATGGAATGAACGCTCCTCAGCGAGTCACACTTCGTCACAGATTGCTAAACTTCCCTTGCATTAACTTACTAAATAATATGCATCTATTCAAATTGCATTTATTCTTAATATGTCTGAGATGCTCATGAAAGTGTAAATTAGATGTTTAACAGCGAGTTCTTCTCCCTCCTTGAATTTTGGCTTCATTTGCTTTTTTATTTAAATGAGGGGTCACAGCTGGCCATTGAATAACAACATTTACTTGGCTGTGCAAAAACCAAGCCCCTCCTGTAACATCTTTGAAATGATGCAGGCATACACTGAGAGGTCCTTTCTCTTTAAGAAGAATGCATATCCCTTTGTCTCTGCTTGGGATGAGAAAAAATGCAAAACAATGCTGTCATTTAACCAGGCTGCTGATAGCTGATCCTGCAAGGGTTAAATGGTGTCATTGCAGTTTCACTTCCTCTCAGACAGAGAGAACTACACTGTATGAAATAATTTGTTTATATTCCTTTCCTGTTCCAGACAGAGTTACCAAGTACGTTAATATGACTACTGCATCAAACACTTGCATTCATTTTGCACAAAGTAATTTAAAATGAATTTTTTGAGCAGGTTTTCTTTTCTTGACCTCTTCTCTAAATGAAAGTGATCCTCAGAAAATTTTGCATCAGGTAAGTAATTGTCCTGGACAAAAGCCTTTGCCCTTTAGAAGTATTTTCAAGAGTTTGGAGTGATAAACTCCATGTTCAGGGACCAGTAATCCAGCAGACTTGTGATTCTGTGAGTGTCAGATACAAGAGATGTGCAGGGAGGCATTTCAAGAGAATACATCTAGGCTGCTTTTAAACAATCACTGGATAATGCAAAGTAAAATGCTTTCTAAAAGAAGTTTTATGAAATCTGTGAGCCTATTGGATCATAGATAATTGAAATGGCTGCTGAAAGAAAAGCTCATTGACAGCAGCATGTGAGACCAGGCTAAAGATAAATTCAGCATGAAGCACATCAATGGGGACAAGGTGGGGACAAGAGGGAAAATCCAGGATGTACAAGGCTAATCCCAAACTCTGCTCTGTGATGCTCAGCCTTCCTGCTCAGGCCATACGCTTTACTCAGTTGCACAAGAAATGGTGACAAGATTAATGTCAAGCTACCAGAACGTTTTTTAGGTTACTATAAGGAATGAAAGCAGGACAGAAGAGTCTGGGGAAAGGTATGGGAAGGGAAAAGAGACACAAGGAGCAGAAAGAAGGATTTCTTCTACAATATCAACTTTTTCTTCTCTGTAGTCTTCTTTGGGCAGCCTAGTCTTGCTCCAGGGACAGCTTTACAAGCTGTAATTTGACATAAATCCATCCTTTTGCCTGACACTTTTGTATTCCCTGCTACCTTATTTTCTCTAGTCAAAACAAGCAGGAAACATCTGCAAGGACTACACGTGTATTTAAATGCTGCAGGTGATGATCCTGTGGAGAAAATGGCCTTGTTTCTTGGCTCCACCACTCTTCTCCTTTGCCATGGTAGGTCATTCCCACGTGCCCTTTCAGTGCTGCTCCTCTCCCACATTTTTTCCTCTGCCTACCTTGAAATTAAATCAGAAGCAGTCTGGCCCAGGACAGCAGGCTGCCACTTGTTTTTTTCTAGTAGGAATTTCCATGGAAGGTGGGAATTTATTGTGTGTCAGGACCAGAAAAGGCTTTTCAAGCTAATACAGAGGCATGACACCAAAATTTTCGTGCAATGGAGAAACACTCAAATATTCTTACTTTCAAGGAAAGTAAGTAGTTTTCATGGGTTGTTTGCCGAAGATTTATTATGGATGTGTATTTAAATAAAGGCCATGATATTTGCTTAGCAGCAGGAGGGAGTTATTGTGTGACAATGCTGCCCTGCCTCCATCCCCTGGGATCTGGCCAAAGCAACCTTCCCATGCACTCTGTGAAAAAACAGTCCCCTGAGTAGACTTCTCTTCAACACATCAACCCAAAACTTTCCTCTGTAGTTTTCTATAATGCTGTTACTCACCTTCATGCTCATTTTCTTAATTATTTTGCAAGAACCTGCCTTTCATGCAAACGATCTTGGCCTCTGAGGCCAAGTAGGAATAGAGACTCCTTCATGTGGCATAAGCTTGGTTCCTCCATCCCAGGGAGCTGCCTCCATGCTCCATAGGCACACACTAAAACCACTTTCCAGGAAGGAAAAGCTTGCTTAATGCTGGAAGGGGAGTAAATATTAAAGTCCATTTCACATGATGATTGAATGGGTGAGAGAAATTCTGGGAGCTTAGAAGAATCCTGTGGAGGAGAATACAGAGACATGGCAGACTGATGATTTACACTTAGTATTTGAAAGACATATAAACAAATCCTAGTTAAGTCCCTCTGATAAGTGAATCACTGCCACCAGTTTTAAAATGTCAAATGATCCTAATGTTCAAAATGATTGCTGAGATGGCAATTCTTTTCTAAATCCCTGTTTTCCGTTGCTCCATATCTTACCTTTGGAAGTGATTTTTTTCCATTAGCCTTGACTTGGAAATGAAAAATTGTGCACTTGGAAAACTCAATTTCAAACAATGCTACCCAGCATAAAGTAGACTCTGTTCTTCTGAGAAATGTGTGGCTGCCTGACATTTTCTAGCAAAGCTGCTGGATTTATAATTTTCAATCTTATGATTATGACAGGTTGGGAAAAATGTGCAAGGAGAAATACTTCGCTGATATTAGGGCTTAAGAAAAATTGCTCTCTATTTGGTAAAAGTTGATTTTCTTTTCTTATGTTCAGAAAAGAAAAAGGAATTACTAGTGACATGGATACTCTTAAAGAGTTTGGAAGCCAGTCTTTCAGCTACAAATCACTATCTCTTTTTATTAAAGGGATTATTCTGACGCATCATACAGCTCCTGCATAGGTACAATAATACAAATCTTGTATTCTGCATGAGCTCTACTACCGTGAAGCCCAAAGCTCACCTGACCCACCAGCTGGTTACCTGGGGTCAGGTTTGTGCCACTGGAGCCGGGGGAAGGCCAACACTCGGGGTGTGGCAGAGACAAGACCACAGCCCAAGCAGAATTAATTGCAGGCCTTGTGGTGATCAAGGCTCCGGAGAATGTGCTCACCGTGGCCTGGATAGGAGAGCTCCAAGTGGAATTTTTTAAAAAAGCAGGATCTTTTAAGCTCCACGAGTATTCTGATGAAGGAGAGGAAGCGCTCTGGTTCCATGCCCCTGCAGTGGGAAGGGCTGCTTGCACATGGTGACTCCACAGACTGACATTTCGCCTGCAAACACAGCTCCAGCTCAGCAGCTGATCTCTGGCTACCAGGAAAGCAGAACGTTTGGAACAAAGCAGGCACCTGGAGCAGGGGTTGTCTCTCGGTGCCCTGCGGGCTCACTGAGCTGGGCACGGTGAGGGTGAGCAATCGCTCCCTGCTCTGCTGAACCCCATCAAAGTGTTTCCAGCTAATGGCTTGATAATAACAGGGGGGGCTGAGAGACACTGTAAAGACTGACAGGGGTCCACTTTTAAAAATCAGGAATCATTGCTCTCGCAGCAGAGGGGTGTCTTTTAATTACATTTTATACAAATCCCTTTTATAAATGGTTAAGGACAGGCGAATGACCAGCTCCTACCTAGGCAGCAATCTCCCTCTGGCACAGATCCATTTCATTTCTGCAAAGTACTTAAGTACATGCTTAACTTTAACCACCTGAACTGTCCCACTGGAGCCACAGAGATGACTCATGAACTAAAGTTAGGCCTCTGCTTGCGTATCCTGCTGACTGTGGGTTTCTGCAGTATCTACTGCCAGATGTTTGGGAGAGGAAATGAAAGAAACTCTGTAGTGGACATTTAAGGGAGTAATTAACTAGCAGAGGAAACTTTGTGTCACTTCCAGATATCCGAAAAGTGATCTAACATGACAGTTGGTATTTTGGTAGTCCAGACATAGGTTTAAACAATTTTTAGTCCTATTCATGTCTTGATCTTTTATGTTTAGTCTCCTGGATTCTTCTCTAATGCTCCAGTCTGTCCACATTGGACTTTATCAACTTTGTGGTTATATCTTAATTTAAATACACATTAATATTCTTCATTAAATACAAAATTGCAGGGTAAGAAGAACGAAAAATGCTATGGTCAAGAGATGTAATGCTTCACTGTAGAAAGGCTAGAGTAGAAGATGGTGGGGGTTCCAGCATACCTACATATTTTGCAACCCATACACTGGTTTTCTTTTCTTTTTTCCTTGCCAGTATACTCATCTTTCACTTGGATTGTCTCCCAAAAGCTCTTCATGAGAGTATGGCACAGTCTCTGCACAAATAGCACAGCCCTGGGATAGAGTTAACAGGAGACTCCAGCCTGAAAATCTCACAACAATTTCCTATGCCATAAGCAGCACCCATCACAATAAGGTCTTTCATTTGGATTATGCAACCCCGCACAATGCCCCACACCGGGCAGCTCCAGTGCTGAAGGCAGCCCTTCCCCCAAACCCCACAGAGCAGGATCCCTCCGTGCATTCCCCGCAGGAGGGCTCGGGCAACCATCGCTTGCAGGACCTGCTGTGTTTTGTGGAAGTGCTGTTTTTCTAGCTCTGGGTTACGTGGAGTTTCAGAGAAAAGTGTTGCAGACTTGTGACAGGCTGTCACAATCTGAGAGAGTGAGAGTGGGAGATTTATTAGGGGAATCTCCTTTGCCTCAAACACAGCTTCCTTTGAGGGCTGATGCTCGCCTCTCCTTGGTGCCACCTCTGAAGGCTCTAATTCCCCAAGTGACAGCAATAGAATAAAACTCCCCATCTTTGTTTCACCATCTTTGTCACCAGTGTGGACTTAGCCCATTGCTTCCTGAAATTGCCCTGGACTGTCCATATCCAAATGACCATCTCAGATCCTACCTGAGCTGTTTCCACTGGCCACGCTGGCTGAGCTGCTGTTCCCTTTGCTGGCAGCTCCTTGCAGAGGTCAGTCCCTGCCTGGGTCTCACACTTCCTTTAAAAGCAGCTGCTCCAGCACAGGCCTGACAGGCTTGAAGGGGACTGAGCAGGAAGCCTTGGCTAATCATGGGAGGGGGCGTGACTTTATTCTGGAATAAATTCCTCTGGAATGAAGGCATGCAGGACAATCCTTTCTGCAATCACCAGTTTAGTTCTGAAAAGCAGTGGAGAAATAGCACACAAGAGGCCACACTCGAAATGAAACCGACTGCTTCAAATTCCTTTGGTGTGAGTCCTGCCTTCCCTTAAGGTCCATGGGAACTCTGCCAGTAATTGCCCTTGTGCTACAGTTTCTCCCTTTGTGTTAGTGTCCAGCAAACCCTGATCTCCACATCAGCTCAGAAGATGGCACAGCACTGATTTCTAGTCCGAAGGAGCGCACAAAGGCATTGTGAATATGTACCTCATTCTTAACTTTCATCCTATATGACGGCTACTTTGAATTATCTCATACCCTATACAACAAACCTCTCTTCCTTGCTAACATTGGAAGGAAAATAAAGGTTTGTTGTTTCTCTGAAGTACTAGACCTATCCTTAATTTCCATCCAGAAAAGCCCTTCCCAGCATTTATTCTGTACCGAAAAAAAAAAAAAAAAAGAAATTAGGTGGCAGTGGGCAAACAGTGACTGATATTTTAGAAAGTTCTTGCACTGCTCTTCTAGCAGAGGACCCAGGAAGGGAATATATAGCTAAAGTTCTTTAGTCCCACTAGGTACCCCTGATGCCTAAAAAGTCCTTAGGGTGTATCTTTTGTAGGACTATTACTCAACTTTCAGTCACTCACATGCCTGTATAACATGCACTGCCATCATCAGTGGTGCTCCATACTGAGGCTAGAATATAATTCAGGACAAAAATCAAACACTCAGCTGGGAAAGGGTATTCAAGGCAGTCATATGCTGTTTTCTCTGGTGGGGTTGTGCAGTATGTGGTTCCTCTCTTCTGTGTTTTTTGAGCAGGGTTTGGGCAAGGAGCCGTCCATCTGGGGCACCCTCGCCTCCCCCTGGGCAGCTGCTGGCAGGGCTGGCAGCTCTCGCACAGCAGCTTCTCCATCTGGGAAAGCAGAGTCCCCACCCTTGGTGCCAAGCTGTCAGTCAGTCTGCTCGGAGTTTTGCAGTCTGGGCTCACACTCCCGGGTAGGTGGAGTCAGTAACACTAAGAACTTTATTAGAAACTAGACCTAGGCTCATCAGTGACACCAATATAAAATTGTTTCGGGGCACATGACCATTCAAAAACGTATCAGCTTGCATTTGGCACTGCCTTAGTTTCCAGTCTATGGAAGTGCCTACAAAATCTGTATGCAGAGCCTCCATCTGTGTTACTTGTACTGGACCAGCAGCTCTCACCCTGCTGGGGATGAGGAGGAAGGAAAGGGAAAGGACACACAATCCCCTCAGCTCCTTGTGCAAAAAGCAGTCGCAGTCTAGCCCCCGGACTGGGTCTGTGGGTCTCCCCTCCTGCACATTGCAGCAGGAGACTTGCACTGATCTGTCTCCCTGCTTAGCAAGGAGGGAGAGTGCCTTCATAAGAAAAGCTGCAGCTTTCTAAATAATGCTGCAGCTCCTATTCTGGACTGCATCCTAAAACCTTGCTGGGAGGTGGGTCCAGGGAAGCTGCTGCCCCTGTACCAGGTCCTGATGGCAGCTGGGTCCTTGGCAGTGAGGTCCCAAGGCACATCCCTGGCCTCGGGACATGCCATGCCAGGGGAGTAGGTGGCATCATTTCAGAGACCTCCCCTTTATCTCAATTCCACAGGTTGTGACAGGAAGTTTAATTCCCTTTTGCCGACAAACCAAAGTTTTTCTAGTGGCCCCTCACGTTGAAGGACTGGAAGAGTGATGCAGAGAGTTTGGTCTGCAGTCAGTCCCTTCTGTCCTTTCAGAAAGGGGATTCTGGATTTGGATGGCAAACACTTGACTGACAGTAGGGTAAACCACAATATCTTCCCAAATCCAGTTCTGTAGACATCAGATAGGTGACTTTGGTACTCTTCTCAGGCTCACTCTGTTCTGGTTATTTAATATTACCACATACATTTCCAGGTGAATAGTTTAATATATATTTCCAGTAAGAAAATGCATTTTTATAAATGCATAGATGCATACAGCAAATTAAACTGGTATATTAAAACTAGCATAATCTCATCTAAGTAAAGAGATAACACTACAAGACAGCTGCATTGTCAAAGTGCCTTGTAATACCCATTTCATTCTTGTAAACAATGCATCTCTTTAAATGTGGACTGCAAAAATCACACACAATACTTTGGTTCAGGAATCCGCTGGCTGATTTTCTGAATCACTGTTTTTAATATAGGAGATGTGGGCGTCTAAAAAGCCTTCTATATATAAATCTGAAGAGCCATCTCATTCTGTTTCTGCAACTTATTTTACCAGTTTCTCCTGATTCATTTTTTTTAGTGAATGCTGAGCATTTTAAGAGTAGAGACTGAGCAATAATGCTCTACATAGACCATTACAGTTTGGAGCTCCGTGACTTCCCAAGAGGTTATTACATCTCAAGCAGTGAGAAACAGCTCTCACTGAGTAAGAATCCATTGTGTAGTATTATTCAAGCAATTAGAAATCATACTGTGTACAAAATGCTGTATCTCTAGGTAGCAATTTTGGGTTTTGTACCATGCCTATTTAAGTGTGTAGCCATAGCAAAAGAAGTACAATGTTAGCAATGCAACCATAACTACATCAGAAGACTAACAAATTTATAAAAACAACAACATCCTGTAATTGAAATGCACCATTTCATTTGCTTTAGACATCAATATTCCCAGTTCCAGAGTCTCCTGGATTCTTAATTACCCTGCCATTTATAAATTCCTTATCTGGCCAAGGAGAATGAGCAGTATCTTATACTATGGAGAAGTTCACAGGAAACCAGAGGTAATTTCCCTTTCCTTCCACAGCATTCCCGACTCTCAACTGCTTCAAAACACCCAAAAACTGGTCTTGCATTTTTCATGGCTAGTACAACATACTGCCATAAGACTAAGCAGACCATTTTAAAGAATTTCTGAAGACCTTTAGTCAGCTTTTTTCTTTAGAAAATTAGATTGTGTCAGCATATTAACTTGAAGCATCATGTTAAACCCAGCTTTGCAAATTATATATATGTGGGCTAAGAGGGCCAGAGCTTACCAATTACCCAGCTCTTAGGGTAGATCTCTTTTATAGACAGAAGGAGAAAAGGGCTAATTTATTTTTTGAAGTCAGCTAGGATACTCTAATAGCTATTGGCTTCATTTGATAAGCTCTCAGGTACATTACAGTGATATTGATGAAAAAAAGTGGCACAACAAGGCAGAGAGGTATGGAGGTGCAAAAGCATGATTAATACCCACCTAAAATTCTCACAGTCAGTACCAGACCACAGGAGGAAGAGCTCCCATCTTGAATGATCCTGGCATGTGGCTGCTTAAAGAGGAAATGTTTTGTGTAAAGAAGCAGGGGATCCCTGGTGTGTGTTGGTCCAGAGCTTGGAAACCCCCCTCAGCTCCTGGCAGACAGCCCAGCACCAAACTCTGAGCTCAGGACCTCCCACCCCACGGCTGTAACTCCCTGCATCCCTGGGGAGGCAGGAGGCACTCTGTGGGTTATGCCTTGGTGATCCTTCTCCACAGCTGAGACCTTCAGACACTGCTGAAGGACTTCCCAGCACTCCCTGAAGTGGCCAGGCCTTCTCGAGGGGCTCAGGAGCACCTGTGACAGGTGGGTCCCTGCAGGACCCAGGGCTGAAGGCACACTCCAGCAGGCACTGGACCAGTCTGGCCCAGGGATCCCCAGGTTTTGGGAGTCCCAAGGCTTTGGGAATCCGTTCAAGTCGTTGTCTGACACTGGGCCTCCTCGCTATTAAACCATCCATAAAAGCCCCAGGGCTGGGGGGAAGGAAAGAGTGAGTGTGAGAGAGGCAGGAAAGCACAAACACCTCTGTACGTAATGTCTGCATTTCATAAGACTTTCTGTTACCATGGCAATGAGCGTGGTATAAATACCCAGACAGATCTCCCTTGTGGCAGTGCATTCTGCTGCTCCCGTGCTGCAGGGCCAGCCTGTGTACAGACATTTTGATGGGCATCTGCAAGTCCTCTCTGGTAAAACTGTCAATGATTTTGTTCAATTTCAAGCCTATCACTGAGCAAAGGAGCTCTTTCCACTTCATTCACCTCAACTTACTTTCTGGCTCCTACAAACAAGCAAATAAATTCTTTCGAATCATAAAGATGGAAGATTGCATCCTTATTAATTTGCATTCAGGCTAAATAATCTATAGGAAGAGCTAACATTTTAGCTTGCTTTAGTTTTGTTTGGAAGTCAGACTCAGCACAAGCATTTCCAATAATGATTTAGGGTGATGAAAACTGCTAATGCTGTTGAATTTTGGGTTGTAAGAGAGTTATAACAGATGCAGGTTAGCCAGTCACAGAGGAGCATAGCCTCAAGCTGAGTACAATAATTAAAAAATAAGTGCCTATGTTTCATAACACAGAAACCCTTCAATTGATTTTTCCAGGATTGGTGCAGTCTTGCATGAGATGCAGACAGAAATAGGTGGATTTTGATATAAAAATCAACCACGATCCTACGTACACAATCTAAATGTCTTATTTTAAAAGGTTCACTGGACCCTAATTCATTTGATAGGTATGGTAATGGCAGGAACCAGATTTGCCAGGACATCTCCTTTCAATTCACCCCCTGCTTTTTGAGTGTAAAATTGAAGAGAGGGAAATGAAACTGCAGAAGGCTATATATGTTCCTTTATATCACATCTATGCAGGAAGAGAAACTACTTCAGAAGGGGAAAAAGCACACCTTCATTTGGAAATGAAGTTTGCTTTTATACTGAGGAAACTCAATCAAACTCAAATCCAAGCTAGGGCAAAAGAGCTGGAGTTTTCCACATAAATTAGCTGGGTAAATTACATATGGGAATCCCACATAGGTTAAGCCAACCTGTTGTGTGGAGAACAAAATATAAATGTCAAGCTGCCTGATTTTATCTTATGACAGTTAACAGAAGATCGAGCCAAAATGGAAATGAGAAAAATGTGCCTTGAAAGAAATCCATCCTAGGATAAATTTCTTCCTATATTCTTCCTGGTAACAAGCATGTAACATGGGAAAAAAATGGGGCTGGGAGCAGGAGGAGAGTCCTGGAAAAGCCAGGTGATGGGACGAAAGAACCCTTCCTGCTACCAACACTGCATCACTTCTGACAAGTTGAAATTTTCCAGAGCAGCACTTATTCTCCCTTTAGAATAATACAGAGAAGAGTAGAAGCCAATTGAGAGGGAGAAGCAAAAAAGAGTGAATGTCCCACTTAGCCTAACTTGGATGGGTTTGCAGTTGAAGCCATAAAGAATAATTATTTTTTAATCCTAATTCCTTACCCTCTTTAAATGAGTCTGTACTTCTTCCTCCAGTAAAAGTATCGTTTCCTCCATCTCTTCTTTTTTCATTGCTAAGCCAAACAACTAAAAATAACAAAGAAGAGCAAGAGAGAGCACCAAAGGAGTTTGGAAAGGAAAGCCTGCGTTGGCAGTGAGAGCTAGTCAAGATGTACATTAATCACATTGTGTAATTGAGAGAGTTCTAATAGAATTGCACTGTAATGCCATGTTAAACTGAATCAGCACTCATACAACTATTCACACTAAATAATGTCGTGATCCTGCAGTGCTTTTAAATTGAGAATTTTTCCAAGAACTCAGAAATTGGCTTGACCTTTCCTTGGACACAGGTGAGGTGATTCATGTAAGGACTGGAGAGGGAAGGGGACATTGCATGAGTCACTTCTGTTTGTTATATGACAAGCACCTTCTCCTAACTGTTTACTTCACCAACTTTCATTTCCATCTGCTGCCCCTTGACCATGACAGAACATGTCATCCCCAAGATGAGGCTTACACTTGCTTCTTAGTGCTGAAATAGATTACAGAGGCTATTCAGTGGACCCAACCAAGTTGAACAGAACAGAAAATTCTTGCTTGCACTGAAAAAACACTCAGCCACTGGCATGATTCTGATCTGGGACCCATCGTTGTGGTTGAATCCAATGGAGGTGCAAAAAATGCATGATAAATGGTTTCCTGATCAGCTGGTTCTTTCAGGCATTAACCACTTCTAATAAAAAAAAATCCCAAAGATCCAAATATCACCACTTCTAATAACAAATATCCCACTCAATTAGACCTGTAGTCTACCTAGCTCGTCAACTCTTTATCCAAAAATGGCAAAACCCAGATGCCTGGAAGAGTTTAGAAGTAGAGGCCAAGTATTTCCCCTAATTTCCCTCTTTCTAGAAGTCTATAGCTCAAGGACTTGCTTGCTCTAAGATTTCTCAGACAGATTTCCCGTGGCAGGAGGATATTTTTTTTTTACAGGGACAAATATCTGCTTGCAAGGACTAGAATGCCCTGCATGCACTTCCCCACGCTGTCCTGAAGATCAGAGACAGCTCTTGCCAAAGGTGAATGCTGCTCTCTAACTCCAAATGTTCAACAGGTGCTCACAAGTGACTTGTGGGGACTTTCCCAAACCGTTTGCCTGATGACAGAGAAAATGGAGAAAAAAACCTGAAAACTCAACACTTTAGAAAAGTCTTAGGCGAGTATTACAATTTTGAAAGTGTACATTTGGTGAATGACAAATAGAAAATACCAGGAATGGGCTGAAGGGTTATTTTTTAACATTTCCCTTCCATGTGAGCAGAATGATAATTGTGTCCTTGATGTGTCAATATCAGTTACACACTGAGAGAATCATTTTAAGATATTTTTAAAACCCTTTAAAGCAGAACACACGCACCAAGGTGAACGTGCTGTTGAGGCAGGAAAACTGTCACTTCCCTGAGAGTGACAGCATCACCACTGTCTATCTGTAAAAGGTACAATCTTCCATGAAAGCCTTTCCAGTAAGTTTGGGAAGCTGCAGGCAGGATATCCTCTGATGTCACATGCTCTGCTGTGCCAACATCAAGAGCATAACCCCCAGGATGTGCCAGACGTGGCCCTGTGTTAGCTTGGAAGCTGGACAACGTTACCATCCGCAGGCCTTTGCACGTCCAGAAATGGAACCTGGAGCCCTGGAGTGTGTTACAGACAGGTCCATAAACAAGGAGAGAGATGCAAGCCTTTCCTTTCCTCCAGTCTATGCAGGACTGTGGGTGAGTTGGGCATCCCTTGCCGTGATCTTTACAGTGAATAAAGGTGTTTTTTCTTCTGCTGTTATCACCAAGAGGTGATATCTATGGGACTGCTCTGCATTCAGCTGGCACCTCTGACAGACTCGCCTGCACTCTGTCCACCAGCACTTGACAGTGGCCTGTGACCTCAGATTAAAGGATGACTCTGAGTGCCAGTGTGTGCTGCTGCCCTGGGGAGCTGCTCCGTGCCTGCAGGAAGGTTGTGCTAGCCGAGGAGAGAATTCCTACAGGTAGATAAGCACATTCAGAATAAGAGAAGTGATGACTGGGGGGGAAAGTCAGGACATCCAGAAGAGAATCTGCAGCAAACTAGGACTATACGGATGGGGAGTAATAAGAGAAACATTTTGCCTAATGCAAGAGGAGATTTTTAATTGGACAGAGAAGAAAAAAAATATTTTTTTTGCAATGATCCTTTTGCAACTGGATCCATAAAAATATACTCCATAATCCATGGAAATCAGTTCTCTGCTTACTGTGGTATTACATCCCTTGGTATTAACTGGAAAGGCAGCAGTGTATGTGTGTACATGAGTGAATGTGACAGCACTCAGGAGAATGAGAATGGAGGTTTTTTCTTTTTGACTGCCTTTTAATGAATGAAAAATGAAAAACAAGCTTTGCTGCATGGAGATACTGATCTCCACATTTGGCATCTGGGATTAATTCTGCAGGCTTGCTGTGTGTGCATGCCCCTCCACATCCCCAACAGAGAGACTGGGAGTGCAGCTTCCAGCCCAAGGTGCTGCTGTGTCCCTGCTTCCTGGGGATATTGTCTCATCACAGCCAGGAAGAAAAACAAAGCAAAAATCCAAGCAGGCATCTGGCAGAATTGGCTTATAGACTTAACATTCAAGATAGGTTACAGCAACACCTGACTACCAAACTATTGCATTTGCTAAATATTTAAGCAGACAATGCAAATAACTGCAGATAAAACCATTTATTTGCGTGAAAAGAATATGGAGCGACAGGCCAGGATCTTGTTTGGCTTATGTTGGGCATATTAAATGAATCTTAGCTGGTGCTGATAAGTCTGTCAATCCACAAGAGGGGGGAAAATGCCTTAAAGGAAATAAGCAGAGCAGGAAGAAGGAAATCTGTATTCAGGACGGTGCTCTGGGTACTGGATTGCAGCAGTGATGGAGAGAGTGGAGGTGAAAGGGAGCAGCACACACTATTCCATATGCTGTCCTGATTATCAGGCAAGGTGGCTGAGGCACTGTGGGTTATTTGACTTGGAATAGGTGTGTAAATAGCAAGTAAATGTTATCTTTGATCCTTTAAAGATTTTTAATAGCTTTTTTTATATTCAAGTGTTGAGAAACACACAAGGAAGCTGATAATGGCATACCTGGAAAGGAGTGGAGAGCAGTGACTTCTGTAGTTTCCATGGTTGCTGTCTTCAACACAGGGACAATCCTTACCCAGAGGAGTGGAGGGCACTGACAGTGGTGTGCTAACACCACTTCTTTTGCTCTAGCTGAATAAGGGAGCATTTTAAAAACCATTCAGGTGCAGCTCTGGTTGAGAAGCCAAATGGCTGAGTTAAATCCGTGTAGTGCCAGACTTAATATCCCCTGCTGAGAGGCAGGACCATGTTTGCATGACTGTACAGGCTTCTGCACTGGAGCTGGACAGGAAAACTTATTTCAGAGTTACTAAGTGCAGTACAAAAGTAAATATTTAGACATCTACGCATACAAATGCACACTTGATAGGTTTATAAATGTACTTATGTAGTTAGGCACCTGCTCTTAAATCAGTGTGAACCTTAAGCAACAAAATCCTCCTGGAAATCCAAGTTTTGCCTTCTACTTTCCATTCTATAGGATCCAGCCTGTCACTGAGGCCTTATGAACTTGTATGGCTCAGTTCCTATAAAGATGGAATGGAGGCTTCTGCATCTTGTAAATACCTTTCAACTTCTCTCATTTTCAGCCACCTGAAAAAGAGATCAAATAGAAGATAAGGCGCAGAATCTCTGACAGCACAGCATTTGTGTGGCTGCCCACATCAGCCTGTGGCCACAACTCCCTTCCTCATCCACTGCTTCAAGGCTTTGCAATGTGAGGATGGACAGAAGATGTCTGAGGCAAGGAAGGATCCAGAAAGGTGGTGGCATTTCCAGGGTGACAAGGAGCACAGCTCCTGCATCAGTCCTGGCCATGGCTGGCTGTCACAGGCTTGAAACCACTTGGTAGGGCTGGACATGTCCTGCACAGCCCTGGCACAAAGCAAGCTCATGCAGTTTGCCAGTGATGCTGACCCATCAGGTCCTACAGGGAGCAGTATTATCTGGAGGAATGGCAGCCAATAATTTTTGACCTGACAGGGATGTTCACAAGTCATTCTGGAGGCTCCCAGATTCACCGTAATGAGGTTTCTGGTGCAACCGCCCAAATTTTCCTTTTAATTTTCTCCTTCTTGAGTTAACTGAGGTAACCTTGGACTTACACATATGCAAGAAGCTCCAGACTCAGTCAGTGGACCGGCTGTCAGCCACAGCCAGGCGACATCCTGGCCTACTTTATATGTGAACAGCATCTCACAGCTGAATAAATGGTTGATTGTGAGGAATCTCTGTAGAGCAATCTGTGGAGACTGCTCTACTTGTGACTGATAGACACACTGTGCCCCTTCCTCACCGCCACCTGAGGGATTTGCACTTGACCAGAGTTATAAGGGTATTTATGAATTCAAAACTTTGTTATTGTAATTCCCTATTCCTGCATACAATTGCCAAGTTTAAAGAGAAAATTGATTCAGAACATCACATCTTCTCAAAAGCACAGCCTTCAACCAACAATACTTCATCCTCTATATCCTATTCTCAACTCTGCTGCTACCCTGAATACTGAAAAAGAATTTGAGAAATCCTATTTTCCTTTCCAGTGCTCTTCAGGGGAGTGCGTAATGTACCCAAGGGCTGGCTGCACTGCGTGTCATTTGGATCTCCTGCAACACTTCCACTGGTCAACTATAAAGTTAGTGCCAGAGCAAACTTTTAGAAGAGAATGGGAACAAGCCACACTTGATTTGAAGGGAAATTTAAGACAGTTTCTTTAGTTCTAATCCAGTTACTTATGATTTGTGAGGGATACATAGACTCCTGTGATGAGTGCTGAAGAGCCAGGTATTTTAAAAAGGTGAGAGGAAAGTGTACATAATAAAAACCCCACAAGTATGGACACACATTTCCAAGCATTCTTTAAAAAGCTGCTCTCTCTACCTCATACCATAATACAACCTTATCCTCTGGACATATCACACAAAGGTTTGAACTGCCTTGGAAACAAAAAGGGAGGATTGCTGCAAGGTCAAGAGCACTAAGTACTCACTGCAAACACCACTGATAATTAAACCACTTTTTTTGTTGTTGTTGTTTGTTAGAATTTTTCCATTTACTAATACATATGCCTTTCTGCAACCAGTTGAATTCAATTTTTATATGCCTCATTTGGAAGAGCAAAGCTGTCAACGTAATGGGAACATTTCATCTCTGGGGTGAGATGTGGCAAATCCAAAGCAGCATCAAAATCCTTCCTGAACTGCAGAGTTCACCTCATGCTTCCATACAGAGAATTCTCAGGGTTCAGTGGTGTGGCAAGGGGTCAGTGGCTCAGCAAGTGTCTTCCATGGAGAAAAAGTCATGCTGAGAGCATACAACCAATATAAACTCTGAAATTGCACTTCCAGACTTGCTCTTGCAAAAGGGAAGTTTCTCCTGCCTTGTGTTAACTGAAGGCCAGTTCATGAAACTCAGTTGCATAGGCCCTTGAGGGTCCATTGATTGTTTTAAAAGGCTTCATGAAAGGTAATTATCAAAAGATTCATTATGGGGAAAAAATCCTTAGGGAACTGAAAACTGAAAAAACAAAGGGGAAAAGACACAGGTTTAGTCTTCTGCCCTCTTCATCCTTCCTTGAAGACTCTACTGGCAAAGTCTGGAAATGCTTTTGATTATCTCCAAAAATGACAGAAGAGGAAGGCACTCAGCACCTTGCACAATCAGGTACTTAATGTCCTTACCCTCCCTGGGGCTCTGCTGCTGACAGCAAATGAACTGAAAGCTCCTGCTGCTCCCACCAGCCTGCTTCTCTGTGTCATCCACCTACACACTCACACATTCATTCTCTCCCTCATGATTTATTCATTCAATTTATTTATTTATGTAGGTCATTTTCAGTAGTAGTTTTACAAATAATGGCAGAAGTGAAAAAAGAGCAAGACAGAAACAAAGTTAAGGAGAGAGCTGGTGGCACGCAGCGCATGGCAGGGGGAAGCTTTACTCTGCTGAAAACAAGCATGTGCTAGAAGACTGCTCCTGATTTTCTCCTCAGGCAGAGCTTGAGCAAATTCCAAGTGACATCAGCTTCACCAGCCTTTCCTCAACTCTGACTTCCCTCACTTGGTGCTCATGCCCTGCTCCCTGGGCTGGCATGGTCTTTCTGATTGCACTTGAGGCCTTCTGGAGCCCTCTGAAGGTTCCTTCTGCATTTAGAGACAACGGTTTCTGTTTTCCAGGCATTTAGCCATTAATTGTGTTTTAAAGCTTTGGTCACTGGGGTCTTTGCAGTAAAGAATGGGCCTATTTATATTGCCTAACCTGTGTGTCTAAATTAGATTATTTCTCTGTATTTGCTTTTTATCCACCCTCTAAAGAAACTCTCTTTCCTACACTGAACCCACAGAAACTCCTGGGAAATCACTTCTTAAGGATATAATCAGACATAGTAAGCTGGTTTAAGGCTTTCTGTCACCAAAAGAAGCAGTCCTGTTCCTTCACCTTGCGTGTATTTTCCTGTCTTCCTCCTCTTCCTTCCCCCAATTCTACCTGTTTCCCACCCATGCTTACTTTTGACACTTACCTGACCCCTCACTGAGCCAATTCAGCTCATTGAACTGACAGAAAATGAATCCAGAGAAGTATAAAAAAAAAAAAAAAAAAAA
>VWZN01019448.1:154470-165466 GCA_013396955.1 Regulus satrapa | reverse complement strand
AAAAAAAAAAAAAAGGGGTACAGTTTTCTGATGGGTTAATGAGCTGCATCAGCTCAATGAATATGAAAGTCAGCCCAAGGGTGAGTCAGGATCATGTAGGAGGGAGTGTGAAGAGCAAGGAAGATTGACCCTTTTCACAGTAGAAAGTGATCAAAAGAGCTCAGTTTGTCTCCACTAATGGTATCCTTAGGTGGGAATATAAAGTAGATGCCTGGAAACAGACAGAATTTATCCTTGCTGGTCTGGCTCTGCAGTAATGAATTTCTATTTCATTTTCTTTCCCTCCTATGCTCAGTTGGCATTTCTACCACAATTCATATCCCTGAGAGTGTTATAGAGATCCCCTTCAAGCACAGCATCTCTACACTGCCAAGAAAATCTGTCTCTCAAATGTTTCACAAACACAAAAAACACTGAAAACCATCAGGTATCAACAGTGACCTGCCCTGTTATGGAGTCTAGTGAGAAGCACACAGGGGGAGCTGAAAGCAGCACAGTTGTCAGACTCTGAAAGTCAAACTGTGACAGTGAAATGAAACCTTGGCTGCTCAATTTTTTGATACCTTCAGACCAAGACCGGGCACTTTCTTTAAGACACGCTGTGCCAAGCACAAGGTACATAACATGTTATGCTCAGCAACACTGTCAGCTCAGGGAAACTGAAGATTCTGTGATAGACTGGAAGGCAAAGAAAATAATCTCATATTCCATAAAACTGTAAAGCTCTGATTACACAAAGGAGGGAAAAAAAATATACCATGGCAAGACGTTTTAGTTAATGAGCACAACCAATTCCCATTGTTCTTCCAAAACAAAGAGGACTTCTCCCTACGTCCTTCCCTTTGGATTAGTAATCCTTATCTAACAGGAGGAGAGCTCCTTTTCTTTTGATCTGTGGACATGAACACCAAACCGGCAATTACAGCAATTGCAGGTGTCCTCTCTGTTTTTAGAAAAGTAATTTTTGAATGCACATGTGACATCTCAGTACTCTCCCTAGCAATGTTCTGGAAATGTGTTTGTCACTTCTGCTTCTCCCGTGGCGTAAGAAATTATGAGCTCTGCCCCAGACTTTCTAGCTCAGGCTGTGATGGAAGCAGAGGCAGAATGTGCATCAAAGGGTTACCCATCACCTGGAGGGAGACCTTCAAGGCCCTCAAAATGTAATCTCTATTCTGATTGCAAAATCTGCAGAAGATATTTTATTTCAACAAGGCTCTCAGCCAGTCTTCACGGATTAAGGAAAAATATTTTCATTTCCTATCTTCGTTATCACTTTTTACATTCTGAATGCATGCAGACAAATCCAGTCTGAACTACAGATATTAAAGTGGTGGGTACCTGCCCTGGAAATAGTCTCAAAGTCTTTTTTTAAGGAGTCTTTTTGTAAGACTCCTTGAATCAGAGTCCTCCAGTGGTCTAACAAGTCTCCTAGTTAGCTTTCATCCCACTCACTCATGACAAGTTATGGACTGCATTTCTCCTGCCTCATTTTGAAACTAATCCGGCTTCCTACAGTTCCTTCATTTCACTAACTTTCTCTCTTTTTCCTATGACTAGCATGTTTTTTTCTGAGTTAAAATTTGTGACAGGTTTCTACCCATGGTCCAGGACTAGTAAATAGTGACTCTAGTTCTGTAGCAAGTTGGTTTCCTGTTGCAACATCGCCCACACTAAGGAAACCACATCTGTTCAGAGATGGACCCATTTTAAGAACAGTTATTTTTAGGCTGTAGAAGATTATCAGTCCTTGAGACAAAGGGCTCAGGTGAGTCTTTAAAAAAATAAGGAGAATAGGGAAAGCCTTCTGACATACTGAGATACTGGAGGCAGGTGGGAGAAATACCATTTGCAGGTTGCTCTGCTTAGGGGAATTAAATTAATTATTATTCAAGATAGTTTGAAATTTTTTGTGTTTGGAAATGAAACACTGCTCTGAAAGGAAGGACTAAAGAGAGTAATGGCTGAAATTGTTGTGGGCTACAACAGGTTTTTCTACTTCAGGGTGGGCAGGGAGGATGACATCCCCCATCTTCAGTGCTCTTAGCCACTTCACCTGCATGTTCTGAGGATTGTGGCTCTCTGATTTACGGCTCTTATCTCAGGAGGGATTAATGCCCTGGCCAGGTTGATCCCTGCTCTGTGCTGTGAACACAGATGGACACCTCCACTGCCTGTGTGTGTGCACAGGGGCTCCAGTCATATCTGCCCCTTCGGCCATCCCGGCTGGATGCAGCCCAGGGCTTGGGAAGAGCCCGAGCCCTCCCTCCTGAAATACCCAGAGCTGATGAACACCTGCCCTGCCATTCGCTCCTCCTTCCTCACCCCTCTCCAAGATGTGGGGATATAATTTGCCAGCACAGTGAGGCCCTGGACACAATTTCCTCCCGCAGCAGCGTAATGTTGCAAACAAGGAAGTGATATGACACCAAAAACCTAAGCTGGGAACTTCTTCAACAGAGAAACTTCGGGGTGAAATGAAGGGACAGCTCCAGATAAGAGCTCAGACTCAGCACTCTCTGGGAAAGTCTTCATTGTTTTCCTGTCACATTTTAGACTGATAAATACCTCTTGTGCATAGAGATTTGTTGCTCTTTTCTGACTGGATTAACTAAGCAATCTTAAGCAATTAAGATAGAACTTCCCTGCATGGAGAAAAGGGTCTCGCCAGCTATTCTGGCAGCAGACATTTTGCACTACAGGACTGTGTGGTCTCTTTTTGCCTTTTGGAAACAGATCAGGTTAGACTGCAGAAGGGCACTGTTTGTACAGTATTAAAGGACCTATCCAGGGAAAGGTGCAGAATAATCAACTGTTAAATACATATTTCACTGCTTTTCAGCAGCTTTCCCCTGTACACAAACCCATCCCTGTAAGTGTTAGGTTTTTTCATCTACATTCTAACAAGTCAAAGTAACAGGAATTGGTTTGAGTTTTCATTCCTTGTTTCATTCCAGAAATTGTTCAGTTCTTGTCTCTTGATGTACTGGTGTTTTATGTACTGTACCTCTGACTAGTGCTGTACAAGATGCTAAAGAGAAGGAGGATTATTTTTTGCATGTCTTTATAAGAAAACAAATTATACATTTATGAAAAAAAAAATCATCAAAAAGACTGCTCTATATTTCTCTGCTCCAGAGCAGCCTTAACACAAACTACTGATAAGTCTAGTTCATATGCTTGTGCAGGGAACAGGTTTCCAAAGGCCTGTACCAGAGAGCCCTGATTAGATAACACACAACAGAGAGAAACCATGGGCTAGAGGACTTTGTTTTCATTTGCAGCTCATTAGAGGCAGCCCAGAGCTAACCTAAGCCTCCTGGCTGGGAGATACTGGATCAGGACAAAACCAGGCACAGACAAAATAGCACTGCTTACACTTGATACAGCTGTACCCCGAGTTCCCACATGATCAAAAAATAATAAGCCACCAGAGGAAGAGGCACTGTCTTCAAAAGCCTCAAAATCCATAAACACAAATTGCTGTACTTGTGGGGGTTCTCAGACTATAGAGTTGGCCAAGAAAAGCACCCTTAGTCTATAAAGGTGACCTTACCCTCCAGTTTCAGACAGGAAATTAGACCAAACTCTTCTCCTGCTGCAGAGGATGAGACAGGCAAGCGGTGGAGGCAGGTCTTAACCAGTTCCATCTAGACTAGTCTTAGGGCTCTCTGAAGCCAAATTAAGAAGGCCACCTTAGGGGGAGGAGAAAGAAGAGTGTCCACGAGTATTTAATATAATTTTAAAATTAATTTAGTTAAATTAGTATGGGTTATGTGATCAAGGCTTATTGTCAGAAAGCAAATTCTTAGTTAAAATGAGAAATAGAGTGGTGTCATCTGTTACAACGGACACATGGGCTGAAAGTACTGCTGAATTGCATGATGCCTTCTTAAAATACCGGAATGCAAGGACTAGGTACAAGTGAGTTAATAAGGTGTTGTATTGCATTCTGAAGGCTGCTTAAAATTAGCTGGGAATGTGCTTTTGCTTGTCCTAAATGCATTGCAGAGAGACAGAATTATTTTTTCTTCTCTCTGTCTTCTTTTGAGCTGTCATACTCTGAGAAGTCTGGGTCTGTAGACACTAGAGGAAGAGAGATTGCTCTGTTGTTGCTCTTCTTTCCAATCTCTCTCTCAAGCCTGAAGGAATCAGTTCCAGTAAGTGACATTCTGAGGGGAAGCGCAGTCATTTCCCCACACAATTCGTTTTGTTTGCACTATGGCACCATGGGGCAGTGCTGTGCTTTCTGGTGAAAGCACATTTTCACAAAAGGTGCCCACTTTCAGGATCAAATCATTCCTATAAACCAATCAAACAAAAGATAGAAGGGGCTACAGCTCTCCTGGCTGAATCACAACTGAAAATAAAACGTTGCTAGGATTTACTGAGATTCTACTGTGTCTTCTGCATTCTACAGCTGTGCAGAAAGGTAACAATTTTTAGCATTTTGCACAGTGCTGCAACTACCCACAGACTATTAATTACTTCTGCAATCAGTAGGGCAGGGAATCCTCTAGGCTGAACTGTAAGCTGCATGAACTGTGGGCTACATGCAGCTCTCAGGATGTGGTCTGTGCCCCACAAAAATCTCTAAACAGCTCTCAGCCAGATGCTGCCTGGCCCCACACAAAGGATTTCATATCCCTCCGGCACAACAGGCTGCGTTTAGTTAGGTGTAAGAAGTTGGTGCTTCCAGGTGAACTACAATCCTTGAAGAGAGGCGATTCCACCCTCAACCTACAATTTCTGATCTTTCAAAACTGGTGCTGGCCAAAATTGCTGCCTGCATAGAAGCCCTTACAGCATCTGAGAGCAACCTGCACCTCTTTCCCATTAGCAAAATACCTTAACAGTCTACTAGAGCACCAATATTCCTGCACTGCTACAGATATGAGTTTGCCTTTTTACCATACTCTTAAATTTTGATAGTTGCAGGAGTTCACTAAGTCAATCAAGTTTGCAGTCACACAATTAAACACCTAATCAGCTCTTCAGCCTGGAGCCAAAGCTGCTCTGGCATTCCCTGTTGTCAGAGCTGCCATCTTGGAACTTTGTGACACAGGCAGGGTTTAGATGAGATTCTAACTGCTACAAAAAATGCTGGTTTATCCCTTCTAGGAAAAAAAAAATTAAAAATTTCAATCTAGAAGCTGTGCAAGAGGGAAGTTTCTTGGATAGCATCTTAGCCCAGAAACTTCCTTCCCATCTGAAGGCTGAGCAGAGGACGGCAGCTCAGACACAATTCTGTGCGTCCTTACTTCTGAGAGAGAGGGTCAACATTTAAACCTCATCTGAACACAGCTGAGATCTACAAAGAATTTGCAATTAAGCATGTCCTGGTACCCACCTTTGTCTTTAGAGGAGCGTGAGAGTTGGCACTGTCTGAATGTATTAGGCAGCAGCAGTTAAACACAATCGAGCTGTCTACTTCTAAGGTCAGGACAGAATACTTCACAGCTGCAGTCCTTCTCTTCTCCCACTGGGTATGACTAATCACATCTACTTCCCTGATATTCTCTCTATCTCTTTTAGGTGTTTGCACAGATAAATTCTTTTTTTGCCCAAAAGTGCTTTCATGTTGAAATAAGGGCTCACTTTGTGTTTTTTCAGCACGCGTGTATTTTTTTTTTTCAAATTCCGAGTTAACACCCAGGGATGGTTAGACAGGGAGAAATCACAGGGTTTGGAAGGTATTGTCAAATTGTTCAAGTCCCTGACTGAACAGTGCAATTCATCACTTTACCCCCATGTGCCAGATTGCCAGATTAGGGGCTCTTTCTCCTTTGTTAGGTTTTCAAAGATGTGGGGTCCAAAAAGGATGTCACTGTTTTGCTCCTATTTTAGAATTGCTTGTGAAGAAAAGCTTTTTTTTTTTAAGCACAGAAAAAAAATGTAGCTTCTATGGTTAAAATAATAAACTGAGTTGTAATTAACTTCATCACAATAATAATGAAAAGATAGTCTTTGGAGGATAGCAAGGCCTTTAGCTGGCCTTAGTTCCAGTCTGACAGAGATAAATCAATTTAAAATTTACACTGGATATCAACATTCTTAGTAAAGAAGCCCCCAAAGAAGCTCAGAGTAATACAGCTATGTTTAGTATTAAAAACCAATCCATTTTGCCTTATAATAAGAAAGGGGACTTTTGTAAATTCAAGTAAAATCAAAGATTCTATTTTATGACTTGGAGAATGTTGCTTTTCTTAAGTTGTTCACAACACATAATTAGAACTGGGGTGTACTTCACCATGCACCACACAAGAGATTCTCTGTCTCACTAACCAGAGTGACTGACAGAGAACTCTCAATCCGTTACTATAGGTCTCCTATCATTCAAAAAATAGTTCTCAAATCTAATCCCACAGACAAAGCAGATCAAAAAAGAGACTTAAAATTATAATTTTAAAGCCTATAAGTTGGAGGCTTTTTCTTTTTTAATTGTTTCCCTTTGTAACCCTTTTACTAAAGAGAAAAAAAGCAGAGCACGTGCAGTAACCAGCTACAAACCCTCTTCCTTTAACACACACACAGAGTTTTGCAAAGAATGCTTTATTTTAGGTGCAGTAAGCCCTGTACAATTCACAAACCAGTGACTTGTGGCTCGAAGTACTGGATCATCAACAAACTAATTAATTTTAAAAATACTTTTAATTAAAAAGATAATAGCTAATAAAGATACAAGATGTAAAATCATTTGTGATTAAAAGGTCATAGATATTTTTCTACTGGACTTTCAGCCTAACATTACAGAAAAAGTCTTACACTCATGCAAGTGTTATAATGGAAAAGTCTAATCTTTTTTTCAGTATTGGTATGTGTTTGATCTAATAGTGACACATGAAATCTCATTAGAATTTAAATATATATCTTAACTTTTATTGAATTGCAAGCTCTGTAAGTTTATAATATGTAGCACTGCAATTACTGATACTATATGTGGGAACTCTCCCACATTAAATTGGATTCTCTCACGTCTTCTGAAAAGAATGAAAGATATCAAATACTTATTACTCATAATTTATATAGGCATTTGGATATAACATTGCTAAACGTCGCAACACTGTATGAATTAAATGATTAACAAGAAATCTTTGTACTATATTTGCATGCTATTATTTTCTATTATTAAAAAAAAAAAAAAAACAAATCAAAAAAAACCAACCATAAATGTCAAGTCCAGGAGGTGCCTGTGTGATTAAACCTTTCTCTGGTTTAAAAGCCTGACCAAGAAATGGAATGACCAAGCAGTGAGCCACACAAACCCAGGGCAGCTCAGAGCCTGCCTTGTAGAGCACGATACGCTGTGGGCTCCCTCCCACTGAACATTCACCCCAGGGTTCCAAGAACAGTAAATGTTTAACTTCCCTGGAAACAGAAAGTCACCTGCTGTCCTTCCCATTAGCTCTATAACCCGGTCAGCTCCACAATTAATAGCTACAGGTTTTGATCAACCAACAAATCCCTATCTGAAGTCAGACTTCTGGGCTCCCCAGTAGGGCTTTTTACATACAGAGAGGTGCAGTAATCATGGAACCATAGAATATGCTGAGTTGGAAGAGACCCATCAGGATCATCAATCCAACTCCTGGCCCAGCACAGAGCCCTCCCCAGGAGTCACACCGTGTGCCCAAGAATATTGAACAAATGTTGCCTGAGCTCTGTCAGGCTGGCGCTGTGACCACTGCCCTGGGGAGCCTGTTCAGTGCCCAGCCACCCTCTGGGGTAGAGCCTTTTCCTGATATCCAACCTCAACCTGCCCTGACCCGATTCAGGCCATTCCCTCGGGTCCTGTCACTGTCCCCACAGAGCAGAGATCAGGGCCTGTCCCTCCTCTGCCCCTCACAAGAAGCTGTGACTGCAGTGAGGTCTCCCCTCAGTCTCCTCCAAGCTGAGCAGACCCCGTGCCCTCAGCTGCTCCTCGTATGGATTCCCCTCAAGGCCCCTCACCAGCCTCACGTTAACCGTGGGGCACACTGCACAGAGCAGGAGCTGGCCAGGCTGATCCAGAGACTGGCTGCAATGCTGGGCCATCACCCCCATCCCCTGTGTCCCTACCACGTCCTCCTGCCAGGCAATCCCCTGCTTTCCCCACGGCTCTGAGGCCCTGTCCATGCTCCATGACCAGCTGAGCCAGGCAGAGCTGGTCTTCAATTTGGATGCTTTACTGTAAGGGTGTGAGGTCCGGGCACAGGGTGACCAGAGTTGCAGATTCCCCATCCCTGGAAGCGTTCTAAACCAGGCTGGATGGAGTTGCTCAGAACTCTAGACGCTCTAGCGAGAGGCGTCCCTGCCCGTGGTAGTGGGATCGGAACAAGATGATGGTTTAGGTCAACCTTCCAACCCAAGCCTTCTGTGATTGTGTGTGGGCCAGCCAAGCCTGCACATCAGGTCACTCGGCTGGATGGGCCCCAGGGCCACACGAGTGTGTGTGTGAGGGATCGTCTGTCTGAGGCAGGAAAGCCTCAGGTCACAGCCAGTGCTTGTGTGAGACGTACCGGGCCTGTTCTGTTCCCATTGCTACGAGAAAATTTGTCACCAGGTTTAAATGGCAGGAGTTGAAACCTGCTGAATGAGGAGAATAATCACAAATTAAAATACAGTAGCTTTTGCAGGAACCCTCTTTACCCCAGAAGTCTTGTTACTGTTTCCAACAACCCCACTGGCCCAGCTTTCTCCCTCACGCGGTTTTGCTTTTGCCACCTCAACAGATTTCTGAAACCTGCTTCAAATTCCTTCAACCTGAGGTTTTGAATTTAAGTACAATGCTCATCCTTCCTAGAAGTGCTTGTGTCAAAGAATAGTAGCACTGCCAACCTCAGAAAGGCAACAAGAAGCAAGAAAATATTTCGTTTTCACAACTATTATGTAGGCCAATGAATTGTTTTATAATTCCTAATGCTCATCTCCATCAGTTAAAACAACTGACTTTGCCAAGTCTCCCAACAGTTCAATTGCTCTGGGCACAAAACTGTAAGCCTCGAGCTTCTGAAATTTCTCTGTGGCTGCTCCTCCTTTCTTTAAAAACAGCATCGAGAGCTTCTTCCTTAGGTAGCCAAGGGAGAGGAGAGCTCAGCACACTCTGTGCCACAGCACTTCTGATTAACTTCTCTCCAGGAGGAGAGGAGCGAGGCAGACACGCTGAGGATATTCACCCCCCCAAACAATGCTGAAAAATTCACCAGGACCGGAGCTTTTCTGAGGAAGATTTCTAACAGTGGCAAAGTTAAACAGCATCAGAATTTCCCATCTGCTTTTTCATCAACAGAGTCTGAACCTGTGCCACTGAAATCAATGGGAACTTTATTACAGACTAAATTGGAGGAGAAGACAGGGGAAGAAGGGGGAAAAGCAATTAAAAATCCTGTATTTCTAAGTTATAGTTCCTGTAAAGAGCCTAATCAGTTTCCTATGCATGTAAGTCAGTATTTTCTTCATTAGTGCAGCTAGTTGGCCATAAAATGAGTACATTGCATTTATTCATGCATCTAGAGTGAAAAAAAAAAAAAATCCTACATTTGGAAAAAAAATCTTTTAAATGGGCAGACAAGAACTTAGAACACATTAATATATTTTAGCTTGTATCATAATATGATCCAGAGAATATTTATCAGTCTATCCTTTAGAGATCCTTTATAGACTAATTTATATAGACAAATATTTATTCCATCTGTATTGAAAAAAGAACCCTCTCAACTAAGTTTAAAAAAAAAAAAAGTTGAGTATAAACACATTTTAGTGATTTTAGGAGTAAAAACACTCCCAGCCAACAATCATCATCCACCCCCAGCTCAAAGGTTCATCTTACTGTGACTGAAGCAGCCCACAAACCTGGCACAGCTCACAGCTGCAGCAATACTGCCCTTCCTACCTGGATGGGTTATTGCTATTGCTATTTTTATTAAACTGATTACTCACTCATCAGGTTGAAAACTGTTTCCTTAAATATTAAACTTTCCTGGAAAGATATGTGTAAGAGCAGAGGTTTTTTTTTAAAGTCTGCACTTCATGCAAAACAAATGGGATGTCTCCTTTTTATTAAACTTGAAGGAGTTTGGGTATTTATTTTGTTTATTTCAGGGATTTCTTCGTAAATGTAGAAGAGGCAAGAATTTATTATTTAACACTTGACTGAAACATGACACAAACCAGCCAGGATTTATAGTTTCCTTACACAGTCCCCTTCGGTAACCAGTACACAACACATCAATCTTCAGCTGTTTACAGAGCACCCCTCTCCCTCCCTTCAGAGGTGCCAGTTGATCTGTAAGATGGAAATATGAAAAAGTTCCCAATGCTTTGGGTTTATCCCCGAATCCCACTGGATGCTCTGCTGCTCACAGCTCCCTTCTCTCTCTCTAACAATGACCTCAAAGGATGATGTTCCACTAATGCTTCTCATCTGGATACCCCACGATGTCCTGCATTTCCTGAGTCATTAGGGAGGGATTGGCCAGCAGAGCCCGCTGCTCCTGGACAGCCCCAAGAGCCGCATCAAAGGCACTTCTGAGGTGCCAAGGCTATCATCTGGTTCTCCTTCACGCTGGATTTCAGCAACATGAACCGATACGGGGGCAGGGAGGGGATGCTGCCCCTCTGCTCAGCCCTGGGGAGGATCACCTGCAGTGCTGTGTCCAGGTCTGGGCTCCTCAGGACAGGAGAGACACGGAGCTCCTGCAGCAGATCCAGGGGAGGGTGACAGAGACGAGGAGGGGCTGGAGCAGCTCAGGGAGGAGAGGCTGAGGGAGCTGGGCCTGTCCAGCCTGGAGAAGATGGGGCTGAGAGGGGCCCTCATCGCTGCCTGTCAGTGTCTGCAGGGAGGCTCAGGGCGTGGAGCAGGCTCTGCTCCGGGGGGCCATGGCACAGGAGGAACGGGCAGGAACTGATGGCCGGGAAGTTCCACATGAACATGAGGAAGAATTTATTCTCTGTGCAGAGACCGAGCACTGGGACAGGCTGCCCAGAGAGGGTGTGGAGTCTCCCTCACTGGAGATAT
>VWZN01019448.1:96074-154421 GCA_013396955.1 Regulus satrapa | reverse complement strand
GTGCCGGCCGGCCCCGCGTCAGCCCCGGCCCCGCCGGCCCCCGGCGCCGTGACAGCCGCCGCCAGCCCCGGCTACCGCCTCAGCACCCTCATCGAGTTCCTCCTGCACCGCACCTACGCCGAGCTCACCGTGCTGGCCGACCTGTGAGTGCCGCGGATCTCTCCGTGCCCGGCCGGCGGTGCCGCCTCGCAGCATCCCGGGAGGATGCGGAGGCCTCGCCAGGGATCGGTCCCGGAGCTCATCCGGGGCTGCGCTGGGGGGAGGTGGTCCCGCTTTGCCATTCACAAAATGGTTTGGGTTGGAAGAGCCGTAAGGATCATCCCGTTCCAAGCCCCTTCCCCTAGGCCAGGTTGCTCAGGGTCCCATCCAGCCCGGCCTTGAGCGCTCCCAGGCATGGGGCATCCGCAGCTTCTCTGGGCAGCCTGTGCTAGGGCCTCACCAGGCGCACGGGGGGAAAATAATCCTGATATCTAACCTAAACTTAGTATTTTTTTCCATTTGAACCCGTTCCCGGTTGTCCTGCTCATGTAAATACCCTTGTCCATTGTCCCTCCCGGGGGAGATAACTGGGCAGGCAGGTGGGTCTCTGCATCAGGCTGTGTCCGGGGCACAGCCAAAGCTGCTGATTGATCTGCCCTAAACAGAGAAAATGACTGTGAGAACTGAGAGCAGCTGCAGATTGGCTGCTTAAATGCTTAAGTTTGCCCCCAAGGTACTGCCAAAACCCCCCAACTGTAGCGTTGGTACTGATATCAAACTGTGTGGAACTGGGATGTCAGATATTTTCAGATGCTACGACTCCTTGACTTACCTCTGTCGTTTTTAAAATACCCTTTGATTATTTTCGGGATACAAGTTATTTACATTTACTTCGTGATCTGCTGTGCTGATGTTGTTGCGTTTGAAGTGGTAAAACAAAGGGATGCTTTTGGGCATCTAAAGAAAAACTTTCCTGAAAGCATTTGGGCTCTGAATAAACCTGTTTCCCCCTTCCTTGGTTTAACCGTAGAGGTTCCTGTGGGGAAGCTGTGTGCTTCAAGAAGTGGCACAGGGAACAAGTGGGAAAAGCTAGGCATAGCTCTTGTACAGTGCCACGTCTGGTAAGGGTGCAAACACAGGTTAGCCTGACGTGAGTTAAAGAATGTTCAAACTCTGGAAAGGAGAAGGAATTCTGGAGTTTTAGTTTGCTTTGAAAAAACTTCCAAAGTATCCATGAAGGAGTCCTCCCTGTGTGTCTGTGGTGTGTGTAGAGTGATTGATCTCAGCAGCCTTCATCAGACGTTTCAGTTAGTTTGACCTGTTCCAGTTGGCCTGGTACAGAGTGACAGATGACCCACGGCACTTTTTTTCTATATACTTGGTAGTTGTGTAGAAATTCCTGTAATTGAAGGTGGCTAACAAAATTCCTAGTAGTCTGGAATGCAATAGAATGATATATAATAATTTTTCTTTTTTTTTTTCCCCCCCATCTTCTTTCGTATAGATTACCAAGAAAGACTGATATGGAAAGGTGAGTTATGATAAGAGAATCTGCAGTACATGCTAAAATATAGAGCTTGTTTAGGATGTTAATGTTAATATATTGTTGTTTAAATAAAGTCTTTTTCACATAATCTTAGATTTCATGCAAGATAATAAGCTTTGTTTGTGCCTACGTAGTTTCAAGATTTTTCTCAGCATCGGTGACAATATTGGATTTTGTTGATGTTTGGGTTTATAGGATTTTGAGCTTTCCTTTGTTGCTGTATAGTAAGGGAATTCTGTTAAGGGTCTTGTTCTCTTCATGAATCTTGGAGCAATGAATTGACAGTAAAGCTGACGGGAAAGGGAACTGGAGAATTTAAATAGATTCTAGTTAGTGTGATAAAGAAATGTTTTGTTCAGAAGCAACAGTTCAACAATGACAACAAGGTAAAAACCTATTTTCTGCATTTTTCCATGTTGCCTGGTCTTTCTTATCATGAACACTGTTTTCTGCTCCTGTTCTATGTGGTTTTGAAGTGTGAAAATTATTAGAGAGCAAATGTAAGAGACCAGAAGAGCACCCTGCTAAGATGAAAAAAATGCATTTGCTTTTCTGTTTCTCTTCATAAATGTTATGAAACTTGTCAGAATATTGTTCCCTTTGTGTTGACATATTAATTGACCTAAGTTTCTTTAGAGAGATATAGGAGCTATGATGTTCCTAAGAATCTTAATACGGAATTCTTTGTACCAGTGTCATCATTAATTGTCATGTCAAACCTTCCAAAACTCTCATAACGTGTGGTATTAATCCCATTTTCATGGAGTCATAATGAATGGAATGATGAGTTGTACCCCTTTTCCTTCTGCATAGTATTTTATTAAGAGAAGCAGTGTGGGTTTTGATTTGGTTTAGTTTAGGTTTTTAATTATCACAGTATTTACTGAAGAAATTACTTCTGACTTGGGTCCAGAGCTCCCTTGTACTCATGGGCAGGCTTTTCCCATCTAGATATTTAGCATTTCTAGGTGAAGTTGGATTCTACTTTGTTGGGCATATGGGTGTGAGACAACAACTTAAATCCTAATGGATTAGGGAAGAGGAAGTAAAACGGGCTTCAATGTACAAAGAACTGTCCTGTGACTGAAATTGTCTTGAAATTAAGTGATCACAGCCTTATTAGCTTTGACTTACAACTCCTCTTGGTGAAATGGATTTCCAGCTTTTGGAGGAGCTCATCTGTACTATAATATCTATTTAAAATATGCTGGGATAAAAAAGACTGATGAGAAATAATGCATTGTAGTATAATATAGCACTTTTTTCAGGTTCATTTATTAGTTATCAGTTGTAGGAATAAATAAATCTTACCATAAAATGGTTGGATTTTAAAAAACCATTAGCACTGGGGTGGGAAATGAACAGTGCTGAGTTGCAGGGGAAGTCCAGGGGCTTTCTTCTTGGTAATGGAGACTGGGTTTTGCACAGTATCATTATCTTTTTCTGGGTGACCTACTTCAGTGTTTGACCCTATCACTGTGTTTGTTTTTCTCAAGTTTAACTGTTTTTTCACTGGTTTAGTTTGTAGCTATTGTACCTTGGCCTTCTGCACTTCTGAAATGTGTCTGGTTCCATCTTCCCTACAATACCCCTTTAGATACTTGAAGATCTCAGTAGGATCTTGACACACCTTTTCTTCTTAAGCAGCAGCAAGTTCAGCTTCCTCAGCCCATCCTTGTATTCCACGTGTTTCCTGTAAATCCATCTTCTGATCTCCCCTTGATCACAAAGCAGTTCATTCTGTAGAAGACAATTTATTGATCAGGGGTGGTTTGCCCTTGATATATTTCACATGGTTGTTTCCAGGCTAATTTTATGCTTGGTATTTATCAGGACATAGCTTAGAGAAAAATTTGTCCTATGAAATTTTTTCTTAGCTGAACTTAGGCCAAGTGACCTGTAGGTCCCAAGATCCTCCTTTGCCTCCTTGAAGAAGGACATGGTGTTTGCCTTTTTGCTGTTGTCAAGACCTTTGATCACTGTGGGTTTTGAAAATTATAAAGAGCAATGGACTTTTGTATGGCAAGCTTGCTTAAGTGGTCCTTAACTTGATTTAATTCTACTGTAGCTAATGCTTTACTCCCCAGACTCAGCCATTAGTCTGAAGGATCTTAAACCAGAGCCCAAACTTAGTGAAGACCAAGGGTAAAAAATGTACTGAGCAACATGGTTGTTAGAAAGATTTTTAATTTTTGTTTATTGATTTATAAATAAACTCTTTCCTGAAGTTTCATCTTCCTTGAATATTTATTTTTGTATAGTCTAGCATGGGGTCATGTACCTATAGTGAAAGACAACGTAGCAAATTTGAAGGCTTTTATGTTTTATTAGAGAACTAGATTCCCAATGCAGTTGTCCTTCAGGTTTGGTGGTGATGGTTCTGGAAGCAGGGTTCTGTCAAATCAAAGTAACAAGTCTTTTTTAACTTCATTTAAGTGGTATTAATGGAACAGTTACTGGAATACTCTGTCTAGATTTGTCAATCATTATCATTATTAAATTGTTGTGCTTTTTGGGGGCTGGTTTTCTTTATTTATTTTCCGTCACGGAACATCAATTTGATTTTTTCCTGCTGTCATGCTGCTTTCACCATTGATGTTTGACATAGCTACTGGATTTTAGCAACTTCTCTGTGGAGTTTGTCTGAGAGATTGCTGACTTTCTGCAGTCTCACTGTAGTCATCTTTCAAATGTTAACAAAGTTTTCCTGAATCTTTCAAAATCCCCAACATCTTGTTTTCCTAGTGTGGTCACTGTTAGAGCAGTGTGTACATATTGCTTGTCCACCACTTGAAATCTTAATGTCTGAATACCATTCCAGAGCGTGTGCTCTAGAACTCACAGCAGTTACTGGCTTATTGCCCGAGTTCTTGGATGAAGTTCACAGTGTGTAATGGAAGAAACAGGACCAGATGTATTAGTTGTGCTTCTGGCCTCACATGTTCATCTGCTTACAAGCAGATTATGCTTTACTTGCACAAAAGGGTTAACCTCATTACGCCAGCAGAATCAAACTCTTTTTGTGTCATGAGTTTGTGTTTTACAGATTGGGATCAGGAGGAGATGCAGCTTCTGTTTGGGGGAGGCCAATATCTTATGCACTGATTAATGTTCTTTTTGTCCAAACGCTGCTGTTACTTTAGAAAACGTGTTTTTCAGGAAAACAGCTTAGGTTTGGGGTTTTTTTCCCAAGTAAGTAGAAAACCATGGTGAAATTAGTAAGTTGAACGCATAGAAAGGAAGGAAAACCTCCACAAACTGTTGATGAAGTGGTATTTCAGAATGTATGGCATTACAGATGTACACTGGAGATCTTTGTGTCTCGTTTGGTGCATCTGCAATGTAGATCTGTAATAAAGCATGAAAATCTGCCTGTGCCCCTATTGCATTTTCTCTTACAAAAAATAGCTCTGAAGACATGCAGACATACACTCCTTCATTTTGACTATCTTGTACAAAAATGGTGGGAAGAATATTGAGAATCAGTAAGTTCTTTCCTCACTTTCTTTGCAAGGCAGGAATGGAAAGCAAAGGATGGGCTTTTTGTGGTTTTCCCCACCACCACCCTATTTCTGTATTGTAACATGTTGTGTAAAGATACTGTAAAATGCTAAATTGATATTTTGTTTAGTATCTTATGTATTTATAGTGAATATAAGTGTAATGTTACTGTTAGGTCCTGTAATCCTTGGCTATGTTGCCTACTTTAAACTTAATCTTAAACCTTGGGGAAATCCCATAAAAGGTGTAAAGATAATTTAGTTGAGCTCACTATGGAATTGTTTCTCTTACTGTCAGTGATTAATTCCTATGATTATTATTTTTGTTTCCCCAGACAGTCAGGATTTGTTAGAATCCATGTATGTTGTTAAGTATTCACAACAGAGACTTTCCCCCACATGCTCTTAATCAAACAAGCCACGTATTACTGGTGTCTGCATTAACACCATTAGAACTTATCATTACTCTTTTTCTTTTTTTTTAATTGGCACACAGTTAAAATACAGCTTCATTATGTATCTGAGCTTAATGTGCTGCTTTTTTCTTTCCAGAAAAATAGAGATAGTGCAGTTTGCAAGTCGCACTCGTCAGCTGTTTGTTCGTTTGTTAGCCTTGGTCAAGTGGGCTAATAATGCTGGGAAGGTGGAAAAGTGTGCGGTAAGTTAGAGACAGAGTCTGGCATGGAACAGTCCCTGAGGTATATTGCTGCACCCTGATTTCTTTTTGCTAGAGATTTTTTTAATATTCCTTTTTAGAAATTGTATAATCTCGGTTTTTTAACAGTTTGTGTTCCCTAAATCTCATTGGTGGCATAAAATGAAAGGCTTGTCTGCACAGAGCTTCAAGAACGATTTGGGTTAAGATAACAGGACAGAGAAGATGGTGATCTGAAGTGTGTTAGTTCTCATTATCACTTTCATCCTGATCTTGCATAAATAAGAATAAAGTCCAGAATGTTGCAGAAAAACAAGCCCCTACTGATTACAAACAAGTATGGTTGCATTCCAGTAGCAGTCAGCAGATAAAGAGCTGTGAGGCTGTACAGAACCCCCACAGCATCAGGAATGGCATGTGTACTTCAAGTGTCCTTGCATGTGAATGTAAGAAGTGGCCAGAATATTCATTCTTTCTTTGTTTTGTAAATGCAGTTACTTGAATTGGAAGTGACAAAAAACTGACTGTAAAGGGCCATTGATTGGTGCATTTTTTTAATTTGCCTTTTTTTTTTCTTTTTTTCAACTCCTTGCCCTCTCCAGATGATATCAAGTTTCTTAGATCAGCAAGCCATCCTGTTTGTGGACACTGCTGATCGTCTGGCATCGCTGGCTCGAGATGCTTTGGTTCACGCTCGGCTGCCCAGCTTTGCCATCCCATATGCAATTGACGTTCTGACAACTGGATCCTACCCCCGGCTGCCCACCTGCATTAGGGTAAATAACTCTGCTGTGTCTGGGGGGGTGTGGGAATCCCCTGTACAGCATCAAACGGATTGTCTGTGTGCAGATGGAGCTGTAGCTCGGTGCAGTTCTAGTGCCAAGTCTCTGCAGCGTCAGTTTCTCATGCAGAACACTTCCTGTTTGAGCAAGTTACGCTTTCCCAGTAAAGCATTCCCTCCATTCGTTTAGTTCCGCCAAATTTAGTGATTTTATTCATGGTCAGTCTCGGGTAAAATGTAATCAGCTAGAAAGCAGATCTGAGCTGTAAGATATAAAGATATAAAACTTCACTGGGCAATGGCCTGTAGTATTTGTATTTTCAGACTTCTGGTCTGGTTGGTTTTCACCGTTGCTGCTCTCAATCTGTGTTTGAGATACGTAGACTTGCTTGTGTTTATTGTAACAGGATAAAATAATCCCTCCTGACCCAATAACAAAGAGTGAGAAGCAAACCACACTTCATCAGCTAAACCAGATCCTTCGCCATCGACTCGTGACTACGGATCTCCCTCCACAGCTGGCAAATCTTACAGTTGGTAAGAACTGGAATTGCTTTTTGAAGGATACATCGTTGCAGGCTGCTATAAAATTGTTGTTTTAATGCTAAAGCAAAGCTAAATGATAGCTTAAGTGAGACCATTAAGGATGCTTAATCTGTTAAGACTGGGATCCTGTCTCTGTATGACGTCAAAATATGTGGGTTTTTTCCCTGTTTGAAAAATTAGAGCACTGATAAACTTGCTGAAATATTATTTACTTTCAAGAAAAAATCCTGTGCAGGTAATGCAAAAAAATTTTAGACATTGTCCTGATCTTTCAGCAAATGTTTTGTGAAACAGTCTTCAGTCTACTTCATCTTAATTTAATTTTAAATTAGTTAAAGTGTTAGGTCTTTCTGCAGAAACTCTTTGACCTTGAGTTTAAACAAGTCACTCTTATGTTGCCTTTTTAAGCTGTTTTGATATTCATGTTCAGGCACAGAATTTGTTCATATTTATGCATGCCTTTTGTTTGGTGGCTCTCCACAGAGCAAGATCTCTTAAGCTGTTGAGTTCTGTGTTTTCATTTAGCCCCAGTAGTGGTAAACATTAAGACAACCTTTCATACAGGGAGGATGGCTATAAACTGGACTGGGCTGTTGCAGAATCACAGAGAATAGGGTGGCAATGGACCTTGTCCGTGCTTCCAAACCAAGACAAGGCTAGCCATTTGTAAACCATTCCTCACAGACCTAGACCAAGGATGTTTCTGAAGAATCTTTTCTCTAGTCCCTGTGTGACTGCTTGCAGTATCAGTATTAGAGGTGTTTTTGCCTAATGGAACTATGTAGGAATGATATATGAATAGTGTGTCTGAGCTCTTCAGAGTTTTCAGTTAGCTAAACGCTTCAATGATTATTAGTTTCTGGTTTGGAGTGTGGTTTATTTTAAGAGCATGCTTGGGCTGCTCTGGAAAATGAAACTTCCAGAGTTAAATGGTTAAAATTTTTGCAGGAATATTTCTAAATGCCTTTAATTTTAAAGGTATCCAACGTAGTTTGTTAAATGATTGAGACAGTTGACCTGCATGTCAGAGTAAGGACTTGTACTTACTTGCTTGCTCCACCTCTCATTCTTTTTATGACCTTGCTTGCATAGTTTTAAAGTCCTTGCTCCCAATTTGTGAAACAGATAGCTGTGTTCACAGGTGTGAGGATGTACATGTCAATTAGATAAATAATGTGCATAAACTTTTCTTGTTTCTATGTATATCAATTCTGCAAAGTATTATCTTCCTCACATGAAAATGGATTTATAATAGTCTAATATTAAATAAATGCTTTGCAGTCAGATGTGTTTTCAGGGCTGGATTTCAGCCTGGGCTGAAATACGTGTTCTGAATGTCATTTGAATGTTGCTGAAAGCATTCATTGTTGATAGTAGCAAAGAATCGGAATATTTCAGCCCAATGTTTTGTTTGTCAGGCTGGTAGTCAGCTCAGTGTTACTCTGTACTACAGAAGCACAAGTGGTAACAAGTTAACAGATTTAACAGGTTAACTTCAGGACAGTTTGTACATCTTTCTATGCTGCTTATTGACATTGCGTCCCTTGCAGACTGTAAAATGTTCACAGTTGCATGGAAACATAAGCAATGGAGCAGAAATTATAGGGAAGTAATCCATTATGAGTGCCAGGAGCTACCACACTGTTGTTATTTTTTTAGGCATCATAGGAAACTGAGTGAAATAAAACATTCTTGTCTTCCTTAGCTAATGGCCGTGTGAAGTTCCGAGTCGAGGGTGAGTTTGAGGCCACCTTGACAGTGATGGGTGATGACCCCGACATCCCCTGGCGCCTTCTCAAGCTGGAAATTTTGGTTGAAGACAAGGAAACTGGCGGTAAAGAAAAAAAAAATCAAACTTGTATGCTTTGTTTTTAACATAATATTCATCTCTGACACTGTACTGGGTTTTTCTGCATATCACCACTTAAGAGAATGAAGTTATATGTACTTGTCCTGTTTTGACCTTGCTTTATAGGCTTTTAATACCTTAACAAAGCTATACAGTGACAGTGTAGACAGCTAAAGACTGACATTTCCAGAGTAAACCAATAATTTTGTTGGCTTGTTATAAAACCTGTTACGAAAATTGCTCGGTAGAGTTGTATCTTTTTTTATTTTTAATTTATAAATTTCCTGCATTATTTTAAATAATTCTACTTTCCTGATGGCTAATGTGTCTAATTTTTCATTTACCAAAGATGGTCGAGCCTTGGTTCACAGCATGCAGATCAACTTCATCCATCAGTTGGTGCAGTCCCGGCTGTTTGCTGATGAAAAGCCCCTTCAGGACATGTACAACTGCTTGCGTATCCTTCTGAAAGGGGCTTCTGAATTAGGTGTTTAATGTAGCCTTGCTCTTCCTAGCTGGAAGTCAGGAAAGATGGATGCCCTGCTAAGCTTGGGGGAAATGTCTGGACATGAAGTTATGGTGGCCTTGAAGTAAATGATGGCCTTGGAAGCAGTAATTCTCAGGTGTCTGCATGTCAAGTTTAATTCTACACACTAAATCAGCAAAGGTGAAGGTGAGGTATTCAAGGTTGTGTGGTGAGTGCAGCAGCAGCAGCAGCTAATTTTGGAGATGAAATACTGAGCTGACTTGGAAGTTCTTGGAGCTGGCAGTTCTTACTACCAAGAACTGCAGTAAAGTGCAGTGGATGAGGATGTGTTAACTCTATTGTATCTGTAAATAGTGAGAGGAGATACAGGATGTGCAGTGATTTTCCACTTGCAAAGGGCAGGTTGCTTGATAATGTGAAATGGATTTCAGCGAGACTCTTTCTGCAAAGAGTCATGTTTTTTTAGGTAGATGGACCGTGGGAGATGGGGTTAGTGGTAACTATAGGATGAGTGGAATTTCCTTTTTAGTAATCATCTTTTCAGTAAAAGATGATGACAACTAGAAATCTGTACAACAGGGCTGTGACTCTCTTGTCTATCAATCTGTCCTAGTTTAGAGTTTAGAAAACCACAAAAAAAAACCAAAACCAAAACCCTTTTAGAAGTATTTGATGCAGCTTATATGTTTTTCTCTCTGGATTAGCACATTAGTGTGTTTCCAGGCAGCATCTTGTGTGACTTAGATGACAAAAGGATTGATGCAGTGTACACACTTCCTGGACATCTTGTATTTTCTTAGCTCTGTGCATTAGACTCCTTCTGCCTGGCTCTTCAGCTGGAAGTTTTGCATTCACAAACACTAATGCTGATTCGAGAGCGCTGGGGTGACCTTGTGCAAGTGGAGCGGTACCACGCAGGGAAATGTCTCTCACTCTCTGTTTGGAAGTAAGTTCATTTCCAAAGGACTGTTAACAAACAATAAGTGAAATAACAGGAGGGATTATATTTACCAAGCTTGAACCATAATTTTCAGAATTGTATTTTCTTTTTGATATGAGACTCCTAAATTCTTGTCATTAAGTAGCTATGCATGTTGCATGGTTTGCAAAAAAGTCAGGGTTGCACATTAATGTACAGTAGAGGGGTGGATGCAGTTACAAATGAGTTTGTATTTACACAGATAGCTAAAAATTGATTAGATCTCTGTCAGGCTTCTACTGTATTTATTGCTTGCCTTGCACTAGGTAAAATTTTAGAAAGCAATCTAAGTACACTTTTGATTGTGTTAAATCTGCAGTCATGTAAAATTCCTCGTGTAGTTACAGTTTGCCAACAGTTCTGCTTTAAAATGTCATCTAAAAGAAATACCTATTTCAGTTCAACTGACACCATGTTGTTTTTAACCAGAACACAAAGGATCAATGTTTAGCTACTGAAAAACATATTTTCTGTTTTTCCAGTTGCTTGGTTTTTAATTATTTTATTTATTTTAAGTCAACAGGTACTTGGCAGGAAAACAGGGACTGCATCTGTCCATAAGGTCACTATAAAAATTGATGAAACCGATGTCTCAAAACCCTTACAAATATCTCATGAGCCTCCACTGCCAGCCTGTGATTCCAAATTGATGGAAAGAGCCATGAAGGTAAAGACTTGCTTTGCAGGAGGCATCTAATTTTGTGAATTGAAAACTCAAGTGCTTTACACTGTCAGTTTGTTCCACTTTGATTCTATTTAAAGAGCTAAGATTTAAAGAGCTAAAGAGTTTCTAAGATTTCTAGTAAGTAGTTACTGTGGGTTGTGTAGTGTTTATGTGAGAACCTCAAATTGTTGTTACAAATTATTGGCCTTGACTTAATCTTCAAAATTGCACCTACTTCACGGTGCATTATACCACTTGTGAGGCAGAATGCTGAGGCTGGAGGGAAACAGCAACAGATCAGTTGTTATTAGGGTTTGGCTTGAAATGCTTAATAGAGAGACAGTTCTTCTCTTTCCTGTCTTGGAGCTCCTCTGAAAATCAGAGTTGGCTACCTAGCAGTGCTATCCACTTTAGAAAATCTTACATTATGATTTGGAGATCTTGTGCTAAAGAGCTCATGTGGCTTGTTTGTTACAAGTGTTAGGTGAAACTTAGTTTTACATGATCACTATTCAGATTATATAATGTGGCCTATTTGAATGTTCAAATTCCTGTGTTTTAAGGGTGGGATTGTTGCAATGATCCAATGGAACTGACTGAGTTTAAACTCACCGAGTCTGCAGCCTGTAGATTTAAGATATGAGTCCACTGTAAATTTGAGATGTATTAAAGTTAATGCTGTTCCCCTTTATGAGGACTTGCTTTAAGCTTAAAAAAAAGATCAGCTGTGGTAAATACAGTGCTGTTGTGGTGTTTGAATAATGATCTCAGCTGTATTGACGTAGGTGGCACACTGGGGTTCTGTTTGTTTAAGATACTGTATGAAACAGTGGCACAAACAAACATGTTTGTCTGTTCTGTGTTAACCTGCTGAAAATTGGATGGAGCTATAGAACATGTAGTCACTTCTTAGTGAGGCAGATTTAACCCATTGCAGCTGCTGAGGTGAAATGCTGTAGTGGATGGATAAAGACTTGATTTTTAAGGCCTTGTCTTGCAAAGCTTGTCTTTAGGGGAAGGTCATTCTGGTATGCAAAAGCTTGCACTGAATATAGTATAATTCTGTGGTGTATGAACCTCTTCTGCATTTATCTCTTATGCTAGAATAATATTTGAGTTTAATTCAGCTTGAACAGTTTTTAAAGCAATGTGAGGTTACCTAGAAAAAAGGTTTTGCTGTAATCTGGAGCTTTGCTTATGCAAAATATGTAAATAATGTGACTGGAATGTGAATAAATGTGAATGCAAATGCTTTTGTTTAGATTGTGCAAGTAAGTTACAGTGAATATTAGTGGTGGGCTGAGCTTCAGCACTGGCAGTGCAACAAAATGTAGATGCAAGCCCCTAGATACTTCTGGGTTCATTAGGATTGGCCATACTCAGTGTCTGTCATTGCATTGTTACCCTGTTAGCAGGACTAAAACTTGTTGGATTTCATGTTACAGCTCCACCTGTGCTTGTGCAGAGGCAACCATATCCCAATGAGGTGTTGCTTTAGGGTGTTTTGTGTTTGGGGTCTTTTTTCTTTAGCTTAAGCCAGTTACCAATGGCTGAAAAAAAAGGCTAAGCTGAAAAGGGACCAACCTTGATCCAGAGCAAGTAGGTCTGCACAGGGAGTGGTAACAGCATAATTTGTGGAATTTAACACCTACTTCTAATCTTAGCTCAAAACTCCTCCCACTGCCTGCTGCACAGACAGAATCTCATGCTAGCTTTTTGTATTTTACAGTGCTCCAAATACTCAAGTTAATAGTCAGTGTGGCTCACCACAGTTCTAAACAAATGATTTCTGAAGTGATTGTTTCATGAAGTACCTTTGTTCCAGTGTACTAATGCAGAAAGTCTACACATCAAGTATCAGCTTACTCAAGTATTTTTCTTTTTTACAGATTGACCACCTATCAATAGAAAAACTCCTAATAGACAGTGTCCATGCAAGATCTCATCAAAAACTCCAGGAGCTGAAAGCCATTCTTAAGAGCTACAATGTTAATGACAATTGTACGTGTTTTCTGCTGAAGTTTTTCTAGTTCATTTCCATCTGTGTCTAGGGATGGTTTCCTTTTCTCTTTATATTTCTTGTTTTCATTAATTTAAATTTTAAAAAATAAAGGGAAACGTGTTCAAAATTAACAAAACTTAGCTTTGAGTTATTCTGCATTGATAATTGTGAAATACCCATACATCTAAATGCAGTGTAATAAATGAAGCTGGTAGAACATTGTACTCTGGCTTGAAGGGTTAAAATTCGCCTACTGTAAAACTTGTGTTCAGAATTGAAAGCAAATCTTTCACTGGTTTGAACTAGTTTTGGGTGAGACTTCCCTTAAGCTGCTGTTGAAACTTTTGGGATTTAGATTGATAATTGTCAAGCAGTGAGTTAAAAGACATTAGAGGATTAATAATATTTGCATTTGGTCTGCCTTTTCTCATTGGTTTGTCACTGTTTTCACTGAGAAATTCTTATATTCGGATTCCTCTCGATGTCAACAGTATAATAATGTGCAAGTGAAGTTTATTTCTCTAAAAACATACAGGTTTTTTGATTATAATTGATGAAGTTCTAACATAAGCTTGAGTTTTGAGTGAAATTATTAACAGCAGTTTTTGTTTAGCGTTCATTGAGACGGCTCTCCCAACTCTTGTAATTCCAATTTTGGAGCCATGTGGTCGATCAGAGTGCCTGCATGTATTTGTTGATCTCCACTCTGGAATGTTCCAACTGATGCTGTATGGTGTTGGTAAGTAGGCACAAAACCAGGAGGTATTTTGTATCTTACAAGAATCCTGCTCTATGAGGCAATTTTGTGGGAACAATTCTGTCAGTTCTGCAAAGTTCTGTAAGCAAATGAGCCCCATACTTGGATCATCAGCTAGGTATTGGAGTTTGAGGAATAGAAAAGAGGATCTTAGTGCCACAGTTCAGTTAAGATTGTTTTAAAAGGACAACAAAGTAATTATTGTTGGGGGTGTATGTAATGCATGTTCTTTATGACTCGTGATTCATGGCTTGTGCTGTTAATGGATGGGATCATTTCACATGGACCTGAGTGAGAATTGTATTATATGATCTTATACATTCTGAGTTACTTCTGTTCAAGTCTTAACTTCAGGTTTCGCCTTGCTTAAGTAAAGAAAGGAAGTTCTTTTAGTGTATTTGTTTAATTACATCCTGGTGTGGTTTTACAAGCATTATGGATCATCTGTTGGTACAAGGAACAATGATTACAAGTTGCACCAGAAGGTTTATCTCAATGTGAGAAAGCAATTAATTACAGAGAAATCAAACAATCCTTAGAACAACCTCTTGAGAGTTTTGGTGGAGTCTGCACCACTGGGAGATGTTCAAGATGCCGTTAGATAATCTCATCTGTGTTCCTTTTCCCACAAATGGCTGGACCAGGTGATCTTTCAAGGTCCCCTTTGAAGCCCAAATGTGGGCTGTTGTATGATTATGAGATTAATTAGATGAGGCACTTTCAATGGAAGTTTGAAGTTCTGTTTGAAGGACTGCTGCTAAGACCATTCACCCACCTGATGTTCTTGCAGATCAACTGACACTCGATGACATAGAGAAGTCTGTTAATGATGATATGAAGCGAATCATTCCTTGGCTCCAGCAGCTCAAGTAAGTGACTTGAACAATTCCCTTAGTTTGCATGGAATGAGTCTCCACATTTGCATGCTGGATGAGGACACTTGCAAGGCCTTGTGTCTTACCACAGTAGGGATTGTACTTTCTCACTGTTGTAAAAAACCTTGAGTATTTGCCATCTCCTCTAAGCAGTGAAGGAAAGTCTGGTTTCATTTGGAATTGATTTAATAGTCCTGCTTTAATTTTTCCCATTACATGTAGCCTCATGCATGGCTATATGCACGCTTTGCATGAAGTCTTTTCACTTTTAAGTAGCAGACAGACCACTTGCTTCCTGAGAATCTCTTTTTCTGTTCATGTTCATCTTCTATGTCCTTTATTCCACTTTGTTTCTACAGCTGAACTCTGCTTGTTTCTCAACAAGAGTGATCTCACGTCTCATGATATAGAGGAAAAACCAGGAAGTGGCCTAGGATGATTTAAATAATACCTGTTTATCTTGTAGCACTTCAGCCCTTGCTGGTTCAAGCCTCTAATCTTCCTTCCATAAAGCCCTGAGATTTAAGCACAAGATACATTTGGCTTCCATAAGAGGTTGTAGCGAATAATACAAACACAGTTTGCATCTGCATGACAACTGAGTTCCACCTGCTCTGTCATTTTGGAAATTCCCAGTGCTCTGAGTTAATTGCAGGGTGAAATCTCTATTTGAGGACTTCTGCTTCTAAAAGAAGCTTGATGATGCATGAAACACTGACACCCTGGAGAAACTAATCAACCTCCCTTTGTTATAAATAATGTACTTGAGATAATGGCTTGGGTAGTGCTGCAGTTTCTGAGGAAGCTCAGGGTCCATGGAATGTCTTTTAGGGCAGCTGTATTTGACATGTATCTGTGAGAATAAATGTGTTGTGATGGAGAGGTGCTGAGCACCCACACTTTCCACTGCTGTTGTCAGTGAAAGTTGGACTGAATACCCAAGCCATGCATTTCTGAGCCTCTTAAAAGCCTAGCTAGTATCCCTGGCCTTGCCGCTCTAGCTAAAATCCACTGGAGTAGGGCAAAGCTTAATTCCAAACATGAGAATAAGTTTGGTGTCTTGCATGTAGCTCTTCATCTCCAGACTTACTCAGGTGAATGAGTTTGTTTCTAGCATAACTCAGAGTGACATCCAGCTTCAGTGACTTTTTTACTGTATTGCTTAGCAGCATATGGGAGCAAAGATTTTCCTTTCTATACCAAAACATGATTAAAGATTCCAGATTGCCAAATAACTGCAATCTGCATGTTTTTTTAATGGTTTCCTTCTATGTTTTATAATTTCATGCTGTAGTATATAAAAATTTATTCAGCAAATAATTTCAAGTCTCTTCTTCTTGAACTAACAGCTGCCTGTAAAGCTGAAGACAAGATGTAGAGATAGTGATAAGAAATTATAAAGTAATGAAATTTTCTATGTGATTTTTCTTTATTTAACTTGTGCTGCAGTGGTAGGTGCTGGCTTAGAATTTGACACTAATGCTCTACAAAGCAGTGTAATAGAATCATGAAACCAATCTCAGGGTACTAACACCTTTATTTCCATGCTAGGTTCTGGCTTGGACAGCAGCGCTGCAAACAGTCTATAAAACATCTGCCTACAGTGAGCAGTGAAACTCTTCAACTAGCTAATTATGCCAGCCATCCAGTGGGAAACCTTTCCAAACACAAACTGTTCATCAAACTCACTCGCCTTCCCCAGTACTACATTGTAAGTAACTGAAAAATGCTTCTCTCTTTTGCTCCCTGCCATGGATATCCCAGGCAGTTTGTTGTACTGTCAACTCTTAGCATTAGCAGCCAAGGGATTGATGTAATGCTTGGGTCTGTCCTCTCCCTCCCTTCTCCTGTGGGTTTGTTAAGCACTCAGGCTCATACAGAAAAGGATGCATACTGATTTATTACTCAGCAGCCTTGCCATCCTCTGTGTTTTCTGAAAGGTTTGGTCTTTCTTTTCTTGGCTACCTATCCTAGCCACAGTATTAATACATTGAAAAAAACCCTAATGTCTGTTCTTTGAAAAGGAAAGGATAGGAATTAGACTTACTCTTAGCTTGAGAATGTTCTCAATTTGTTTTGTTTAAATATAGGTTGTAGAAATGTTTGATGTACCTGGCAACCCCACAGAACTAGAGTACAAGTACCATTTTCTGTCTGTGAGCTATGCTGAAGGAGATGACAGCCCTGCCACTGCACTTTTACTACAGCAATTCAAACCAAACATTGAAGAGTTGGTACTGGACACAAAAAGTGGCAAACAAGTGAAAAGTGGTGTCAAGCGCAAGGTACGTGTTCCAAAAGGGGTGGTCACAGTGCATGAAAGCTCAACACAGGTTCTGAGCATCAATTCCAGCTCTAGTAGCCATATTTCCAGTGTTTGTATGGCTGACATCTTCCTGGTAGTGGTTCTCTGGACTGCTTTCCTAGGGAGGTGCTGGGGTTGTCCTTCAATTCATGCCAGGCCTTCTCTGCTGCTCTCCGGGCCAAGGCAGAGCTCTGTGCAGAGTGTGTATATCTGACATATGCAGAGTGCTGGTAGCTCTGTGATATGCTTTGGGCCACAGGTAGATTTTGAAGGACTTGCAGGGGCTGATGAGAGTTATTTCTTGGGGCCAGGAGAAACTTTCACTGAATTGCTTCAGTCCTTAAATGGATCCTTTCAGGATCAGGGTGTGATTCATTCTCTCAACACTGAGATGAATGAGGTTATTCTCTGGCATCTCTTCAAAGCATTTACTCCAAATATACAAGTACATTTGCCTTTTTTTTTAAATTCTAGTTATCTGGAGATCCATGTTCCATAGAACCCAAGAAACCAAAACGGTCTGGAGAAATGTGTGCCTTCAATAAAGTGCTAGCTCATATTGTAGCCATGTGTGATACAAATATGCCCTTTATAGGGCTTCGGATAGAGGTAGGTATTAAAAACTTTGGTTTTTTCCTCCCTCCCCTCCCCTGCTCCTGATTCTGGTGTCTAGATGTGACTATTTGGCAAATTTGTGGTCATGTGCTCACTCTGGAGTTCCCCCGCCAGCTGAGCCTGGGTGACTCAGTCTTCTGCACTGTGTTGCTCTAGTCTAACTTGTTAGAGCTGCCTCTCTCAGTACAGAGCACTGCAAAAAGCTTGAGAAGTTGAGGGAAAAGGGAAAATGAGGATGAAAGATGCACTTGTGGGAAGGGTTGGGAGACGGCTTTCGACCAGTTCTGCACAGACTGTTTTTTGGCTTTCCAGTGCTTGAGGATGTGAAACATCTGTCACCCTCAGGGGGAAATAAAAAAAATCCTTGCAAATGTTACAAGTTTTTTGCTTGACTTTTTGCTTGGAATAACATTTTTCTTGTTCACTCCTAGTTATCCAATATGGACATTCCTCACCAGGGAGTACAAGTAGAAGGAGATGGCTTCAGTCATGCAATACGTTTATTAAAGTAAGAGGATATTCTCTGTTTCATTTTATTACTGTACATACACTTGTGAGAAAAAAAGGCTTGTCTGGAGAATAACAATAAGAATGTCAGGGCAGGGACAGGATTTTTGTTTTGGGGTTATTTTTCCTTTTTTTAATATTTTTTTGACGGGTGTTAATACTGTGTGAATTGTACTTTCATGTGAAGCAGTGCTAGAGAAAGAATTAGAAAGAAAGAAAATTAGAGTAGACTAAGAGCCAGATACATTTTTTTTTCTTCTTTAGTCTAACTGAGGGGCTCTGAAAACAGTTTGACAGTCCTCAGTCCTTAAATCCAGGCAATGCTAAGGAAGATGTGGTGATGATTCATGAACATGCAATTTTAGATCAGATCAGAGGCCTACATATTCCATATGTTATTTGACAATTATGTGAAACTTCAGAGGAAAATGTCAGGAATCTCAGAAAAGACAATTGCATGGTAAAGAGGTTGTAGAGGAAATATCTGAGAATCATACAGTAATTTAATAGGTGATTTAAGCCCAAGTGCAGGACTTTGCATTTGTTTTCGTGGAACTCCATAAGGTTCTTCTTCATAAGGAACCCTCATAAGGTTCCTACAATCTCTCTGAAGGGCATCCCTGACCTCCAGCATGTTAAGTGCCCCCTTTAGTCTGTCATTATCTGCAAATTTACAATTCTTCTGTATCCTATAGGCTACTGAAATAGTTATATTGAAATTCTTACTAGGAGGCCAATAGTATCTGCCTCTGTGTTAACTTTGAGGAATGCCAGCCACAACCAGCCGCTAAGTGGGCCTGCAACAAATAAAGTTTAAAGCAAAAAAACACAAACCCCAAAGATGCCTGTTAGAGTAAAATCTTTGTAACTCCTTTTCTGCTGCAAAAATGTACAGTGACACAAAGGCACTGGCCTCTAAACGTATTAGGCCCTGCCTTTTTAACTTGGCATATGAGCAGAGAACTTGTGAGCTGAAGTTTAAGGGTGGAACATGAAATTTCTGGCTAGATCCTCAAGGAGTTGGAAAGAGAGTTTGGCATGTTTTTAGTTAAGCTTTATTTAGTCTGTCCCCTGAGCTCAATTCACACACTGGGATCCGAATAAATTAGTGAGCACTAAAGGAACTGCCAGGTTGTTCGTTGCATGTAGAACAAGCTTGTTCTGGAAGGCAAATGAATTCAGTTTGCCACAGAACTTAGTTATTTTCATCTTTTTTGGCTTATTTCTCTGTATAAGAGCTTTATATTGGTGAGCTCTTAGTTCACCAGGAGATGAGGACAATTCAGCAGATCCTTTGACAGTCTGTAATTTGCAGGTGTGTTGAATCCATACAAAAAGTGGTCTTTGCTCCGAGTGCTTTTGTGACACACTTATTACAGTCCTTGAAGAGGAAGAGGTTATCTCATTGCTCAGTCCAGCTACCTCTGCTGTTGATTTGTTCATTCTTTCGTGTCCAGCCTTGGGAGTCCTTCAGGAAGTACTAGAAGGTGGTTACTTGTAGAGCTGTGTCTAATGGAGATTTTGGTTTTGTCACGTATAGAATTCCTCCCTGTAAAGGTGTAAACGAGGAAACACAGAAGGCTCTGGACCGGTCTCTTCTTGATTGCACTTTCCGACTACAAGGTAGAAATAATCGCACGTGGGTGGCTGAGCTGGTGTTTGCAAACTGCCCGCTGAACAGCACTTCATCCAGGGAGCAAGGCAAGTTTCACTGAGGAACACTGGTAGATTTTGTTTCTTTGTCTTTTACATTGTTTGTTTCAGTAGTTTTAATGTCTTGGTGTAACTGGGCAGGTACCTTCTTCTAAAATTTCTAATAAAGCGCAGTGTACCTCGATCAAAATTCTGACTGCTGAGTTGATGCATTTTTGTTATTTCAATGTGCTTCCTGGTCACTCACCTGTAAACCACAGCTCAGGAGCCACTGGGTTGATCAGTGGTTAATCAGTATTTCCCATCTCCTCACGCTGCAGGACCAACCCGTCATGTTTACCTGACGTATGAGAACCAGTTGTCTGAACCAGTTGGAGGTCGCAAGGTGGTCGAGATGTTCCTGAATGACTGGAACAGTATTGCTCGCCTCTACGAGTGTGTCCTGGAGTTTGCACGATCCTTACCAGGTACAGAGATCAACTCCTTTTTGCCAGAAGGGTGGGCTTACTGATGACTGTGGTTTTCTCACTCTAACTCTCTTCCCTCCTCTCTCCACAGACATCCCCAGCCACTTAAACATTTTTTCAGAAGTTCGAATCTACAACTACCGAAAACTTATCCTTTGTTATGGAACTACCAAGGGGAGCTCAGTGAGTAACTCCTAACTGGACATCAAATGTATGATTGAAAACAGGATGGGTAGGATTAGACTTCTCAGAATTTTGCTGCACAATTTTTCTTTGTGGTGGAATTAATATAGATGAATGTCACAAAGACACAGGGTGCTGCATTGCTGATTTGCTGGGTTGCTAGAAGTTCAGGATTTTTGAGAATTTCTGTTAGATGCTGTGGGAAGGACAGTTGTGTGCTTCTGACTGAGGAAAGCTGATGTGGTAGCCTTTTTTCTGAAAAACTTTGTGTAAGTGTTGTTACTGCTCACTGCTGTGCTGGGATTTATGGTTGGATATGTGTAAGCTGAATGACTAATTCTGCCTTAATAGAGAGGACTATAACCAAGTTTTAAATGTAGTGCTGTGCTTTCAATTAGGTGTTCATTGATTATTTTTTAATCAATGAACACTTTCCTGTGTTGCTCTCTTGATCAGAGCTCTAGCTTCCTCTGTAGTATTTGAATTTGCAACTTATTGATTACTTAAATAAAGGAGTACTTGCTCATACCTTTGCATTAAGTGCAAGGCAGAGGAGGAAGTAAGTGCAAATTTATTTCAGATTAAGCATATAGTTTGGTGTGAACTGATGCAAAGCAGTTTGATACACTTGAAATTTGCTTCCTGGGACTTTTTTGTGTTCATTTCGTAAGCTAAACTTTTATGAACATTTTATTGGGAAGNAACTTCCTTACGTATTATCCATTTTTGTGTAATGTAACTTAAGAAAACCAGTCCACCTCCAGCAATTCACTAATCAGTTTTCCACACTATGAATCTCTCAAGTTTAATTTTCTCTCTCTCACCTTTGGCAGAAAAGATTTTTTTGCTTTTTCACTGAGTTGCTGATATAAGTACCCAGTTCTGTGGTTGCCAACAATCCAGGCAGTTAAATGGGTGTTAAAGCTGAGAGTGCATTTTTTTTTCTTCACAACCTCAGCAGCTTTTGAGGAAGGTAAATTAGGAATCTGTTGAGGTTTGATGAAAAATGGGTGGAAAAAATTAAATATGATCAACTTTCTTGTTATAATCTCTTATTATAACCTTGTTATTACAAGGAACTTGCTTGTTCTGGCTTCCAAGACCATTTTATGTTTGTGACATTGCAGATCAGCATTCAGTGGAACTCCATCCTCCAGAAGTTCCACATTTCACTGGGAACAGTTGGCCCAAACTCAGGTTGCAGTAACTGTCACAACACAATTCTGCACCAGCTCCAGGAGATGTTTAATAAAACGCCAAACGTGGTGCAGTTGTTACAGGTAATGTTCTAAAAAACTTTTCTCAAGAAAATTGCAAGACACCAGGGAGCTGAATTCCGATTAAACTATTCTCTCCGAGGGAGTTACGATTGTTTACAAATCTCATTGCCATAAAGCACCTAATTTTCCCTGACCTTTCCTTACGGGATAATCCACCTGACTTTTCAATCTCCTCTCTCTCCCAGGTTTTGTTTGACACTCAGGCTCCATTAAACGCCATCAACAAACTCCCGACCGTGCCCATGCTGGGGCTGACCCAGCGCACCAACACGGCCTACCAGTGCTTCTCCATCCTGCCCCAGTCCCCCACGCACATCAGGCTGGCCTTCAGGAACATGTACTGCATCGACATCTACTGCCGCAGCCGCGGCGTGGTGGCCATTCGCGACGGCGCCTACAGCCTCTTCGACAACAGCAAAATCGTCGAGGGCTTCTACCCCGCGCCCGGCTTGAAGGTAACCACCACCCCTCTGGGGTTTCCTGGAGGGCTGTCAGTCTGTGAGCTTCTAACTTGGAAAAGGGGGAAGCTGTGGTGAAGAGCTCGGTGGAGGTTTCCTTCGTGGAGACGTGCGTGGAAGGGAGGTTTTGATTTATTCGGGGAGCTGTTAATTGGTTTGGATGAAGACTTTTCTTTTTAAATAAATATAGCGTCAAGTCTTAGGTGGTTATTTTTTCTTATCCGTGTACTCAGGCATCCTTTTGTTGAAACTTGCTGAAGCTTGGTGTCTAGGCTAGATGTGGGCTCCAGGATTAGCAGCAGCTGCTCCTCACAGACTGTGTTGTGTGGCAGTACAGTGCTCATAAGTTGCAGATGGGACAATGGTCCACTGTCAGATGATTCTAGACAGAAACTTCTCGTTTAAAACAGTTCCCCTCAGTGTGTGGCAGGAGCTTGTGGCTTTGATTCTAAATGCAGTGCTGGTTCACTTGTCCTGAAAAATGAATCTCTGCACACTGACAGAGCACCTGAGGGGAACTTGTACCAGTGCTAGTTATACTGAAATACTGGAAGATGGCACCCTTTGAGAAACAGCTTAATTTGCTAATTCTTTTTCTGATGGTTGCAACTGAATATTGATTCTCTGGCATTGCATTTAACTGGTCCTGAATGTCTGCCTCTTCCCCAAATGCCAAATAAAAGGCTAATGGAAAGAAGAAGGAGATTGTACATGATAGTGTGAAGTGGTAGAAGAGAATGGAAATGGGAAGGTAGAGGAGGAATTAATTCAAGAAAGTTGGCAGGTTTCTCTGGGTACTAGAGAATGCTGTGGAGGAAGTGATGCAGATGTTCTTAACCAAACAGGGCAGTTGTAGGTGTGATACTGCAGCCCTGTAGGTTCTAGATACTCAGGAGTTGTTCTGGAACAGGTATTTCCACATGTAAGCTTTACCTTATCTTTAGGGAGAGAAGAAAAATGTTGGTATTTTAATTTACTGGAGATATTTCTTGTTATAAAGCCAGGTGTCTCTGTTTATGAATTAATATATTTTGCAGACTAATTATACTGTAATTAATGAGTGCCCACTGGTGTTTAGTTCCAGAGACCTACCTGTCCCTGTGTGCTGTAGCTAATAAAGGTAGTTCTAAAGCCTAGCAAATACTGCTTTTATTTGTATAGTAAAATTTAAATGGGCAAATTGCTAACAAAACTGCTTTTCCCACAGACATTCCTGAACATGTTTGTTGACAGCAATCAGGATGCACGGAGACGATCTGTAAATGAAGATGATAACCCACCTTCTCCTATCGGAGGAGACATGATGGATTCTTTGATATCACAGCTCCAACCCCAGCAGCCACCACAGCAACCACAGCAACAGGTACCCTTCAGGCAAAAGAAATGTTTATTGTCTTCCACAACAGTAGATTTCTAAGAACTTCGTGTTCTAAAGGGATTAGCCGTAACAAAATGGAAAGGGAGGCTATAAACCCACTCTGTTGCAGAATTTCCCTTCGGGCAAAATGTATTAATTTATTTTGCCATTTCTCATTCCAGTGTAAACAGCCCATAGCATATGAACAGCAGCTTTGGAAGGTCACATGAGACTTGCTGCCTAGAAGCAAAGGACTGGGGGAGGGAAAACAACTGTTTAAGATAAAAGATGGGAGGGAGAGTCAGGAGACTTTGCTGTTACAGGGTGGCAGATAAAAGGAGAGAGGTACAGAGGTATTGTGTCTTTAGAACTGAAAAAAAACCAGTGAGCACTGAACAAGATAGCACAGAAAATCCAAACAACTGTGTGGATGAATGAACCTGTAAGACCAAAGCCTCATTTGTATTCTCCTGCACGTACTTAACTTTTGTTTTGGTACAGAATGATCAAAAACTTTCATTGTCCTGTGTTGACAATTTCAGCCGTTTGCAAAACAGGCGGGAGCCTCGGGAGCGTATCCTCTCACCTCACCACCCACCTCCTACCACAACACAGTGACACCCTCCCCGTCCATGATGCACACACAGTCACCAGGTAGGATGCCTGGGAGGCGGGGAGCTGATCCTGTAGTAGAAAAACAGGTCTTTGTGCATGTATGTTTTTAGTATTATTTGAGCTGTGTTTAGCCCCAGATTAGCTAAGAGAATGCACCCTTATACCATGGGGAAAAAAAAGCAGGGTCCTGCCATGCATGTTTTGGAAAGTACATTTTGAAGCTAAAAAAACACATTAAGTAGAACTGTCATCTTTTGCTGTGTAATATTTGGGACTGTTTCATTATTATTTGCTAAGACAAAAACCTGTTAATTTTCAATGCCTTTTTCTCCAGAAAAGCTCTGCTTTCTTCTCCCAGCTGTTGTAGAGCAACAGCTGAAAATATTTAAATTTGGGGAAAGGCTGGGCAGGGGGGAAATGCCATTCTTCAAGTTAAATATAATGGGAAGTTTTCTTTGTGTGGTAAATCAGCCTGAAAAATATAACAGTCATGCATGTACAAAATAAAGCCATTGAGTGCAAAATCAAATTCTCTTGAATCTTGTTTGCTGTCTCCCTAAAAAAGAGGGAGCAGTTGATAGAAAAAAAGTAGAACAGAAAGATGGGAAATGTGTGTGTTAAGTGTTGTGATGTCTTTGATCAGGAAATCTGCATGCTGCAAGCTCACCTAGCGGGGCTTTAAGAGCACCATCACCAGCATCCTTTGGTCCAACTCCTTCACCTTCCTCTCTTGGAATCACAATGGGACAAACAGCTAACTTTGCCAGCCCACATGGTGAGTTCTTTCTTCACTGGCAGCTGTATATGTAGTGGCAAGGAGGGCAGATTTGCTTCTTGAAATGAAATCTTCCGGGGCAGACCTAAGTTAATTGAGAAAAATTCATGGTTTGTAATTGGCTCAAGTAGCTGTTTTCATATATGTGAGTGTTATGTTAACTGTTAACTGTAGTCAAAAGTAGCTGCATGGCATGTTGAGGCGTTCCTAACACGATAAAGATTGACTCTCAGTCACTCCTTTCTGCTTACTAATGTGGGGAAATTCAATGTGGTATTGTAGGTGTGGATGAGCTGCAGCTTTTTAAAAGCATTTTCTTTTGTTAGATTAGTTAGTGGGTTTACACTGCTTACATTTGCTGGAAAAATAACTGGAACAGGTTAGAAATTCAAATATTTGCAATTTGAAAATGTTGCCGAAGTCTGGCTGATTTGACATGTCTGTATGTGAGCAACATGCCTTTTGGTTGTTTCCTTTATTAATTCGGTTGGGTTTTTTGGAAAGCTGCCAAAGCAGTCCTTTGTGCAATCACAGTGCATTGGAAACTGTTCTGTAGATCACAACAAATGAACAGTTCAGATGGGAATTTTCATGCATCCGTTTGACTGTTGAGATGAGCAAAGTGGGAGAGATGTACCACGGAGGATGTTTAAGGTTCTGATCAGTCTGTAGAACAGAGACACCTTTGCAGCAATAACTGTAAGATACTGAATAAATAAGGAAGTTTGGCTGAGGTTTCCATTTGCTAAGGAGCAGTAGAAGTCCAAGTCCAAGTAGTCAAGAGCTCCTTTTCATTTAGAACCTATTACTTGTTGAACATGACAATTTTCCTTAACATTCACTTCTACTTTTATAAAAATACAGCCTGGAAACCCTTGAAATCTGTATCTTGATTTTTTACTCTGCCTCCAGTCATGTGTTTTGTATGGCTGTAAAAAATAAAAGCTTGCAGACACTTTCTTGCTTTACAGATTTTGGTAAGCCTATTTTAGATTTCTCTGTTAGAAAGCCTTTTACTTTTTAAAGAAATAATAATGGTCTTGTAACATCTGTAGGTACCATAGACCCAAGCTCACCATACACCATGATGTCACCCAGTCAGCGTGCAGGGAATTGGCCAGGATCTCCCCAGGTCTCTGGTCCATCACCAGCAGCACGGATGCCTGGAATGTCACCAGCCAACCCTTCCCTTCATTCACCTATCCCTGATGCCTCTCATTCCCCACGAGCTGGAACAAGTAGGCTTCTTTATCAGTGTTATAACTGTGAAACACTCGTGTTTGACATTTCTAGTTGTGTTCCTTTTGGTAGTTCCTGTGTCAGTCTAACAGTCCTCGCTGTCCTTATGCAGTAAAATGTCTAAGGAAGTTAAACCTTTATTCTGTCCTAGTTCAAATCTTCAATAACAAATTGGAAAAGTGAGCTAAAGCATACAGCGTAAATGTCAGCAGGATTTCTGATAGCTCTTGTTGCAGTGCAGAAATCAGTCTGAAACTACTAAGACTAAGAGAAAAGTCTTCAGAGTGAAAGCAATGATAGGCACATTTGCCAACCCAAATACTAACTTTTCACATCATAGATTTGTAATGCTGCTCTTGCACGACTGATTTAGCCATCTTTATGTCCCATTGAGTTTGTTGTGCAAACCTGCTGTCTGCTGGCATGCTGCAGAAAGAGGAAAAGGGAGGAGGATTTTGATGTTACCGAGGCTCTTCGCATGGGTTCAGGGTCACAACTAATTCCTTGTCTGTCTGATGCCTATCACTAGGCAGGCAAATTTTTAAATAAGAAGGATTGAGTTTTGGCACAGAGGACTTATTGATGAATAGTGACAATTAAAGTGAGCACATATCTCTTGTTTCAGCTTCAGTCCTCCCTTATTGCAAGTCCTTGTGTCCCCACAGGTTCCCAGGTCATGCCCACAAGCATGCCTCCACCTCGGAAACTACCTCAGCGCTCTTGGGCTGCATCCATTCCTACAATCCTCACCCACAGTGCCTTGAATATTCTGCTCTTGCCCTCTCCTACCCCTGGGCTTGTGCCAGGACTAGCTGGCAGCTATCTGTGCTCCCCCCTTGAGCGATTCCTCGGGTCAGTGATCATGAGGAGGCATCTTCAGAGGATCATACAGCAGGAAACGGTATGGGTTCAGTTTGAATGGGCCTGTGGGTATGGCACTGCTTTCAAATCAGGCACAAACTGAAATGCTTCAAATAAAATCACTGTTCACTCTTAGACTTGTGCTGTACTTCAGATTTTTTGCCATCTGAAGTGTCAAAATTTAGAGAGATCATCTAGAATGAGAGTCATCTTTCACTTTTCCACACAAATTAGATGTGGAAAATCTATTTGGTCAGGTGAAATTTAGGAACTGTTAAAATAGCAAGTCAATGACCACACTTTGATATGTTGTGGGTTCTTTGAGTTTAGCATGTCCATTGGGAGTTTGCTAGAATAGTCATGGGATTACTGTGAATACCACTCCTTGGCAGGACTGCCAGAGAAATGTGTTACTACTCAGTCAGGAATGTTCCTTTAGGGTTTGGGACAGACAAATGTTACTCTTCACTTCTGTGGCATGGATTCAGTGACAGAGAAAGAAGCCAAATCTGTCATAAGCTTAATTTTCAAGGCAATTTTACCTGTATTAAAATATCATGTGTTTCTTTCTGGAAGCAGAGGTTGATCATTACACTTCGGGGAAGGAGTGAGAGAATGTGTGTGTGTATGTGTGTGTATATGTGTGTATGTGTGTGTGTGTGTTCATGGCATTTAATAAATGACTAATTGACTGTGAATCTCTTTTTTTTATGCAGCTGCAGTTAATAAACTCCAATGAACCAGGTGTCATTATGTTTAAGACGGAGGCACTGAAATGCAGGGTTGCTCTCAATCCCAAAACCAACCAGACCTTGCAGCTGAAAGTAACACCTGAAAATACAGGACAGTGGAAATCAGAGGAGTTACAGGTTTTGGAGAAGTTCTTTGAAACAAGGGTATGTACTGAAATAATTTTGTGCATTGCTTTTAATCTCTGGTGTTGATTTGTGTGCTCCTGCTGATTTTCACTGGCATGTGTAAGAGCTGCAAACATATATATTTATTGATATAAAACACATATTTATGTGATATAAAACTGACAGCTGTGCATGCTTATTGCATATTAAATGATATATTTATTATCTATATAGGCACTACTAAATAGCATCTTTCTTTAGGTTGCAGGACCACCTTTTAAAGCAAACACCCTGATAGCCTTCACAAAGTTACTAGGGGCTCCCACACACATCCTCAGGGACTGTGTACACATCATGAAACTGGAGCTGGTAAGTGAACTGTTCTATTTATTTAGTTCCCCCAGTATTGGTTATTATACTTTTGAAAAAAGCTGTTGTATCTTTATCTACAAACACACACATTACTCTAAATTTATACATAAGTTATTAAATGTCATTGGAGAAGTTTTCATTTTATTACTAGCTTTCCTGGAAACGCTCAAAATTTCTCATTTAAACCGATGATTTTAGGGACTGCAGACACGTTACTGCCCAACAGGCACATGTGTAGGCTGACTGGAATCTTTCTGATTGTGTTGCTGTGCTCTGTTCTTTCAGAGTTACTCTGATTTCTCTAAACTTGGCAACAGCTGCAGGTTTAGCTAAAGAAGCACATTCTGCTTTGTGGTGCTTCCCTGTTTCATAGCTGTGTATGTCACTGACATGAGACCTTTGCTGTTCTTTCTCTGTGCTGCTCTCTGAACAGTTCCCTGACCAGGCAAGTCAGCTGAAATGGAACGTGCAGTTTTGTTTAACAATCCCTCCCAGCGCTCCACCAATTGCGCCTCCAGGAACACCTGCTGTTGTGCTGAAATCCAAAATGTTGTTTTTTGTAAGTAGAGTTATCTGTTTTAAAATTCTAAGCCTGCACGTCTCTGAGATCATCACAAGTTTGTAGCAAAACATAAGCCCACTGTATCTGACAGCTGTAATAGCTGAAAGCGTTGTGCTGTTCGGAGTCCTGGATTTGCTTGGATCTCTTTGTAATGAGTTTCAGTTCGTATTCCTCCTCTCCTTCCTACCAAAGCACAGCAGCTCCTCGTGTCTCGCGTTCTTGGAGAGATATTGACAATATATAAAGTTCAGCTCCCTCTGGGCTGCGTCTTCAAGTGCTCCACTTGTGGGTGTTAGGATCTTCTTGGAGGCACTCACCACCTAGATGGGTGACATGCACATTGGTGGTGCTGGGAGAGGAGAGTGGGGGTGAGATGTTCAGAACAAAGCTACTTTAGTGTTATGCCCGAGGCAGTGCTCACTGTGGGGTGCTTTGGAGAAGACAATAGTCTCCACCTGATTGATAATATCTCTGTTACAGAACTGATCTCTGAAAACAGGGGGGTGGAAGCACATGCTGTCTGTAGGCCTGGGGTGTTTAACTGTATCAAAAGTTGAAGTACGTGGTCATTCCATTTAACACATTTTTTGGGTTGTTTCCCTACAGCTTCAGCTAACACAGAAAACAACAGTCCCACAGGAAGCTGTTAGTATTATTGTCCCAATTATTTATGATATGGCTTCGGGTACAACGCAACAGGCTGACATTCCCAGGCAGCAGAACTCTTCTGTTGCTGCTCCAATGATGGTTAGCAATATTCTAAAGAGGTTTGCTGAACTGAATTCACCACGACCAGGTACTGTACATGTCCAGTAGATATATTCTCTTCACCCAGACATCTGTGACAAATCTCCAGTGTAAAACTAAACCTCTCTTAAGTTTGAATTCTTCTTGATTTCTATCTTACTTTTTTAGTGATTACAAACTCCTGATGTGACAGGCAGTACGTAACTTAATAGGAAGTACTGGCAGCAGGCTGGGTTTTGCTGTTCTGCCCAAGTGATAGAATGCACCCACTTCTTGTTGGCCCAACTCTTGCTGCTCAGTAAGAGTCATACTTTTCACTAATGGGCCTAGAATGAGTCACAAGAAATACGCTGTGGCCAAGTGTCAGTTTTCATGGTTAATTATGAAGTTACTGAGCTTAACAGTAGAATATAAAGGGATGTTAAAATAGGTATCAGAACTTGTCCACGTGCTGTGAATGGTTTAAAAGTAATTGCAGTGGTTGTATACTCCTTTGTCAGTGTGTCCACTAGCGGAGGTGCATACAGTTCTGTCCACCAGATGTGCTGTGGAGTGTTTGAGCTAGGTTGTTCTGAGTGTCCATTGGCCTGTAGGTAGTGCACCGTGAGCAGCGTTGTGCTTTGCTTTCCCTCTTGTTTGTCATGCCTTTTATTTATTTTTTTTACTATCTAAAACATGGAAGAACAGTAGCAGGTTCTTTGGGCAGCATGTTGTCTGTAAGCAGTGGTTTGGGCTCCTAATACACAGATGGCTCATAAGAACAATAACTTTCATTTCTGATGAAGAACAAAATTTTTCCAGTAACCCAGTGAATAGGTGGAAGTTGTGAATCCAGAGGTTGACTCTTACTTTTGTAGAATTAGTCATCTCGTTGTTATGGAGTAATTTTAGCTATGCTTGATGGATTATTTCAATTGGTAGGACATGAGCAATGTTTACCTTAAATTGGTGTGGATATGCATACATTTCTGAAACTTGTGATGGGATTTAAATTAATACACACTTTCTGTTTAACATGTAGTAATAGTGTAGGTAAATAGGAGAGAAAATAGCCCTGAGGGCATGTAGAGTTCCCTGTGGAAGTTCTGTATGTGGAAAAGAGCTGTTGTTTGTATAGCACTTTTATTTCAAAATACATTAGCTAAACTTCAGGTGTTGCTTTTGGAAGGTGCTTCCCCACAGACTCCCCTTGGTGTGGGGAAGGGTAGGTCCTTGGTTTGCTGTTTGTTATTGCCCTGAGTTGTGTTTTAAAGTAAACCCTCCACAAAATACCACAGGCAGAGCAAGTAACTTTCAAAGCTGCTCTGGAGATGTGGGCTGAGATGTTTTCTGATGGTCACTAGATACATCAGAATGGGCAATTTTTGTTTGTTGAACAAGTTTTGAAGCAGTGTTGGAGTCCAGTACAGGGAGCAAAGTATAGACAAGGGGGAAAAAAAAAACCATAGGAAAAACATTGGAGCCACAAACAGAACCCTGTCCAGGCAAAGGAGAATGTAGCTGGCTGAGCAGAGGAAATTTCTAGTAGTCCTTCCTCTGACTTCCAAAAGAAAGAATGAGACTTTATGATTTTATTTATTTCCACCATCCCCCAGCAAAAGTAGGATCTTCCCTGAGGACACTTGAAATGCAATTTCCTCTGTTCTTTATTGTCAAAACATACATTATTATATCTGGTCAAAGAGAACAAGAATACCTTCTTTTCTTCACCGTTGAAAGGTGATAGGAGAGCCAGCAGATGAAAGTAGTTAGCTGGGAGACTTCTCTTAAAGCAGCAGCACATGGGGGATCCCAGATGTGTGTCCTTTCTCCTCTGATGCTCCTTTCTCTTCAGCTGCTCCTGTGCTGTACCCAGGATTTTCCTGCCTTTCCTCCCCGTTAGCTCTGTGCTGCACTAATTGCAATCTGCTTGGTTAAGGGAATTTTTCACTGTTTGAGTCAGGAAGGACCAGGGCCTCCCATCATGCACAGATGATGTTACTGGCACTGTCGTTTGTAACCTGGAATCAGTGTTGCCTTGTTCTGGCTGTATCTTTTTTACCTTTCTCTCTTTGTGAGAAAGTATTTTGTATCCAGCTTAATTTTCCTCTTAATAAAATGGTAGTGCCTGAAAAGTAAGTTCTTTTGAAAGAGTTTTCTTTTCAGATCTGTGGGCAAACACATTCTGCTGTGTTTAACAGTAAAATGTTGGCTCGTTGTGAGTGCATGTTGTCTAAGACCACTTTACCTGTGCCTCCGTGGGAGCAAATACTTTACTTTGGGGAAATACTGGTATGAACTGAGAGGAAATCAGTGCCCTGGAATAATAAATTTAAACTTGAGCTGTAGGTCCGAAATCTACAGTATGTAGTGGACATCAATTTGGTAAGGAAATCAAAGTCCCTACGGATGCTGGAGGTGACCCTTAGAGAGGAGCTCAAGGGACTCGTGATGATTCTCAGAGCACTTCACCACTGAACATTTTTCAGTGTCTGATTCTCAGTGATGCAGTAGATGATGTTTAGCCCAGATTTGTAGCTTTGATATGATAATGACTTGCCCAAAATAATCTTGGGAATCCCTAGTGTGGCAGTTAAGGTTAATGCAACCCAACAGGCTCTGCTCTTATCTCTTTGCTCACACTGTTTGCTCCTTCAGCAGCAAAATTCAATGTCTTCTAATTGATATTTCTTGAAATATGCAGGAAAAATTCAGCCCACAGTGACCAGGGCTCAACAGTGGCTTTTAATTGTACTCTCTTAGCAGGAAAGAGTAGATGAAAATCACAGCTGCCTGTTACTTCCTCTTTTGTTGTTCTTATTTAACCCTTTTGCTTCTGTTGGTTTTAACTTCTTTAAGCTATTCAGAACATGTGTGTTTTTGTCAACAAGTGCTGGTATTTAAAACTTGAGGTAGCTGTGGCTGGTTTTACCTCTCAGTATTGAATCTCAGCTGTTGCAAACAGAAGTCCACCTGCTCTGTATTTTATTTTGCAGTTTAGATGTCATTTAGATGTCAAAGGTAGATACAGAACCATTTGGTTAAAAGAAAGAGATTCCTGACTGTTGCCCAGTCTTGGAATTAGAAATGTTTCCAAGACTAAGCTTAGAAAACATCTTCCAGCTGTTTCAGACTTGAGTTTTTCAACATGTTTCGTTTCTGCTTGTAATTAGTAGAAAAAATACTTGAAAAAGTTGGGTTATTTTCTTTGTAAGATGTAGAAGCTCTTAATTAATAACATACAGAAAAGATCAGACCACAGTCCATGTGCAATCAATTCCAGCATAGATTCAATCTGACATTCAAAAGCAATTAAAAGTAAAGAGCTACTTGCAATTCCATCCCCAACAAGAGCAGTGCTGCTGGGAAAGCTGGAGCTGCTTCAGCTGGTGACTCCCACAAAAGCTGAGGTCCTTGGAGGTCGTGTCAGCTCAGGGGGCTCCGTGAGGAGGGGCTGTGGGGCTAAGCTGCCTCTGTTCCCTGCTCCACAGTGAGGAGGGGCTGTGGGGCTAACCTGCATCTTTTCCCTGCTCCAGAGTGAGGAGGGGCTGGATAATCTGTCTCTGTTCCCTGCTCCAGAGTGAGGAGGGGNAACCTGCCTCTGTTCCCTGTTTCAGAGTGAGGAGGGGCTGTGGGGCTAATCTCTGTTCCCTGCTCCAGAGTGAGGAGGGTTTGGGGGCTGTGGGGCTAAGCTGTCTCTTTCCCCTGCTCCAGAGTGAGGAGGGGCTGGGGGCTGTGGGGCTAACCTGCCTCTTTNCTAAGCTGTCTCTTTCCCCTGCTCCAGAGTGAGGAGGGGCTGTCCGGGGCGCGGTGCTAACCTGTCTCTTTTCCCTGTTCCAGGTGAATGCACAATATTTGCAGCCGTTCGTGATTTGATGGTTAATCTTACGCTGCCCCCTGGGGGGCGTCCCTAGACACTTTTAAAAGAAGGCTGAAAGTGAGACAAAACAGCAAAAAAAAAAAAAAAAAAATTAAAAAAAAATTTAAATAAAGCCTTCCGTTAAAAGAGGACGTTTTAATTTTACCTTTTTTTCTAAGAGCTAACTATAAACTGGCAAACTTTCAGGGATGCACTTTCATCACATGAGTATCACCACGACTTTTGTATAGTGCTGTTGTATAGTGTGTTTTAATGGGAGACACTTCAGACTAGGTAATAGATTGAAGTATCAGCTTGCTGGTAATAGATTTAATATTCTGTTTTATACTATAAAGATTATGAAAATGCCAAACTTGTTTGTTTTTCTGTTTTTCTTATGTTTTGGTGTAATAGTCTTTTTTTAAGGCAGGTCTGTCATTTTTGAATACTGTAAAACTGTGACAAACTTTATATTGAAGCTGTATTTTAATATGACTGCTTTGAATCCTTAAACAATTTATTTGGGCTTGTTGTAAACATGTCCCCAAAAAGCAATATTTAATAAACTGGATTAAAAAATCTTAAACTGGATGTTGTATCATCTTAAACTTTATTCCTCTCCCCTGTAGCCAATGGTCAGATCTCTTATGTTCACACTTCCTGCACTGTCTCTGTCTGTGATCTTGGTTATACACATACAAACACACACACGTGCTGCTAACTTCAAAACACAAACAAATTTTTATTTATTTGTCCTCCTGGTTCAATTTGTTCTAAACCAGAGCAGAATACAGTTTCTTCATTTTCCTGGTTGTAAAAATAACCAGTAACTACTTAAAATGGTGCTTCATTTCCTATACCAGGAACTTCATCTTTTCTGTCCTGAAAGCAGAGCTTAGTGGAAGAAAGAACCTTTTGTCATCTGTCATGGAGTCTGTAATCACAGACTCTTGTCTTATTGGAGAGGCAGGTAGAAGCTGGACTGCATACCACAGAATTGGAGAGGCTGATCCAAAACAGAAACAACCTCACACTTAACCTCCTGAATTGGATGCTTGGAGATAACTGTTGGTGATGACTGAAGGCTCTTGTAATTGAATGAAATGTCCATCCTTACGAGTTGCTCTGTCATTTAACCATTTGTCCTCCTGGATCAGTGTTCTCAAATTTTTATGGAGTTGGAGTTGGTTCCCTGACTTCTCACAACAGTGACTTTCAGCTGTGCTGCCTCCCTGCCTTTGCAGAGCTATAGCAATTCTCTGTTCAGCTGAAGGATGCTTTAAAATAATTTAAAATATCTTTTCCAGCCTGCTTTGTCGTCTTCAAGGCTGCCCCTTGCCCCTATGACTGTCACAGTGCTTTTTTTTCTCTGAACCTCTTGGCACTAGAAATCACCTTTTGGTTGGTGCCCACCCCAGATTTCAGCCTTGGACCCGCGTTTGGGTGGGTTCTGTGTCACTGCTGCTCTCACCTGTGTGTCTCTAACAGTTATACAGCTTCTGAAAAACAAAACCCATCCCCAGAGTGAGAGCATGCAGTTTTTAAATACTGCTGCTGCTGCTGCTCACTTGGAAGGAGCCCACATCCCTGCCTTTTTACAGCTCAACTGATGCTTTAAAATTGAGAGGTGACACAAGGATGTCTGAAAAAGACTGGCTGTCGTGCTGGTCACCCGTCTGGTTTTGGGGTGGGAGCATTCCCGTGCCCAAAATCAGCTTCCTGACTCGTGGCCAGAACCTGCTGCCCGTTGTGGGATGTCGAGTGGAGGTGGCAGAGCTTCAGCACCTGGAAATAAAAGGGAGGGGAGAGGCCTCCCCACAGGGCAGAGAAAACAAAACACGTAACTCCTGACAGATGGTTACGGACTGGCACTCCAAACACCAGATGATGGGAAGGTTGAATTATGTTTTATATTATACGCAGCACTCATAACATTCGCCACATTTTAAACATTTCTCCTAAATAAATTCTTAAGGAAAACACTTCTAGTAAAAGGAAGCATTTCTCACTCATCGGAGACACTTGTTCCTTTCAAAGCCATGACTATTCACAACTGCAGTTTAAGTTTTGTTTTTCATGTGTATTTACAACTTCAGTTTTAAGTTTCATTTTCCATGTGTTCATCCCTTTTTCTGGCAGCCAGATGATGTGACCACCTGCTGCATTAGGACTGTTTGCAGATTTCTTCCTTATGGTGGATTTCTTTGTCCATTTATTTCACCAAAAGCGCTGCAGTGACTCCACATCCTTCAGTGTTTCTGGAGGTTTTTAAGTTTCTGACCAACCCACCTGTGGGACGAGGATGAGGACATTGAATTACAGAGAGGAAAAATAGTTGTTCTGAGCTGATCCACAGCTCTTCCTTAGAAATGTTAGCCAGTGTCAAATGGAAGCACATTTTAGGTGTCCAAAAAGCCATTCCAAATGGCAGCCATAGATTTTGTGGCTTTCCAGATAACAAATACTGATCCTATTAAAGGTTTCCCCAAGACAAAAAATAGGGAGGAGGCTTTTTTGAGCCACTGAGACGAGGAGTGTAATCAAGGTGAGGCTCTGGGGGATTTTTGGTTTGAAACTAAGTTTTAATTCTTCGTTATCTTTCCATGTTTGAGTGTTCTGCAGGTTGCCTTTGAGTCTGCAGATGTTTTTTTAACTGAGTTTACAAAGGCTGCAGGGAAACAAGCTCTGATGATAAACTGCTGAGACAAAACAAAGCTCCATAAAACCAGAAGCTGTTTTTCTTTACGAGCTGCAGTTTGTCTTTAGGCATGTGCTCGGTTTCATCTGTCAGTTGAAAGTTACTCTGGTTCCCAGGCATTTTAAAGCAAAATCTTCAGTATTAAAAATAGACTACTGGGAGAATATTTGGGTCATTTTAATCAGATCTGTGATTAGTCTGTCAAAAAGGTTGTGCTACACTGGCTATTTAAGCACAAGTGGTTATAGTTGTTCCCCCTGGCCCAAATTTTCCATCTACCACAGAATTTCAGAGGTTTTAAAGGTAGGAATGTACTTCAATAAATTAACGTGTAATTGAAATGTATTAACCATATGCAGCGCCGAGGTTGTAATTACCGAGCTGTGACTCTCTGTAACCCCATAATAGCGATGTAATCGAGACTTTCACATTCAGATTAAATCACGCTGGCTTCAAATACGCGGCGCTTTTGCGGAGGTGCTCCAGCAGCCGCCGGGGGTTTGCTGCTCGGAGGCCGGATCGTTATTTTGGGGATTGTTTTTCAGGGCTGAGCTTTGGCTCCGGCAGCGGGGCAAGCAGGTGCCGAGCCGCCCCGAGCCGCTGTCCCGAGCACTCCCAGCTCCTCACGTTCCTGCCGATGGATGAAGGATTCGGGATGCGATTAATGCTTCGGGAAATGAGCCCGCGGCAGGAAGCTGCTCCGGGAGATAAGGGATGCTGGGCGGGGAAGGGCTGGCTGGAGGCTGTGCAGAGCAGCACGGATGGGGGAGAGCCTGGGCAGCTCCATCCCTGCCCTAGGAAAGGAGCTCGGAGGAGGCTCCTGGAGAGCCTGGGCAGCTCCCATCCCTGCCCTAGGAAAGGAGCTCGGAGGAGGCTCCTGGGGAGCCTGGGCAGCTCCCATCCCTGCCCTAGGAAAGGAGCTCGGAGGAGGCTCCTGGGGAGCCCGGGCGGCTCCCATCCCTGCCCTAGGAAAGGAGGAGGCTCCGGAGCCCCGGAGCAGGGGCCGCTCGCTCCTCGCCCTTTGACGGGGAGCTCCTGCTCGCCCCCCGTGCTCGCCCACCGCTGTCCGGCCTTGCCGTGGGCTGGCTCGAAGGCCATCAGCCCCTGAGGCTGCCAGAGCACCGGGAGCTCCACCCGCGCCCCGGCTCCTGGAGGGCAGCGGCTGAAGGGGGAGTTTGTCCGAAATGGCGAAGCAGCGGCTGTGAGTGCTCCGGGGAGGGAAGGGGTTTGCTGACAGCCCTGCCCTGTGTCGGGGCAGGCGGCTCCCCCGGCTCCGGGGCTTCAGGCAAGGAGGGGTCCCCTCCCTCTCCCCACCTGGTGCCTCCCTCGTGGATGTCTAACCCCTCTCAGGGTCACTGCAGCTGGTCAAAACCAGACGAGAAGTCCTACCCACCCTCGGGAAACCTGCCCGTGAAGAACTCAAATTTCCACACTGTCACGACCCGGGGTGTGTGGGCAGGGGCCCCTTGTCTCACCTGGGACCCCCGGGGCCAGGGCCAGCCCCTCGGCAGCACGACGCTCCCTCCTGCAGCTTCATCTGTGAGGCTTCCTCCAGGAGCAGTACGCTGTTGGAAGCAGCTGGCAAGCTGGCAAAGCAGCACTTACAAGGGACAGAGAAAAGCACTCCTGTCCTTTGGAGCTGATTTTGCAGCAGAAGGACAGAGGGAACGGCTGGGGGGCAGCAGGCCAGGCTGGGCTGTGCTGCTTTCGGCATAGATCTCTGCAATGTCGGTCCCAAAAAGCAGGGACAGAGCCAGCCTGGCACAGGGCTGGGAGCTGTGGTGGTGCCTCTGGTGCTGCTCTGCACGAGAGCTCCAGCCTTGCTGCTGGAGGTTACAGGGGACAGGATTGTTTCAATTGGAGAGGACCTACAAAGATCTTTTAGTCCAACTGCCCGACCAATTCAGAGCTGACCGAAATTTAAATCACATTGTTAAGGGCATAATCCAAATGCCTCCTAAACACAGGCAGGCTCGGGGCATCGACCATCTCTTCAGGAAGTCGGTTCCAGTGTTTCACCATCCTCTCAGTAAAGAAATGCTTCCTGATAGCCCATGTAAAAGTCTCCTGAGAGTGCAGGTTTGAACCATTCCCATGCATCCTGTCCCTAGATCCCAGGGAGAAGAGCTCAACACCTCCCTCTCCACTTCCCCTCCTCAGGAAGCTGAAGGGAGCAGAGGTCGCCTCTCATCCTCCTCTTCTCCCGCCCGGAGTCCTCAGCCACTCCTCGCAGGACATTCCTTCCAGCCTTTTCACCAGCTCTGTTGCCCTCCTCTGGACACATTCAAGGATTTCAAGGTCCTTGTTCAGCAGAGGGGCCCAGCACAGCGGGATAATCACTGCTGGCACCTCACTGCACCATGTCTGGTGCACCCTGGGACGGGCTCTGCCCTGCTGGAGCAGCTCTGACTCCCCCCCAGTCCCTCTCTGCAGGGCTGCCTCCAGCCACTCCTCTCCCCCTTGTACTTACAGAGCGGCCTCTGCTTGTGAAGGGCTGAGATGTTGTTGGAACCTGTCGTGGTTTCCACACCCAGCTGGGAAATCCCACTGTTCACTGAGCGTGTGCCCCCCCAGAAGCTGCTCCCCAGCCTGACACTGGGATCATCACGCACCGGTGCTGTGCAGTGAGAGCCAGCATTTTGACTTGCTGATCTGTGTAAACATCAGCTAGCAGGACAGATACATCTTGTTTATTTACATCTGTGCTCTGTCCTCCCATCAAAAGGAGGACAAGGACAAGGCAAAGAAAAGAGGTGTTTGTGTACATGTGCCATCAACAATCTTGAAGGGAAAAAAAAGGGAAAAATGGATGTATGCTTTAACTGCTTGGACAGCCTGTAAAGCTGACTGATGCCTGGGGATTTAGCTATGTGAAAACAGCTATTTTGTTAACAGTGCTGTGTGAGAACTGAAGTGTAATTTCAAATACTGCTGAGATATCCTCCCCCCACACTGAAGCAGCTGGTTGAGCCTAGCTCAGTCCTGCTTGGCTGTCACCTCAGTGCCCAGAGGAGAGCTGCCAGCTCCAAGCTGAGACCTAACCTGTGTTTGAACCCTTCCCACCTGCTCTGCACTCAGAGTTCAAATTTTCCAGTTCAGCTCTCAGTTAAGGTGTCAGGACACCACACCAGAAGTGGCTCAGTGGCTCTCCCAGCAGCAGGGCCATCCCAGCAGCTGCTGCTGTGGAGAAACACCCCTTGTGTTCTGCACCACCACAGAGCTCCAGCAGCCAGGCAGGAGTCAGCTGGGAGCCCAGGCTCAGACCTTGGCTTTTTCCAGGCAGCTCTTGGCACCCACACTGGTCCCACTGTTAGGTTTTCTGCTTGGCAGGAGTCTCCAAAGGGGGATCTCTGCCTGAGTGTGCTTTCCTCTGCTAGATGAAGAGGGCCAGGCAGGAGACTGGGGCTTGCTGCGCAGAAGCTGCAGGACAGCAAGATCCCAGGCTCTGTGTGGGGCTGCTCCAGGGAGATCTCTGCCAGCTGAATTGGCTCAGGGTGGGTGTGGAAGTGTTTGGGTGTGAGTCAGTCAGGGTTGTTTGTCCCAAGGGCCCACACTGGGTCCTGTCCCTGTCACCTTCCAGTCCCTCCCTTTCACAAAGCTCCACGATGGATGTACAGGTGTAACAGGCAGGGTAGCTCTGGAAGCTTGGAAACAATAAATTTATTATTTCTGTGGGCTGGAATTTACCTTGAGAGCAACTGTAGAGCTGGGTAGTGCCTTTCCTTTCATGGTATCTCACAGACAGGGACCAGGGCAATCTTTAGAAATAAATTAATTATTTTCTATGCTCTAGGTGCCCAGATCCATTCACATTTGGTCATAGTCAACTTGAATTCATTCTAGATTTGAAAAGACACTTGGTAGCTGCGGAATCAGGTTTGTAAGTTGCTTTTCTTGACACACTTTTGCATTTGTTTTTCTGCTTTGTTTTGTTGCAGATGGGTGCCTTAAAAAAACCCAGAGTTTGCCTACACACCTCCTGCCTCTTGTTCGCTGCACAGCTTGGCACAGCGTGGTGCCATCCGTGTGCAGCTCTTACCCAAGAGTCAGATGCTCAAACAGGGAAAGATTCCTGAAGATTTTCAGGGATAATGTTGAAGGAATCAACTTTTTATTCAAACATGTTGTTTGCAGCAAACAATAGGACACCCTGGGCATCCTGGAAGAGGATTATTCCAAGATGTTTCATTTATTTCAAACCCCAGTGGCATTTGTGGTGGGGTAGTGACTGCAGACAGTTTGCTGAGGACTGAGGTGACCCATCAGCCCTGTGCAGTTTTGTCCTGCAGATTTACTTGGCTTGTGGGCACATGAAAGATTTTGGTAGAGCACAGCAAATCTCCTCCATCCTTTTAGGAGTACAGGCATGGGCAGAAAGTCCGAGAGGTGACCCTGACCAGAGGATTTCCCAAGAGTTCTCTTTCCTGTCACAACACACAGCACTGGACAGCCCCACACTGTGCAGGGTGTTTGTGGGCAGCAGTGCCTGAGCTGAGCTCAGCACAGTCATGGCCCTGCAGGGTCACTGCTGCACCTCTCCCTTCACCTCAGTGAAATGCAGTTCCTCAGAAACTGGAGTTTCTTCTTCCTCATTGCCAAAGGGATTTGGGAGGGAGACACGAGATTCACTGTGTGCAGTGCAGAAGGTGCCACTGCTCCTACAGCTGTAAGAAGAAAAATAAAACAAGGGGTTCTGCTTTGCATTCCATAACAAATATAGGACTGGCAGTGCCTTCCTGTGCCTCTGAACCCAGATCCATTACAGGACAATGTGCTGTAAAATGCTGTTTATAAATTGGGCAGGTCTGTCTTAATTACAGGTTTTTGCTTAAACTCCCAAGTCCTCCCCATGTCCTCAGGGAGGGAGGCTCTTGGACATCCTCACTGCTTTGAGCTTTGTGGCACACTACAGAGATTAGATCAGCCAGAGAAAGCTGTGAGCATGAGATGATATTTATAAGAATAAAAAAAAACCCAAAAAAACCCAAACAAAATCATGTCCTTTTCCCATCATTCCGTTCCCTTATTTCCCATCTTAACCCTTCCATTTGGGCAGAGTTAGGACCAGAGTCTGGCAGCTGCTCTTAAGTTGTGATTTTAGAAGCATCTTGCTTCTTTCTTTGGCACAAAGAAAACAAAATCCACACCGCCACAGCTCTTTCGAAGACTGATCCTAAGGAGTGGAGGGAGCAGAGGGGGGAGAGCAGCAGGGACTGGCTCAGAGCTGCACAGTGTCCTGCAGAGGGCTGGCGACAGGGACAGCCCTGGCTGCTTCTTCCCTCCTTCCCCGCAGCCTCTCTCCCAGCCCTGGTGCTGGGACATCCTCCCTGCAACTGAGAGGGAGCCAGAATATCCTTCCTGCATCATTGTTTTCCTTCAGTGCTTTCCATACCTTCATTTTTAAGGAAAGAGACCGAAGTCTCACTCTGATTCTCTTTGCTTTTCTAGATTTTCCTCCTGAATTGCACAGGCATTCAAATAAATAAATAAAAGTGACCTCCTCCACCCCTCCACCGCATCCCAAATCTTTGTCCGTGTTGCCAACGCAGGCTCAGCCTAGTTCAGGAGTGGCAGAGGGCAGCCTAAAGCTGATGGGATGAAGATCACCTGGGCTGTGCAGGAGCAGGCCAGCCCTGGAGAATTCATTCACGTGCCCTTCTGAGTGAGGGATGTCCTGAGGAATAATGCAGGAATACTTCATTCCATCAGAATAGTCTTGCCCATTTGTGCTACTCCAACCCTTGCAAGAGATGCAGATTATAAAGGACTTTTTGAAAGGTTGGAGTGCAGAGGCTACTATGCCTTGAAGAACAGAAATATGACCAAAGCCAAATTTTAAGAGAGACCAGAGAGAAGAGGAAGAGCTTGAGGAGGGAAAATGCAAATATGTTCATTTTCCAGCTAAGATTAAGCTGCATGTTACAGGGAAATTCATAAAGGAATTTGTCAGTATTTAAAGACTTCGACTTTTTAGATTTTTTTCCCCCCCGCGCCAAATAGTTAATTTAGGCTACAGTAACCAATTACTCCTACACAGTCCTGGAAACGATGGCAAGTAAGACTTGTTTCACCACTTCCAGCAATCTGAATATTTCAACAGCTGTGGAATTTTTAAAGCATCAGATCTGTGGCATGAAAGTGGCTGAACGCAGTGTGGAAAGAAGAAATAAAGGTGATGATTCCTGTGCTGATTAATTCCTGGGGACCTCCCTGTTAACAGAAAAAAAAAAAAAAATCAAACAAAGAAACAAAATCAAAACAAAAATAATCAAAACAAAACCAACAACAGAAATGAAGGGGGAGGGACAAAAGGCAGCAGAGGAGGAAGTAAAGTGCAGACTGGTTGTTGGTGCTGGACAGTCTGGACAGTCCATCCCAGACAGGAGCTGGGCCCATGACAAGACCATGACTCCAACTGGGACATGTCAGAGGCTGCTTTCCATAGCAATGCTCCCGGGAAGGAGGGGTTTGTCTGGCACTTATCCCCTCAGCAGGAGCTCAGGAGACCCAGCTCTGCCCTGGGATGGCTGGGGAGGCAGACTTGGAGGGAGCACTGCCCCGAAATCACTTCCTAAAATTTCAGGCTTTTCACTGCAGTTTGGGTCCTGGGGAAGTGTCGGGGGTCAGCTCCTCCGACTGCCTCTGTTCCCCTTTAGTGCTGACTCCTCCACCCCCTTGGATGAAACAGGGCAGTTAAGAGACAAAGGTGACATTAAAGTGACCCTTGTGCTGCAGGTTGGCACTCGGGCTGTTACCCTCCAACAGCACTATTTGTGTCCTGCTTATTTTCCTAATTCACTTGTGCTTATTTTTGATGGATTATTTTGTTTTTCTCTGTAAGTAACACAGAGAAAAACATCTTCTGGTCAGCATCACCTGTGGGACGATAGTGGTATAGGAACAGTTTTCCTGCAGATGTTTTTCCTGGCCATATATATATATATAGTTGGATGTGTTCCTTTACATCTTCTGAGTTAGTAAATCCTCATCTTTACAAAATATTGAGCATAATTACTTAAAAAAAAATCTCTTTTATAATATGGAAAAAGCTTTAAAAACATTTTCACTTTTATTAAAAGTACTGTTTTTAGTGAGGGGAGGGAGCTCCTCCCAAGATTTCATTTCTAAAGACCAATATAACACTATGTGTGTGTGTGCACACACAAACGTGCAGGGAGGAGATCAAAACCATTTCCTTTCTAGAGAAAGCTTATCTTAGTTTGTGCTTTTTCCAGTTAAGCCTCCTCACCCCATCTGCTTCTCTGCATGACTGACAGCTGATTGCACTTCCTATTTCTGGCCTGTTTTCCTGTCAGGTTACCCAGAGCTGCTACCATTTGGGTGCCACCAGGCTTCCCTGGGGAACACGACCCCGTTCAGGCACGCAGCAGAGCCCCCCTGCTCCCAAGGAATCCACCACAGCCTAGGACACAGCTCCCGGGAGATTCCCAGAGGGGATGAGTGCGCATTCACCAGCGGGGCAGAGCTGCTTCAGACCCCTCTGTCCCCAAAGGAGGCCGAGGTGCAGTGGAGTTGGCAGCTGTGCCACGGGTAGCACTGGCAGCAGAATGTGGCTGCTCTTGGCTCTGCAGCTTGCAGAAAAGTTGGGAGGGGCCTATGTAAAATAATTTGCACAGCTCTTATTATGCATCCCCCCCTTTTTTTTTTTCCTACAGCAGAGACTACAAGTGACAGAAGTAGTTAGAGTTGTTTTTTTTTTTTTTCTTTCCAAGCTGATGCTGTATCACAGTCAAGATTTTGATTGATTGCCTGCTGCAGGGTGTGGCTGGAGCTCCCATTTAGCTCTCTAGTGCTCCAAATGCTCCGACTGATCACTCAGGTATTGCAGCAGACTTCTTTGATATCAATTGCTTGGGTACTTGGACCGTGCCATTGTAAAGAAGTATTTGAAATACAGGGGGTTGACCAGGTGAGTAGATTGGCAGCACTGAAGTTGTCCGAGCCTGTGATGTTACAGTGCTGGCCATCAGCTACCAGATACAATACTGTGAATTTATCTCTCTTAGACACTGCTTCTATGTCCCTGGCCTAATGAAAAGCACATGCTCACTAGATTAAGGGCATGTAAATTTGTCATCACAAATCCATGCACTGGAGCATAATTAAGTGGAATTTGACTGCCTTTGTAATTTAGTTGCAACCATCAATTTTGTTCCCCTCACAAAACATTCTAAACATTTTATGATGTGCGTTCATGCCAAGAACTGAGCTATGGGTGTTTTTTATGTTGGGTGCCATCAACAACAGGACACGTTGCACAAGTCTGGGCAGAAACACCAGGGTGGTGATTTCACACCATGAGCTGCAGGAGCCCTTTACAGTTCAGTTCCTCCACAGCAATGCTCTGCACTAGTGGCACAAGAAGACAGGAAATAAACTTCTGCGTTCTCCTTTTTTTTTCAAGATTCTTTTGTTCTGACAGATTTGAAATCTGATAGTTTCACTTCCATCCTCCTTGATCTGGCTCCTTTTCTGTCCTGCACTAATGGTATGGAAATGTTCTCCCCGCTTCTACAAAGATGAAAATTATGAAGAATATGGTTCAGGGCCTGCAGAGGGACAAAAAATGCAGGAGAGTCCCAAACACTCACTTGAGAAAAAAAAAAATATTTTTTTTCTAGAGAACATTTGTGACTTTTAGCTCAAAGCACCCATTTCACCATAGCCAAAAACTGAGTCAGTATAGGACTCAGAATGTCATTGTTTTGGAGGATTTTTGTTTTGTTTTGAGAGATGCTCATCTCCTTACCTAGTCTTTGGCAGTGTGCTTCTTAGATCCATGAAGGGTGACCTATAAATCTCAGCAATCCCTTGCCAGGTTGCTCAACATTTGCATTTCAATGTCATTTCTTCATTTCCACTTCCTTTTTTTAGACGTAACATTTACACATTTCAGATCTGCTTTAGGCTCCCCTTGCCTGTGTGTTGCTACAGCTGCAAGAACTCTGAAAGTTGCCATTCCTGCCACAGAGAAGTCTGGAAAGCTGATCCAGGCACGAAGGATGATTATACCTCCCTCTGCCAGGTTTAGACTTTGGGCCATTATCTAGAGAAAGCAGCATACTGACTCTTCAAAGAACCCTTTATTTTATGGCTTATTTTCTCTTTTTAACCTAAGTCTCAAAAGCAACGCTCAGTCTTCAATTCTGACTCAAGATTCTCTCATTCTTCAGAGATTTCAGCTCTTCTTGAGAACAAGAAGAGCTTAGGTACACCCCAAGCCAAACTGCAGACAGCGTAAGCCCAAGGTGTGAAGAAGACCCAATCAAATACACATCCCCCTTTGTACCAGGGGCCAAGCTCCCCAGAGAAAATCTCTTTGGAGATCAGATCACTACTCCTGCAGCAGTTGCATCCTAAATCCTACTGACAGCACTCTGTGGAGCCTGTCCCAGCCTGGTGAAAGCTGCTTGCTGCCAAATATTGAAAACGCCCCTCCTGCCCTTCTCACTTTGGGCACACAGGATCCCAACACCAGCTGTTATTTTCCTCGCTTCCCCTTCCTGCCTTGGCTTGTCCCTGTTGTCTTCCTTCACAGAACTCCACATGACAGTTCCGCTGCTTTCCTCGTAGCTCTGTGCACAAAACCTATGATTTCTGCCGTATCACATAAATCTTTTCAGAATTTATATTCTTGGGGTGATTTAAAGAGAACAAACAAGAGCCAGGCTGGTGGTGTTGATGGCACTTTCATTCTATTTATGGCACTTTTATTCTAATTAACTTAATTCTAAGTATGAAAAGGCGATTCCTGGCTCAGTGATCAGAATTGTAATTGCCTGTTTGATTAGCAGTTGTGGACCAATATTGTTGTGTAATAAAGGGTGTCTGGCTTTCCTAACTCCAACTGAAGCACAGGGGGGGCTCTGGAGTGGTTCAAAACGCAGCCTGTGCTGCACAAAGCATTTGGTATTTAAGACACAGCAAACATGACAGTGCTCAAAAGCACCTTTAATACCAGCTGGAGGCCTAGAGCCATGAGAAGAAATAAATGTGGTGCTAACAGGAGAAGTGGGAATTGCAATTCACCCTTCAAAGTAGTCTAAGACCAGCTTTAAAAGGTAAAATTAGAGCCTACACCAGCAGCTGGGAGAGAGCTGACAGGCAGAGACCACCATCTCAGTGGCAGGTCCTGCATTTAAACAAATTCTACACAGCCAACTTCACACTGACTCAAATACAACTGTTAAATACTTACCATTAATTACACAGCCTTTTAAACTACCAGCTCCTGCAAAACTCTGCATCAGTATCTGAAGTGGACTGCTAATCTAATCAAACCTCTGAATCCACTGTTAGACATGACAGAATTGTTCTTTAGATACTGCACTGGGAATATTTAGGTGCTGTATTAGCAATAAATCCAATCTGATCATTGACATAATCACCATGTTCTACTTCTCACACCTGGCCAAGAGCCTTCCCTTGACCACTCTGTCACGGTGTGCTACAGAATGTTCAATAATTACATTCCTTTCAGGGAAACTGCAGTGCAACTCATCCTTTCCATCACCCAGATTAACTTTAAATGCCATTAAACTTAATTGCAAGTGATTGTAATAAATACTGAACTGGATTTCTCAGACTCAGGCAAACCTGCAATTTGCTCATTTCAATCTGAATCACTGTCCAGGATCTCCAAGACATGAACAACATCAACACCTCCAATTCAGACATTCCCAGTAAATGAGACTAATCCAGTGAGAACACCTTTTCTGCAAGTGGAACAATTATCTCCTAATAGCAGGGAAAGCTAAGCACATTAGAAGACAAGATGATTAAAAAAAAGAAGTTTCCATTCATGCTGCTCTAAGTGTGGAAGATCTCCTTTTACCACAAGAGCAAATGAGTTTCTAAGAAGGAGGCAGTTCCAAAAAAGACCCAAGCCAGAGATCAACCATTTGTTTTAACTGCTCTCACTATTTGGTTTAGGAAAATCCACACAAGACAATCTTTCTTCTGAAGGACAGCTAAAACCAAACTGCTGCAGGCTTAGGGCCACTGTCACACATCCGATGCTGCCACACCTGCCCCGGACAGCTGAACAAATCCTGAACAGAAGTAGCCACATCTTCAAAGCCACAAGGAATAAATGCATTCCAGAACAACTGTTCTTTGTTTTATTGAATGGCTGAAGCAGGACTATAATCCAGGTATACTTCAATCAAGTGTTGGTCCACTCTTATCATCAAAAAGAACTGAATTTCTTTTTTAATAATAATAACATCGACACAAATGGAAGGAACATGAAACATCTTAACAGGAACTTTCAGCTGTGACGTTAGACCGTGACCAGACTGGTGCACTTCAGGATTTACAGAGTGCACTGCACAGCCCAGCCACACCAGCGTTACTCACCTCCCAAATTAAAGTTCTGGGGTGATCCGTCTGTGTACAGCTCACCTCTGAGCCAGCGGCACGAGAGCAAAATGCCATTTGTGCTACTAGAGTCCTAGGCTGATAGAAATATTTCTATATTTAGTATTTTACTGAAGAATATTTACTTTCCTCTCTGAAGTTACATATAACCATTATAAATATTTACATCAAGCATTTACAGCTGGTTCATAATATACAACACAACAATTTAGCTATAGGTTTTGATCTTCCAGTGTAAAGGTTTCCAACATGTTGCTATCATAATTTCAGTTTATCTGGTTTGCACAGGCACAGGCAGGACAGGGCATTTCAAAAACTCGTGTTACAAGATTAAAAAAAAATGGAATGATGTCACTTTAATAACAAATACTTCACGGAGTGTTGTTTTGGTTTTTTTAAACAAGCAGATTTCAACTTCTAAATCCCATCTGGTGCTACTACTAACATTTAAATTAGTCCTGAAAGGGGGAAAAAAGTACTTAGAAATAAATACACCTTTGAAAAACTTCCACAATTAACCATGTCAGAATATTTGTTTTCCACACACAGGCTAAAGGAGACCTTGCTCTTCATCATCTTCCTGCCCTGAAATACGGCGCGGTTCAATCCATTCTTATCTTCTGGTTTGTCATCCTGTAAATAATGCTGTCATAGCCAGGATCCATGTTCCAGAGGTTGTAGGAGATAACTATCACAGCTAAAGCAAGACCTATCATCATCCACAGAACAATGTTGAAGATCACAGAGTAGTCGTAGTTATACGGATATGCGAGGTTATATGGATTTTCCTTTGCACTCTGCAATAAAGAAAACATTTATGACTTTAAAGTGAGCTCGCACAACAAACGTCTTGACTCCATCCAAAGTCTGAGCAACCTCAGTAAGAGAAATGCACTTCTGTCTAAACAGATCTGTTTCAAGGGCACAGAATGCAAAAAAGTGATTACGTGAGTGCCGTCAGTGGAATCCGAAAGAAGAAGGTGACAGGAAAATGAAATCCAAAGTCTTGAACCTGGGGCAGAACAACCCAGGTGACAGCACAGGCTGGGGACTGGGCAGCTGCAGAGAGGGACAAGGGGCATAGGAGCCAGCAGTGCCTCTGGAATGACACAGTGCCCCCAGCACTGTGCCTGGAGTCCAGCCAAGGAAAACACCTTCCCACAGCTGGGAGGCAGGACTTGCACGCACCGGGGAGACAACGCAGAAAGGCAAATTCCAGCAAGGCACGAGGGCAAAGGCTTTCACCCTGGAAGAGGTTAATGCTTTGGAGCAAGAGAGGCTGTGGCACTACCAGGGATGGACTTTTCAAGAACTTGGCTAGACAAGAAGCTGAGCAACTTGATCTGGCTCCTAAATTAATCCTGCTCTGTGCAGCAGGTTGGACTGGATGACCTCCAGAGCCCTCCTCAAGGGAAGTTACTGAATGGCAAAGACAAGTAAGCTGCACCCACACCTCAGTCAGAGCATTTTAGCCCTTAAAAAGAAAGATACACTCAGATGAACCGATACACTGTTGATCTCTTTTCATAAATGAGACGTAGGAAAGTGTGGCTCTACTACCTGTGAAGCCTGGAGAATGGAGCGAGTCTTCCTTGAGAGGGGAGAGTTAAACTCCTTCACAGCCACCACTTCTACGACTGCATTCCCACCATACAGATTAAACATCTCATCTGCAAACTGGAAAAGAAAAGGAGTTTAATTAAAAGCCTAGACTGTGCCCAGGAATTAAGGAGAGTTTTGTTAGCAAGTAGTAAAACAAAAGATGTCAGCATCAGGAATAATTATGGAGAGCTAGAAAAGCTTACTCTATTTTGGAATTTCACTAAGTGTCAACCTTCCCCTGCTTTACAAGGCCTCTTTCAAACCCCCAGTCACTGTTCAGCAGACTGTGGCTTATGCCTGTTTTCTGGATGGAAACATTCTCTTTTATTCCTTTTACAAAAGGCCTATCCCCACATCATTTCCTAACTAATGTGTCTGTCAGTTCCAACAAAATACTTAGGTTCTCAAACTCCCACTGAGAAACTGTGAACCTGAATATTTTAATCTGGTCCAAATGCTAATATGTCTAATATTTAAATATATTTGCTTCAGGTCAAAGAGCCAAAGAGCAATGCTTAGAGAAAACAAGTGTTTGGCTTAACAAGCTGATATTTCTGAATTTTTTCATCACACTTTGGAAACTCTCAAAAGTGAGTGATCTTAATAAAAATTTAACTAATGATTTTGTAAGACCTGCTGAAGAATTACTTTCTTGAGCACACTGATGGATGAACAGCAGTTATTTAAAAAAAAATAAATTTGAAATTTACATTTACGTAGCTTTGTGGGCAAGGGTAAACTGACCACTGCACCTTGGGATAAAGATATTTCCACATTTCCAAGAGCCTCTTTTTGTGAGACATTCTGGTGCTTTCAAATGCAAGGTGTTTGTTTCAGAAAAACAAACACACCAACTCATGTTGATGCATGGTTTCAGTACACCCCACTCCTTTATTCAAAATATCTAAACACATTGTAGTATCATGCCTACACTTTCCAGAGAGGAAAATGGGAACATTCCATTTTACAAATTTACAAACAAACCATTTTATAACTAAACAACAGCATTTTAAAAACCAAGCAATAAAAACAAGCATGAGGCAAGCCAGCACTAATGAAGTTACATCTCGCTTCTTTGTAGATAAAATAAAAATTATCTTCTTAGTGTTACAATGAGTTTTGCTCATCAGGTAGACAACATACCTTTTGCAAAGAGTCTACAAGAATTTGAGAAGCATCCTTGTACTGCTGAGAGTCTTCCCCATATCGTTTTCCAACCTCTTCCAAACCAGACAGCTCCAGGGAATAAAGGTCTGGAGAGTGATCTTTGGCTAAGTGCTTGTGTCGAGACAGCTTTGGCACATTGAGGGCAGAAAGAAATTAATTCATACACAGGTTACTTTAAAAACACGTTGACATAAGATCAGTTTACTTAGACTAATTCAGCCTCACTTTTTACAGTCATATTCCATAATTAGGAAATGGAATTCTTGCCAACTTAACTAGAAGACGTCCATAATTGTTTCTTTTTTTAATTTTACAGAAGAAAGCAGATGATCATTGTGAAGCATCTGTTCCTAACATGAGGTTAAATACATGTAATAGAGAGCTGTGCTAAGAAGAAACAGAATATTTATTGACATCGGAATCTTTGTTCTGTAATTGCCATGAAAATAAAACTCAGAGAAAACAAAAACATGTAACATGTAACAAGACTTAGTTACTATCATTTCCTTGTCTGAAGCTGGCCCTTGCAAAGCTCAGTAGGTTGCAACTTCTACCTTGTGTTGTCCATGCACTAAAGTAGTTTATTTGATATAATCCAACAATCAGAAAATCCAACCAGTGCAATCCAAATTATGTCAAAGGAGAGTAGTGACATTCTCACACTTCTGTGGGTGAGAAGATGCAGCACTGATATTTGCCTGCACGAGACAACAGTCTCTGAAAACAAGGAATTTAATCCCATTCCCAACTACCTAAACTGCAGCCTTTCTAGCCTGCAAAACAAAACCAAGTTGTTCTACCTCATTTTCTCAAGAGCCCCATTTCTCTCCACCAGCCCTTTACCTATTGGGAATCTTTGAGTTTTTCCATGACTTTCTTTTGCTTTGGTATTTAAGGGCAGCAGCTTAAAGGACACACAGAAAAAACCAAATCAAAATGAAACAAAAAGGACCCTGACCACCAAAAACAAACCCTAAACTACAGCAATGAACTTCTTAGTGAAAGATCCTCAGACTTAAAAGCTCACCCCTCCACTGGAGCACTTCTACCACCATCATGATTCATGGCACAAAAGTCACTCCAGTCTTTTCAGATAAAGTGATATTTTGAAGAAAAATGGTGGACAGGGCAAAGAACATGTTCTTAACTACCAATATACTTCTCACATTAGACACCAAAGAAATCCCCAGAAAATTCTTCACTGAGTATCTCAGAATTCCCCCTGTTCTGACCAAACACAAAAGAAAACTACAGATGATTAAGGTTCTCATTGACAACTGGAGTGGTGGGGCTGATACAAATTGAATGCATTATTTAAAGGGATGGAACCAGCTGATGATACACTAGAATATGTATTACTGGCTGCCAAATATCCTCTACTTTAAAGATCTATAAAGTTTGTGACACAACACAGAGGAAAATATTTCAAAACACCTTACCAGGCTTGTGATGTCATGTAGGACTTGAAGTTCTGACAGAAAAAGCAAGTCAACCTGAGGGAAGAGGCAGAGACAGGTATTCCCTTAGATGAAACCCAAGTTAGGGAAGTCTTGTTTTGTTGCAAGTTATTTTATAACAACTGTCTGCTACAACATCAGAACATGCTAGAAGAAAGTAACTCTTTCAATGAAGTTACTTCGAAAAAAATGTTTGAACTCAGTTAATTAAGTCAGAAAAAATGAGGAGTGTGCCCTTAGGCAAAGAAAGAGGGAAAGAAGGAAAGCACAGGCTAACTAAGAATGTTAGAAAAAGCCCCAGAGAAGTTGGCACTGATGAATGTGTTCTACCTCGTTGTTCCTGCTGAGGGAGTTGAGGGGCAGGGAGCTGAGGACGGAGCTGTCCTGGAAGAGGCGGTTCCGCAGCTGGCGCAGGGTGACGGAGAGATCCTCAAACACGGCGTTGGCCTTGCCCACCATGTACACCCTCTGCAGGAGCAAACAGCCCCCCGTTAGTGACAGCCCCTGCCCGCCTTCCCCAGCCACACAGCAAGGACCAGTCACGCCTGCAATCCCCGATCCAGAATTCCCTGAGCTCAGCTGGCTCCAGCCACACCAGTGCAAAGGGCTTTCCTTCCCTGTTTGGGCCAGTGGAGCAGGACTGAAGCAATACTCACCTCCTCACTGGGGGCCAGCTGCAACACCACCGGCGTCTCCTCCGAGAACAGAGTGTGGATGGCATTTGCAACACTGTCCAGACTGAAAGGAACGGCCTGGAAGGCAAAATCTAGTCAGGTTTTTGGGTTAAACAGGGGCTACTGATCTTGCTAAAAGAGAAAAGTAAAGGGTATACACATTTCCAGAGGGATAATAAGTAACAGGAACCTATGTGCAAAACAAAACATCACCTGTGTATCTACGAACAGACAGTTTATTCATGTGGCAGACACAACATATTCTTAAGAACTCTAAGGGACCATGACTGTGAATTAAGAGGATTATTTAGGCTTAGAGTTTATCAGTAAACCAAGACCAACAAATACAGAAGCAATGTAAAAGGGAAGCAATCCTACAGCAAATGGAAAGTTAGAAACCACAAAAAACTGATGGGTGAAAATATACCAGCAGAAAGACCAACTGCTGAAACAAAGACACATAAAAAACCCCTACTAAAAATAGAAGAAATTCTAGCTAATATATAGTGCCATTACTGGCAAGCTAATAGAACTGCTAATTTTTTTAAACACTTAATTGTGAATTTTATTAAAAAAGACACAGAATGGCACATTTCCATTCACTGCTTAAAGTGCCCAATGACAACAGAGGCAACTGCATAGATTTAAACCCAGGAAATTTCAACTGAACACAAGAACAAAGTTTTTTCTCCAAGGGTGGTCAAATACTGGCAGAAGTTGCTCAGAGGTCAGGGATTCTCCCTTGGTGGAGATGTTCATACCCTGACTGAACACAGGGCTGGTCAGCCTGCTCTGCTTGACCAGAGCTCACTTCCAACCTAAAGGATTCTGTGTTGCTGTAAGAAGCCTTAGCAAACACAGACAGTGACAGGTAAATGTAACGTGTGTTGATTTCTTCTTGATACAATATAATGGAATGGTGTCTCTAAGTGCTGCAATTTCACAGTCAAGTACTTGAGGAAAAACTCAGAAGACCACTTAGAGGGCGATGCAGTACATCAAAAAATCAGCTCCATATAAAATGTTATCACACACAGCTGAAGCAAAAAACTTCACAATTCTGATTTGGAAATATTAAGTTACCCTGTGAAGAAGTGGATTGGTGCAAACATTACAATTAGCTGTCTTTCAAGGAGAACGTGCTTTGGTCAAACAAAGTGTGTTGAATTGAACTGAACACAGGAAGCCCTGGGTGATCTCACCTCCTGCCTTGTACAAAATCCTGACTAGGTTTTTGATCCATCAGTTCAGGGGCTATGCAAACTTCAAGTGAACATCAGGGGCCTACAGCAGAGAATCATGTAGCTGTCAAGAGAGCACAGGAGTGCCTGGAATCTCAGTTCCAAATGTGGATACTCACGTTCTCAATGGGGTAAGAGAGGCCCTTCAGGGGCAGCTTGTCCACGCCCTTCACTGTCACCAGCACGGTGGCTTGTGGCCGGTGAAACAGATCGCCCACACCCAGCCCAGGCCAGGGCAGGTCCTAGGACAAAACACCACAAAACGTTGTAATTTCACAGGCAAAGAGAAGAGTTCTTCCCACTCTTAAAGCAAAACGACTTTTATTATCTGTAAATGCCTCTGTGCAGGACAGCCTACTGGAAATTTCATGGGGAAATGAGTTAATACTGCACTGCTTTCATTTTGGGTAATGCCTCCAGCCAGCCATGAAGGAACTGTTAGTTTAAAAGCTGCCAGTAACTTCACAGCAAATTCTACACTAGGAAAACATTTTATATATAAGGGATACATGAGGAGTTATTTCACATAATTACATTATAAATACTTTAGTCTGTATTTAGTAAGTGAAGGATGAGCTTTAAAAAGCCATTAAGATCTTGATATTTTCAGTACAAGAAAGAAACAGGGTGGAAAGGAAGGGGAAGAGAGGGAAGTGTCAATCATGACAACAGGCAACTAAACTTAAATGTACATATTTGCACAGAAATATAAAAAGATGTCTTAGTAGCTTACTACAATTAAAAATCAGTAGGAGCACAGTGGAGGCTACCTGACCATTTATTCAAGCACTAAATAGAAATTCATCTGTCTGGAATAAAGGCAATCAGATTTCCCCATTGGTTTAAATGACATAACTGCCCATTTTAATGTAAACAAATTTAATTGCATTTTAGAATTAAATGTCATTGACAACATGATTTGTATCACCTCACAGAAACAAAGGAATAACCCTTTAAAATATCATCAGAGACAAAAACGGGGTTTGGTTTTGTCTTCCTTTAACAAGGGAAGAATATTGAACGACTCTTTCTGAGAATTCCCAGTGTAACACACCAAGAATTCAAAATTCTCTACAGTGGCCTTGCTGCACTGTCAGTTTATGTCCCTAGACCCTACCTTTGATGTGAGCTGCAGAAGAAGTGCCTGGGCCCTGCAGTGCTCTCCTTACCAGGGCTGGGAGCTGCCCACACAGGGAGCTCTGCCTTAGGGGCAGCTTTCAGGAACTCTGAGTTCCAGGGCTGAACTGAATAATCCTTCAAACACTTCCTTCCCTGCCTGCTTCTAGGGCTGGAATTAACAGCAACAGAGAACTGTTTCTAAAAGATGCTACATCACTACAAATCAATCCCAAGCTGCAGCAAAGGCACAGAGTGAGTACTGGAACACTTTTTTCCATTTCTCTGGATGACCAGCATGCCAAAGGGACAGAACAGGCCAAACTCCACTGTTTTCCTGGATGTCTTTATATGCAACAAAAACAACACCATTCAGTATATTGCTTTTTCCTGATAAAATAACCAACATTTATTCCTTAGTCATACTACTCATACAAGTTTGTTGCTAGTTTGATGACACACACACAAAAAAAAAGCAGAATTAATTGACAGCAAGGTATTTTCAAACTTCAAAACAAAGGCTGAGCAGCCTTGCATTCAAAACAGCCTTATCAGACCTCTTCCCTAGCAGATGAATGGAAGAAATGAGAAGTGGCTGCCCTCACCAGCACTGTGGGAATGCCCAAGCCTGCAGATTTCAGTATCTGGCTGCATCACAAAGACACTGCCAGAGATATCTGGCTATTATCACTTTCATCTACCGTTCCACAGCCACTCATCCCTGCTGAAGCCCAGCAAAAAAATCCAGTAGCCAAGATGGAATCAATCCAAGGCCTCCTGCTCACGTGTCCCTCTTTAAAAGTTGCTATAGTTATATTCATTACATAATGTGGAGAAACACTACCACAAATCATGTTTCCAAGTTCTGGATTACTTCCTAAGTAACCAACATACTTGCTCTAGCTCTGCTCAGCAGACAGGCTTGCTGAGCTGACAAAAATCCTGCCTTTTCTCCATCTCCAGATCAGCCAGGAGCAGAGCCCCAGGGAGAGCTTGTGTGACAGTGGTTCCACAGATTCTCAGTTTCTGTGGATGGGATGGAGCACCCAGCTGAGGAAAGCCTCTGCAGGCTTCCTTCTACAGCTGGTGACTCAAATTAACCAGCTAGCACAGCTCCTGGCTGCTCATATGACCCACACAGCTCGAGCCTGGAAACCACCTCTGTGGAGTCACGCATTCCTCAAGGACAAACGGGGCAATATTTCACATGTTCCAGCACATGACAGGAAGATGTGCATCTCGAGGGAGCGGGCCTGGAGCTTTAGAGGCGCCTCACAATCAAGATTTAGAACGTACTTCTTCAACAGAAAAGCCCATGGTGAGCGCAGCGACATCGGGGATCCGCTCGCCCGGAATGGCCCAGCTCCCATCTCGGAAAACAACGGACGGAGGGGATCGCAAGACACTGAATTCACCACCGCTCACACCTGAAACACAGACACAAAAAGCTGTCAAAGCTAGATCCTGCACTCTTTACGTAACAGGGAAAACACCACGTTTGAGCTTTCATTTATTCTTCCTCCCTCCCATGCCTATCAGTTTACGGAAAGCCAGGAATGAGAATCGATCATTTTAATGTTCTGCAAAATAAAATAAGATTTCTGTACAGAAACTACTAAGAACGAATGGGTGCATATTAATGGAAGCAGGACAATTATTCAAACAACAGCACAGCTCTGTGTAACAAGCTCCGAGCAGTCCTACAGTTCAAACCCTGCACCTCCACCGCTCTGTTTGGCACAACGCCTCTGCTCGGGCAGGCAGCAGCCAGGGCCACCGAGCCCAGAGCCAGGAAGCCCAGTGGGATTTGGCAGTGCTGGCCTAAACCAGGCACTGCCAGCACGAGCTGGCTCCTGCAGAAGGGCTCTGGTGTCCCTGCTCCAGCTCACGGCACTGGAGGTGCTGCTCTGCCTTGGGTGCAGCCACAGGGCTCGCACTCATCTGGGAACCCCCTTCACCCCCTTCCCTGTGACACTGAAGGGCAAAGTTGGCTGAAGGAATACTTCTAAACTGCTTTGTGATGACAGAAATTCACTGCATCGTGGAGTCAGAAAGGAGAGAGAAGACACGGGCTCGTTTCAACCTGGCTTCGTATCCTGAAGTCGCTTGAGCGCAGCTGCAATGCTGAGTACACCAAAATTTAGCTAAATAAGTTTTAAAACTTATTTGGTGCATATAAATTTCAGGCACCCCCAGCGAGCAATCCGAGTGGGTCACCACCAGAAAACTGATTTGATACAAGAAAAATCAAGCAACAGAGTAACAACTGCACGGTCAGGTTGTAATCACACCATGAATCTGAGTGCAAACCTCAAAATTACATGAAGAGGGTAACTGTCTACACGATATGGAAGTATTTATTCATATGATCACTGAAAATTGGTTACCAATCCAAGCAGTGATATTCAACAGTTCTCCAGGGCATCTACAAATTTAAAGGCTGTTTACAAAAACAGTGCAAGAGTAAATGGATGTGCAGCTAAAAAACTTCCCCAACATGAATTTAACTAATGTGACCTTGAGGATGCTGTTCCAAAGCCTGGCTCGTGATCATGCACACAAATGTTGACAGTAAATCTGGGCTATGTTATGATAAAAACACCAGAGGACAAAATTCTGAGATGCAGGCTGGGGAAGGGGGAGCAAAAGGAAGGAAAAAAGGCGAAACCAAGTGATATTCATGGAGCAGATTGGAGAATTGACTGAAATGGATGTGTTCCTTGGGTGGCCTGCTACCAATACCAATTTTAACGGTGGGCCAGCCCACGTTTTGAAGGGTAGAAATGTTTCCAGGCCAAGTTCTTTAAAGAAGAATTTACAAAATGGCTACAAATCCATAGGATTTCACAAGGCTGCTGCCTTGATTAATTATTTAGTTACTTATGGAAAAACTGGCTTACTTAGGGCAGGATTGCACAGGTGGATAAAACCAGAGCGTTGACCTTTCCCAACTGAATTTCCCTCACTAGATTTATTCAAGATTACAAAGATAAAAACCAAATGTGAAGTTGGGAACATCAGCAAGTTCCCTTTAATTGCCTGTGGAACGGTTACCTTAATTCCCAGCCTGCCCAAGTTCTACCTCAGGTTCTCAAAAGCCTTTGTGAACCTGGAGAGCTGAAGAACATTGAGTGAGAAATATTTAGGGGGCCTGGAAGGGCCTGAGCCACAGCAGGCAACGGAGAGGCTGCAGTGACCACAGAAACAGCTTAGAAAAATGTGAAAATTGGTGCAAAATGACAGAATTATGTGTGTCTATCACAGAATCATCAAGGTTGGAAGAGACCTCTAAGACCATCAAGGCCAGCAATGCCACTGTAAGCCCTAAACTCATATATATATATATATATATATATATAATTTATATATATATATATATAAGTTTTTCTTAATGCCTGATTCTCATGTGTCTCACTGTGCCAGATCCAGAACCTCCCAAACTCCTCCAGGGCTGGTGGCTCCATCACCTCCCTGAGCAGCCTATGCCAAAACTTCCCTGCCTCACCCTGGCAGGGAAAAAAAAAATAATTTCTAATATCTGATCCGAATCCTTCTGTCTCAGCTTAAAGAATTGGGTGTTAATATAATTTGCATACAGTATAAATTATTTTTTAAATAACGCATCATATGTAATTATACATACGCATTACAAAAATATACAGCATGTTGTCTGAATTTATA
>VWZN01019448.1:46171-96042 GCA_013396955.1 Regulus satrapa | reverse complement strand
TTATAGATTATGTGATATAATTATAAAAATTATTTTATATAACGAATTTACACGACTAAATCACAGAATCTTATAATTTAATATAAAGCAGCCCTTGGATTGAGAGGGACGGGATTAAAGGGTCCGAGCGCTGTCTCTGGAGGCGGATGGGGCCGGGAGGTGCCGCACAGTGACAGCTCCCCGCTCCCACCCAGCTGGCCCCCACANAGAGCGGACCAATCGCCGGAGCGAGCGCCGATCTCGTCATTGGGTGAAGCGGTCAGCTGTCCCGTCGGGGGCGGGGGTTTTGTTTGAGTGGCGTTTCCCGCTCGGCCAATCAGATCGCGAGAGGTCTCTGCACCATTTTCCTCCTCGCGCTGTAAGCCCCGAGGGAGCGCCGAGGAGGCGGAGCCAAGCGCGGCGGGGTCAGCCAATCGGAGCGCGAGGGGTTGGGAGTTCGCTCCGCCCACCCTCGTCAGCTTGACAGCTAATGGGCGGGGCAAAGCTGTGATTGACGTCGGAACGGGCCATTCAGAGAGCAATGCGCCGGCCCCGCCCTCTCGGCGGCCGTGGGGTGCGGGGCGCTTTGGGTGCGGGGCCGTGAGGGGCGCGGGTGTCTCTCTCGGTGTCCTCGTCCTCCGCCTTGCCTGTGCCCCCGCCCTCAGTGGGTTTTTTTTCCTTACATTTTGTTGAGAGCATCCACAGTAACAAATTCGGTGACTGCCCCAGCCACGCTCATCTCACTTCAGCTGTTACTGCCAGTGGTGGGAACGGGCCGGTGATGCACTTCGTTAAGTGCATGTTTAATATTCCTGTAATATGCCATGGTCATCACAATCAAGGGAGGTGGTCCTGCTCTTCAGCCTGGGGAGGATCACCTGCAGTGCCGTGTCCAGCTCTGGGCTCCTCAGGACAGGAGAGACACGGAGCTCCTGCAGCAGATCCAGGGGAGGGTGACAGAGACGATGAGGGGCTGGAGCAGCTCAGGGAGGAAAGGCTGAGGGAGCTGGGCCTGTCCAGCCTGGAGAAGATGGGGCTGAGAGGGGCCCTCATCACTGCCTGTCAGTGTCTGCAGGGAGGGTCAGGGCGTGGAGCAGGCTCTGCTCCGGGGGGCCATGGCACAGGAGGAACGGGCAGGAACTGATGGCCGGGAAGTTCCACATGAACATGAGGAAGAATTTATTCTCTGTGCAGAGACCGAGCACTGGGACAGGCTGCCCAGAGAGGGAGTGGAGCCTCCCTCACTGGAGATATTCCAGAACTGTCTGGACACAATCCTGTGCCATGTGCTCTTGGGGCTCTGCTTGAGCACAGAGGTGTGACCAGATGACCCACGGTGGTTCCTTCCAGCCTCACCCATTCTGTGATTCTGTGAAGTTGTGATTATTTCTTGGGGTCTTCGTATATTTTTAGGCTCCATGATCTCTATGAAGCTCTCTTCAAATAAAGGTAGACAAAACTGGGCTTTGAGGCTGAATTATCACAGAGCATGGGAGGTTAAAACCTCCCTGTGCATTGTAAGTAAAACTGTGTTATGAGCACTTCAAATTAATACTCACTCATTCCTTACTCTGTATTGAACATCACAAAACCTGCACCGCCCAATAGCTTTTGTAAAATAAATGTTAAAAAAATGATTGAGATTATCTGATTCAAAATAGTTGTTTTCTGGTGGGCTTTTTTTGTTTTTTCATTTGTCCTGGATTCCTCAGGAAGCAATGTGTGTGAGTTCACAGGAAACCCAGCAGTGCTAGGAAGTGTTTTATCTGCTTTGCTGGGAGACAGCACCTGTGTCACATGCACGTGGTAAAACTGTATTTATGTGCAGAACATGCCAAGCATTATTACCCGTACAACTATTTGGCCAGAAATGTTCTGCTGTGTATTTAGAAATTCCAGCCAACTGTAAAATCATTTCGAAAATGTTTCTGAGCAACATTTCTGTTCTGGAAAAGAAAAAAAAAAAAAAAAGAAGAGTTGTCTAGAAGAATGAGTGGACAGGGGAATGCAGGTAGTCAAATGAAAGTGTGTTTACAGCAAACGGTATTTAAGAGAGTAAAGGTCACTGCCACTGCCACATGATAGTATGTGATAATGGGAAAATCTCTTAAACTCAGCTTTTCATAGGTGCCAATAACAGTCCCTCCCTTGTCTGTGAGTAAATTAGGAGGAGCTCCTTCTCCTCCTGCTGCCAGGTGGAAACTACACTTTGAATATGAAAATCATGCCAGATGCATAGGGTACTCTAAAAGTCAGTAGCCGAGCAAGTTGTGAACACTTCAAATCAATACTCGCTCATTTCTTACTCTGCACTGCCTACCACAGAACCTGCACTGCCTAACAGCTTTTGGGAAATAAATGCAAAGAAATGTTTGTGAGATTACCTCAAGACTGTGGCAAAGATATGATCAAAATAGTTGCTTCCTGATGGGCTTTTCTGCTTTCAGAACAGGATTAGGAAAAAACACACGAGAGAGAAGGCCTGGATCAGTGAACAACAAAGATATTGAATGATTGCTTTTCAGTAAGCCCAGCTGGTTTGTGCGGTGAGCAAGGCATGATGATTTTGAAAAGATAGCATTCTGTATTGTAAACTGATAATGCTACCACAACGTGTAAGCCCGTGGGTCCTGGATTAAGGGTATGTGGGTTCCCTTATTTTTGGCATTTGCTCTCTCTTGGGCGCTTGACTTTGCAAGTGGAGTGTGCCGTTTATTCTGTATATTTTAGCATAATTTCACAATGTTTTGTCTGTCTAGGAAAACGTGGTTCCTGCACCTTGTAGAGATGAAGTACAGGTGAACTGCAGGTATGCTTTGTCCTCTCCCTTACCCTCCCTTCCCTTCAGATTGTGTCTACACCATAATGTGCATAGAAATAAGGCAAGAAGAGCGACTCAAAGCAGGAAGTTTGTGAAACTTCTAGAGGGCATTGGGTGGATGTGAGTGTGTCTTAGATGGGAAGGTAGTGGCGTAGATGGGAAGCACAGAACAGGGAAAGGACCATAGGAGGGAAGAAGTTTCTTCGTCTAAATTAAGGATTTCTTTTAAATGTGATGTGGAAAAGAAGGTGCCAGAGTGAATAAGACTGTTTTGAAAAAGTTATTTCTCTTTTAACTGTTACTGTGTTGCATATCTGTGCATGTTAATAATAATTTCAAAGTTTTTAATGGATCTCTTGATGTTGTTTTCTATAAAGCATTCACTCTGAAAGTCATACCACAACAAAAGAGTATCATGGTATTTTTTTCACATTTGCAGAAGGAATTGTATTTTTGAGACTTTACCACTCGCATTCTCATTTTCTTTTTCTGAACTTGTGGTGCTAGGAATAATGTAATTCTAGAAATAGAAGAGAAATCAGAGTTCTGTATTTGAAGAGTCTTATATTCCTTCTCTGCTTCTCAAATTCCTGTTCTTCTTGAAGCCACAATACAAATATGGTTTCTGAAGAATTCTCTATCTTGTTTTCCTCTTCTCATCTTGGTTTCTTCTTTGGGCAAATAATAAATAGAAGCAATAAATTTTATTATGAAACAGTCAAGGTCCACAAACTCTGCACTGGTTTCTAGTGCCCACTGGGTATATCTGTGTGTCAGCGAAGCCCAATATGAGAGAATAATACCATCACTTTGTAGGCTGGCAGAGTTCTAGCTATTTTCTCTAGGCTTAATTTAGATCCCAGCTGTGCTTTGAAGAGACTGAGTTCTGTAATCCTGTAAGCAATACTTGTGACAAAATCTACATGCAGTAAAATTATTCTATTAAACCCATTTCATTTTGAGCTTCTGCTCAGGGCAAGCGAAAAAATTGAGACAACGTGCACATTAGGTCAGAAATAATTTTTATAAAACCATATACTGCTAGGAGCAGTCACAAAATCATCCTGCCAGCTGTAGGCAAAATACCAGCATTCTCTGGCTCTTTTAGGAGTGTGCTGTGCAGAGATGTCTTCGGCAGGAATTGCTCACGTGGCGCTGGGATGCTGCCTTTGCCTGCAGCCCTGTCTGTACCAGCAGTGTTATGGGTGAAAGGATGGTAGGAGAGGGAATATGAGGAAAAGACTGAGTCAAAGAGCCCAGCACTGGTCTGAACTGGACTGCTGTGTTATTGCTGGACTGCACTGTGTTGCTATTAAATCTAGTCTGGTAGCTAGCAGAGTAATTGTCTCGACCGTCATTTCCAAAATGATGCTTTAACTGGAAAATATTTTTCTGGCTGCTGTAATGACCGGGCCAGTTGTATCCTACTGGAAAGAATGAAATCCCAGTGCCAGGTGCCACTTGGGGTTACAGCTCCAGAAGCACACAGGGTGAGCAAAGCCCCTTTTGGTACTAGGATGTACAGACTCAAAGGAAATTTATGCATAGAGGTTAAGCAAAACATTCTAAACTGGTTTTGTTTTTTTTTTCTATTATGTTTTCTCACCTTAACACATTAATTAAATGAACAGTGCAGTTAGTTGGGCAACCCCTGTCCTGGCATGGTGAGGGAATGGGACAAGGGAACTGTGTTGGGCAGTTAGTCTGGAGGGATGCTGACATCCTGGGAGTGAGAGATGAGAGAATTGAGCCTAACCTGGTGATTTATACTAGGTGCAATTTATACAGCTCTCATGTGAAAAGTTGTTGGTCCTCACTGCTGAATTGCTCTGTGATCTCCTCATTCCTATCCCCATTTGCACACTCCATCTATGTAAGCAGAAACTGTTGTTTTTGCAAATGTGCGTACCCAGGCTAAATAAATCAAAGACGGCTCAAATAATTCCTAAAGGACTCAAAAATAACCCTCAAAAACCAATAAAAACCCACACCAAATCTGTTGCTATTGAGCCAAATCTTAGGCTGGGTCAGAGCTGATTGCCTGAGGGCTCAAATAGTAAGCAAAATGTGAGTTCTGCCCACTCTAAAAGGCAAATTTGTCTTTCTTTCTTTCTTTCTTTCTTTCTTTCTTTCTTTCTTTCTTTCTTTCTTTCTTTCTTTCTTTCTTTCTTTCTTTCTTTCTTTCTTTCTTTCTTTCTTTCTTTCTTTCTTTCTTTCTTTCTTTCTTCTTTTTGGAAAGATGTGCCTTTCTCTTTTACTTCTGTCAGTTGATAGCTGTCTTAAAGAGGATTGCCAGCTTTTTCTCTGTAGGGCTGAGCTACAGTTAAAGCCTCCAAATATGCACAAGAAGCCCATTTTAGGGTTCTTTTTGCTAGGGTCTATATGCATATCATATGCATATCATATAAAAAAAAAGTATATATGCCTCTTTTTGTGTGTCAGTACAAATGTCACAACATCAAAATTGTGATCTTCTGATGCAGCTCCAGTAGACTTTTGGCATTTTGTGACAGTTCTCACCCACCCTGGCCTTGTTTGTGACTTTGCCAGCACCTGTGGGCTCACTGGAGGTGAGAGTGCCCCTGTGTTTTGTCGTGGGCAGTCCCAGTCCTGATGACTGATTCACCTGAGGCCCTACAGCAGTGGCAAAGCAAGGAGAACCTTTCCTCTGTGACCTGTCCTTCAGCCTGTGCTGCCCTCTCAGCCGCTCTCTGCCTTCAGTGATTTTTATAAATATATTTTACATCCTGTTCTAGGACACAACACTGCAGCCTGCTGAGACCTTGATGTTGATCTGACAGTTCTGAGGGAGATGGTCATCTGTAATTCACTTAATTGTAATCGTTTCAAAGTCATGTTAAATACCTTATTTTTTTGTTAAGTCTGCTTAATCAAAACACATTTTAATGTATTTTAATTTCACTGACGATAGGGGGGGTGAGTATGGTTTTAAGGATCATTAATGTAATTAAGGGCAGCTTCCCTATGTTGACATTATAGCGCTAATGAGGAACTAAATTTGTTGAGAAAGAGCTCCCGAAACTGCGGAGAGAAGTCCGCATGTGTGTGACGCCTCTGAACGGTGGCGGACTCGTGCGTTTCCTTTCCCTTCGCCTTTTCCCGGTGATTTTGGCGGTGGGGCCGGCCCGGCAGGTGGGAACGCGCATCCCAAACCCGGGCGCTTTGGCACCATCTCGTGGTCGAAGCTGCGCCTGCAGCCTCGCTGCGTTTGTGTCCGAGGACCGAAACTTTGAAAAGAAACTCCAACTTTTGGCAGCCCTTCGTCTGCCGCCCCCTCCGCAGATGCCCGTCCTAATCCCACTGCCCAGCCTTCCTGGGAAATGGTGGCTAAGAGCATGCACGGAGTGGCTGACGGAAATCAAGTCAGAAGTGTGGAAGCCCAGAAGATAAAGGGCTGATGTGTACGTCTCAAACACTGATAGCCAGATGCCCGTGGAGCCAGCCAAGGGTTGCTGGTAATAACAGACAAGAATTCTGTGAGAAAGGATAGGATGTGGCTGGAGAAGGGGCCCCGTGGAGGTAGGGCAGCACTTTTCTGGACAAACGCCCTTGCTCTGGCTCCTACAGATAAGCCCGACACAGTGCAAGCACAGGAATGAGGTTGAGAAGCAGGTGTGGGCCGTAGGGGGGATCGAGACCGCTGAAGGAGGCTCCCAAAGCCCCCGACTCATTTCCAGAAAGGTCTAGAGGGGTGGGCAGTGATAATGAATTTGCATGGAAAGCTAGAGACTTCTCTCCAGAGCAGAGAGAGCTTACCTATAAATAGGTATCCCCACAAAGCCCTTGCTGTGCCCTTGCACCCCAGGACCCTGGACACCACAGCTGGATCAACGCTGGAGCAAGGACTGGTGGCCTCTTGTCCTCTCTTTTCTTTCTCTCCAATTCCTCTCTATCTTTCACTCTTCCCTTTCACCTTATCCCTTAAGCCAACACCCACTGCTTATACTAGGAGATCTGGGAGTAACACACCAATTTCCATGGCAAGTGTATAGTTTAACTAAACAAAACTTCGTAAGCTTTTGCAGGTATGTCTGACTTACGTCATTCCACTCAACCACAAGCATCTGCAACTCTTGGATGCTCCCTTCCCATTAAGGGAGGAGCATCATAACAAGGAACAGCTTTGGTGGGAACTGGGATGAAACTGGAAGTTGATGTTTCCTTCCACATCAGCATAGAATTTAAGTTATTCTGTTCCATTTGTTTGAGCTTACATGGTTTCATAAGAGGTAAGAAGGCAATTCACTACAATTTATTAGCTTATTATGAGAGAACTTGCCTTCAGTAGTGCCAGGCTAAGTCTTGCAATCTGCAAAACCTCGTAAACTGCACTTTGAGGAGATTAGCACACTTTAGCTGACAACACTTGAGGTATCTCTGTTCCTAATTCTTGTTAAAGACTGGAGCTGGTACCTTAGTCATCCAAAAGTTAAAAGAAGAGCAAGAGCATTATCTCTCCTCTGGATGCAAGAGCAATACCGAGAACATTATCCCTTCTCTGGCACAACTGCTTAATATTAACATCAAAACCCAGCTTGAGCTTGTAGGTGTAGGCCTGTCAGCCACTTGTCACGCAGTAAGTGGGGGAGTGACTCTCCAGCAGGTCAGAAACTCAGCAGTAACTACCCGTGTCTGTACTCAAACACAGCTGTGACAGCAGGGCAGGGCTTTGGCTTCATTTCAGTGAAGGGTAGAGCTAATTTACTCTTTCTCCATAGCTATTAGGTTTAAGAGTTGGCTTCTGAAATTTGCCTTCATCACTTCTCCAACTGAGAAGGACAAAGGTGGTCTTTTACACTTTTGGTTAATGAGCCCTCGCTGCTGTGACCTTTTGTGTTTTGCAGCCCCACAAACCTAATATCCTGTTGTGACTACTCAGCCTTTCTGGAAATGCACTTCTTCTTCCAGTTTGAGAAGATTTAGGATGTGGTGAGAAAGAGAGAGAGTTAAATTTTACATTCTTCCCCCTATGGTTGAAGAGATTTAATTGAAGTTCACCCAGGGGAGAAGTCACTGCCAGCAGATAAACACCTTAGCTTGCTGTTTCTACTAAAATGGTTAACAATGGAGTAGTTAAGACTTAAAATATAATTTGTTGCCATTAAGCTTTTATGTTATCTTCATTCTGAGCTCAATAGAAACTTCTGTTGAAGGGTCCAGGTGCTTTAGATATGTTCTATATTCTGAAGGTAATCACTGCAACCATTAGTGTGAAGGTTGCTGAGCTAAGCTGATAGCTTCTTGCTTTTGAGAGGGGTGGTGCTGTCCCTATTCTCACACAACTTTGGTTATTCCCCCAAACCTCTGTATTGCATGGGCTGTGGTTCTCCTCTCAGCCTAATGAAAACAAGCTCAGGCTGAGGGTCACTGCTCAGTGGTGGCAGCTCAGTGAGCCAGGTCGTGGCGTAGGAACTTTGGTGCCGCTCCAAGTAGCGAGGCAGGAGCTGCTGCTGGAGGTGGAACCATCTCAGCCCCGCCGCGGATTCATACCTGAATGAAGTGATGATGTGTCCATGGCTTTAAGCCAGATCTTCTTTTCTGTGCCCTTCAAATCTGACTTCCACATGGGACAGCCCAATACAAGCACGCTGGCCATTCTCCCCTTAATCACACTTCCTTTAGTGGCAGTGCCAGTTCCACTCACACACGGTTGTGCTGTCTCCCGAGTCTCATTTTTCACTGATACTTGCTGGGGGGTGACAGCGCATGCTTGAGAGCTGAAGGGATGGCATTATAATAGTTACCATCTGTAAAGGCCAGTGAGGGAACTTCAGGGAGATAGGAGAATGGTTTTGGTAATATGCCGTGTGAGAAAATAACCCTTTTCCCATTGCATCTTACCTTATGGAATTTGAAACCACGCTGTAGCTGCATACACCTTTGGAAGGATAAAGAAGGATGCAGCAAACTGCAGGCTACAGAAAGGCTTTTTCTTTGTCTCTTTTAACAATTTCTCTAAGTATGTTTTTGGTGCTTGCTTTGGGTACTTTCCCTAGTGGTCTCTCAAACTGATCATAGACTTGCTCGGCTGATTTCTGTCTCAGGGTTTTCTGTCTGTCATTGGGTTATTGAAGAGTTGTTGTCGGATTTAAAACTACCATTGTAAGGGTCCCCTATGTTTAAACAAAAAAAAAAAAAAAAAAAAAAAAAAAAAAAAAAAAAAAAAAAATTCTCTTAAAAAAAGAAAAAAAAAAGAAAAAGAGAAAATATCTGCTCATAAAGTGAAAGACAGAAACTGCTCAAAGGGGCTCTGAGCTGTGGGTGAGCCTGAGCAATGGAAAATGCAGGGCTTTGTCTGAGCAGTTGTATGAAAGGGCTCTCCAAGCCAGCATGGACTTGGGATAAGACAGATAACCTCAGTGGGGTTGAATGGAGTTTACCTTTCAGTGGCTTGAAGTGAAATACAAAGGTGATGCATGAAATGTATTGTTCTCATAAGCTCTATGAAATGTCAAACAAAAATGTCTTTCATATAATGGCACGACAGAAGTGGAGAATCATGCAGGAAGGAATAGAACATTGAAGTAAACAATTTAATTTCTGAAACTATTGGAATAGAAAAGAAAATGTTGTAACCTGGAATACTGAGGGAAGGGATTAGAAAAGAAAACAACCAGAAAAATCATACAACCTACTTTGTGGGTGGGTAAAAGATGCTTTAGATTGACCTCTCTGATTAAGCTTTACTTTTTCTGTTTCTTAAAAAAAACCAAACAAACCCAAACATACTCAAAAACTACAGTAAGACCTAGGAAAACAAGAACCTTGCTGATAGAAAGTTACTTTTTTTGGGACCCTACTCCTATTTTTACGTGTACTTATTCTGGATCTGAGGCTCTTGTACATGTGCAGAATTCGGTGTCTTTTTGTTGTTGTTGTTTCTTGAATCCCTATACCATCCTTTCTTGGAGCACATTAAAAATATTTGCCTCCTTATAAACCATTTGTAATGCAAATGAAACCCAAAGAACTGCTCCATCCAGTAGGAATAGGGTAGAAATGTCATCAGCAATGCTGTCATAAAACACCCTTGCAGTATTTCCCTGAAGGAGCTCAGCTTCTCACTCCTGCTTGCCCCAGCCTTGACTAAGAAACAGAAAAAACACTTTCTCTTGACATGGAACAAGGAATTTTGTTCAGTTAAAGGTTGCCCCCAAAACTACACTGTCTCTTTCTCTGGAAGGATTCTGCCCAGAACATTCTTGTGTCAGTAAACACAACATTCCAGCGTAGTGATGCTGTGATGACACTGCGTGGCACTGTACTGGCTCTTAAAAAGGGGCATTGTAGTGTGAATAAATCGTAGAACTAGTCCCAAACACAAGAGCTCATAAAATTCTTGCTATGATGTCTTAGGTTAATGCTCTGGAACACTGCAGTGATTTTTAAAAGCTGTTGTGGTGCTAGTTCATCTACAAATTGCTTGTTCTGAGATGGCATTTTTGTAAAACTTATGTAATAAAAAATTAAATCATGATAATGTTTTTTAAAGGAGAGGTATTAAAAGTGGCCTATTCTGCAGACCAAAGCAATAATATGTTGGGCAGCATCAAAGCATTAAACAAGATGGTTTGCATCATTACCACTAAATGAAATGGCTTAACAAGTCAATAAATGATGAGAATAAACCCAAGTTATCACACAATACAGTGTTTTAAAGTGCCAGAAACAAATTTTCTGAAGCAAATAATTTTCCAATGAAACTAGATAGAATGTTAAGGAATACATTTTTCTGATTGTTAAAAGCAAGATCAGTTAAACACTATTTTGCATATTCAGTGTACTGTATGTATGGTCTTCATGACATCCTAGTGAAGCAGAAAGGAACAGGGAGCAGTGCTTTATTTTGTAAATCAGGCAAATAAAGAAATTACATCAGCGAGACCAGAAAAAAAAAATTTCTTCTCTCTGAAATCCATATGGTAGTTAAATCTTTAAGTGCTGTTTTTCCTGTATTTTCTGTGTCTGCATTTTTACACTCTGCATTCCATAAAGAAAGCTATGAACACAACAGTGCTTATTAAAGTGGGGGGAATTTTGGAACTTAGAGTGTTTCACTGTGGAAATTTGAGGTTTTGCAGTTTTGTCTGGGGCAAGAATGGGAGATATTTGCTGTTGGCTGGTTGTGACCTGTGACTGAATTTTGTCCTGTGGGATTCTTCTCATTTTTGGGTAAGGAAAGTGGTAATGGAGCTAGAAAGTCTCTTTGACCCTCAGCAAAAAAAAAAGCCCATCTCTGGGCCGACAGGAGGCTGGTCAGATTAACATTCTTCTCATTTCTACTTCCTATCTGCATGCATAGCTACAGTTCTGGGAGCTAAATATTTTTCACATCCAAAATTTATTACTCTCGCTCTGGAAGATAATTTTCCCTGTGCTGCTAAAGAGTACAGGATGGCACAGATGAACCTGAGAGATTTTATCAGACTCATTACTGCAGAACCTGCACACGGCGTTCTCAGACGCCGAGAAGATCTCTCACTATACTAATTCTGTCCTTTTGGCGTTCTTGTGCTTTTAAAACGAACCCTTCACATATGTGAAACCCAACCAAATTCAGCCATGGCAGTGCCAGACCTTCTCCAGTGACTTCAGGAGGTTATATTTAGGGTTTGACTGCTATATACCATTTTCTCTTCCAAACTCTGATCAAGGAAAACCCTTGAATAATTATGAGCATCTGTTAAAGTCCGTGGTGTAATCCCACATCATCGTCTTCAGAAGCAGCAGGGCGGGGAATATTTCTTCTTTTTTTTAACTAATATGATTTTCTGAGACGGAAAAGTACTTTGGCCCATTGCTAGAAAAGGAAAATGGGAATAGGTTTAGTATGGTGGTTTCTTGGATCAAGTAAGAAATAACTTCATGCAAAGAAGACCCTGAAAAGACTCTTGGGCATTTTGTGGATTATACTTGCCTGAGTTAATTTTTATTTTATATTTAACTTTACATTTAGTACCCATTTAATGTTTTGCTGATCTGGTGTTTCCATCAGATATTTCTCTCACAACACATTACATAGAAAGGAATTTTGAGACAAACTCCTCATAATTCCCAAAACTCCTCCAAGCATTGCTCTTACATGATTTGGCCGATTTTGATTGCTCATTGCTCCCTTTCCACAGCAAACCCCACCCTCCTTTACTGACGGCCAGACAATGCTCCAGAGTGCTTTCCCCTGACAGAAACAGGACTTGGGAAATAATGAGTGAAAATTCTGCTTTCCTTCTAGCTGCTATGGAGTGGGGCAATGGGCTGCTCCAGTCCTCTACTGGGAGATGACTTTATCAGAAATCCAGTACCATGGGGAGAATTGGGAGTTATTTCTCTTGCTGCAGTGGAAATCCCTGGTGGTGGCAGTGACTTTCTTGTCAGAGAAGTCCCAGTAGAGACTGCCTGTTTCCTATGGATGGGTTCAGAGCGTAAATGTATTTTCTTCCTTGTGTCTTTCTCTGAATTGTCATGATGCCAAGCGCTTTTTCCCTCGTCACTTACGAGGTGAGGCTGCAATCTTTCTCTGAGGGGCCTAAGAACAGCAGAGATGGATTTGGGCAAGGCTGGGCACTGGTTTGTGGTGGATGCTTCTTGCAGCAGAGTGTAGTGACGCTCCATTTTCTAAGGTTACAGATGCAAGCAGCAAAATTTCAAACAATTAGAAGGGGCTAAAAGCAAAATTAAAACTAATACGAAAAATAAAGCTTTAGAAAAGAGTTTCCCACATGAAATGTGGCCATTTATTTTGTTTTAGTATTTTAATTGATGTTTTCTCAAAGCCTCATCAGAAACCTACGCCACCAACCCCTACAGCAGTGGCTTTTTTTTTTTTCTGATTACAGAGGGAGCTTTGAGTCTGGCCCTAAAGGTTTGAACCTGCTCTTGCCTGTCTTTATGAAAAAAAAAAAAAAGATGGATCAGTTGTCAGAATGAAGAACAAAACAACTGGGACTTCTGGAGATCCCTTTCCATCCTGAGTTAATCTTCCAGAGGTGCTCAACTCCTGCTGGTGCCTGCCCATTGTGGTCAATGCTTTCATTGCAGGGTCTGCACTCTCTTCATATTTTGGTGATTTGTTGAGTGCAGTTGAGCTTGATTTTGTAAATGCTTTTAGGATCTTGGAGAATTGTTGGACAGCCTTCAACAGCATGTATGTGACAGCATGAGCATCTGGAGGGTTTGTGTGCAGATAAAGCATCTGTGATGTTGGGAAATCACTGCAGTGTTTTTGCCAAGCTGAAGTTGAAATGTCCGTATCTAATTGAATGGCAGCTTTTGAATCACAAGCTGAAACTTTCCATGCTACAAACACACACATGGATCTTATGGCAGAAAGAATAGTTTCCAAATCAACACAGGGAAATTATGCAGCTAACTCCCTAACACAATTAGAGTGTACTAAAGGCAAGTGAAAACAAAAGTCATTTTTAAAGCTAACAAAATAATCACAGGTGGAGGTTTTCCACAGCTTTCTAAAATGAAGCCAAGGATCATTTCTGTGCCAGGTAAAAGTTTCAGTCCATAAAGAACAGCTGTGTTGTGCTACTTTGCACAAAAACAAATAAGTCAGTAAAGTTTTACAGGACATGGTTATACCAGACTCAACACGCCTAGCAGAGAGGCTCTACTAAAGAAAAAAAAAATTTTTTTCTTTCCTAAAAGAACTTGTATGTTTCCATGCTTTAGGGAAAATTATTTAAGGGGGGGGATGTCTTCTTGGTTATGCTGCGAGTTCAGTGATCTGAGAGACAATCTAACTGGAGAGATGCTCTTAACTGCAACTGCCTGTCAGCTGATGGATGAAGCTGATGTAATTAAATTCAGGTCATCATAATGTGGAAAGAGTTTCATTGAGATAAATAGTGTCTGCATACCTCAGCCTTGTGGGCTGTTGATTATACATCCCCTAAAGTTCTAATCCGAGCCCTTGTTCTAGCTGAAGCTCCGTGGAGTGACTGAAAAGGCAATCATACTTAACAATTGAACACCCTTGGTGAATTAGCCATGGTTTTCCCATAAATCATCCACGCAAGCTTTCTGCAAAGTTCCTGGCCCTTTCCAGCTTCTGTCCACAAAATACCGAAGTTTGAACCTGTTTGGTAGAAACGGGGAAGAGTTGTGGGAACTGCGCTTAAAACCTGAGTTTGTGCTCACTTCAGCATTTGCGGTACTCCTGCATTTAGGATGGAAAAATGGGGAAACTCCAAGGCCTGTCTGGCTGTTGTGAGTGCTGGACAACAATGAGGGCTCGTTCTCAAGCTCCTCATCGCTTCTGGGCTGGTCAGTCTGGCAGTGGGGAATTCTCAGCACACCAAGGGAAATGAAGTTGGAGATGGAGAAACTCCACTCTCCTGGCACTTGACTGGCTCCAGCCCTGCAGGGACCCCGTCCAGTTCTCACAAGTTCAAGCACTCTGTGATGAGAGAGGTTGGGCAAGGGCCAGCATCGTCCAAGAACCAGCACAGGCTTACCAACATTCCATCCCATCCCTTCTCCTGGGTCTAGAGTATCTTGGAGCAGGGAGACGTCTGACCCCCTCCTCAGAAAGCTCATGTCACTTCTTCTGTGTCCTGGGTTGGCTGAGTCCCTCCCGAGTGAGCAGGCGGGTCAGCTTCACACACTACAAGCCGTTTTCTCTGGGTTTCTCAGAGAGAGTCTGCGTTTCAGCTGAACTCAAAGCAGCTGGATAGTCAGGAAAAAACATTTCTTTTTGTCCCTTGTGTCTGTCTAGATCTGGCAGTCAGTGTTTTAGCACGTTATTATCTTTTAATTCCCATAGTTATTGGACAGTGTCCAATTCATAAAATGTAGACTTATTTGGATCTGGGGTAAATATGGCGAAAACGTGAAAAAAGACGGCTGAGGGGAAAGGTTCTCATTTTTCCTAAACTGTAGGTAGTTACTTCAGGTTTGGAATAAGGGTTTCAGTTGATTCTTTTGTTATCCAAATGTTGTGGGGTGAAAAAGGAGTTGTATTGGGCAATTTCATGGAATTTATTTTACTGCAGTTAATGTAAACTTTTAGGTCTTTATTCCAGTATTTAGGGCATGAGAAATAAACATGATTTAAACTGGGGGAAAATACCACTTCCCTCTGTAAAAGCTCTCCTGCCCTGCCCCATCACCAGTCCTCTCACTGCACACCACACTTCAGCTCCTTGATGGGACAATGGAAATCACAGAAGAAGGTGGTTGGTCACTGTGTGGTTTTTCCTTTTCTTTACTGCTCCTTGTTTCCTACTCAAATATTCTCATGAGGTTCTTCAATGGGTCACAGTCCCCACAGTGCTGTACCTGCTCCTGAGGCTCCTCACTCTTTGTACATTTATCTTGCATGTACACATACTTACATACTTTATTTTCTGGCAAAGAAACCTGGGAAGTATCCATAAATAAGAGCAAATAAATTAGAATATATTTAACACAGTTTAACACAAATGTGAGGTTTTTTTGAGATTTGGGGAAGCGTGGCTAATTTTCAACATTAATTTTTCACAATCCTCTAACTTCTGCATCTGTTCAGGAAATTCAAAGGCAATGAGCATCACTGACATTTCTAATTTAAACAACAATACAGAATTTATCATACGAGTGTATCTGTTATTACACACATATGAAAGACCAGTTTATAAAGTGGAACCCTGCGTTACTTGATCTGGGAACTCTGGAAACTCTAAGCTGGAACTCTGGGTTATCTGGTGGAACTCTGGATTATTTGATCAAATCAAATTTGAATCTCTATGTTGAACACAAGCCAGATTGTTAGGTCCATGTGTAAACAAATACCTAAACAATTTCTGAGGGATGAGGTACCTGGATGCCAGACATGCATTCAGCAAACCTTGTGACCTGCTCTCATCTCCAGTGCTGAGAGTCTGTTTATAAGTTCCAGTGATCCTCTCTGGTATCCTCTTTTCTCCCAGCTATTTGGATTATGGTGCAGTCTGGGGCATGGCTGTACCTGACAAGGAAAAACGAGTTTGTGAGACCTTAATGAAGGCAAAAAGTCATAAGCTATGTGTGTGCCCCACATGCTCTTTATTTTATGGCTGTATATTTCAAAGCTTTTATCTTTTATTGTTCCAAGGTGGGTATAAAAAGTTTGACCTGCAGAAGGGCATAAGCCACCACAAGGCACTTTAGGTGATTAAGTCTGATATTTAGAGCCTCAGCCAGAAAATTACTGAAATGAGACTGTGTTGCCATAATTGCTGCTCTTCACTGCGCTGCTCTGGCACATGGCTGTTTACCCCCCTGTCCCTGACTGTGTGGGCAGCCAGGGAACAGCAGGCACCCCAGGCAGTCACCAAACCACTGTTCCCTTCCCTGGACATCACCCTTAGAAGAACCAACTGGATAATGCCATAACTCCAGAGTTAGCTGACATTAGCTCACAGCATTATCTATGACACTGAAGAGCAGAGTTCAGTTCCTGCCAGAATTCCTGAATATTATCACCTGAGCAATCTAAATCCTCAAATCATTTACTTTAGAAAGGTAATATCATATACATATGTGAATACCTGGGGGGTTTTAAACTCCTATAGATTTAAACATTATGTCCCTGCTCATCGAAGAGAGGCTGGATTACCTTTAAAGGTACTTTCCAACCCAAACCATTCTATGAGTCTGTGATTTCCTATCTGCTGTGGTGGAGGCAGTTGCATGCAAAACTAGCACAGCTCTATTGTCCCAAAATAGCCCTATCCATGCTGTTACTTATTTTAGGAACACATATGGCCTCTCTTTCTTTAGCATCTCATCATCTCAGAGTCCCTTGTGAGACTCCTTTGCTATTGTCTCCTATTTTGCACATGGGGGATTGAGACACAAAGATGGGGTGACTTAAAATAGTGTGAGGCACTTTGCATTCCCAAGAAGGAGTTCTGCAGATAATACAAGTACTGCTCTCGTGCCTGTGGCAGGGTAAGGAATGGATCCTGGCCTTCCCGAGTCCGAACTTGCTGTCTAATTGCTTGACCACACTTTTTCATGACAAGCCATCCTTTCATTTTAAACATACATTATGGCTAGCTAGCAGACGCCTTCAGAGTGATTTTCATCTGCAGGAACAAAATCAGCTTTAACAGATGTATTGCGGGAAAAGCATCCTAGTTGCCCTGGTTAATTCCAGTGTAGAGAGTAATAGACCCTTCCTGCCTAAGAATAGGGAAATAATTCCTCCCCTATTCCGCATGCATTTGCAGATTAATCCATATAAATATTTTATCTCCAGATGAAAATCCTTGATCCCATCTTGGGCCTCCCGTCTTCGGCCTTGCAGTGGAGTGTCAGCTCCAAAAATGGTGCTCTGCCTTAGGCAATCTGACTTGGGGAGCTCTAGACCTAATAAAGCGCAGGACCAGACAGAAATTTTGACCTCTGCTTCCCCTTCCTTCAAGGTCCATGGGGCCCCTGAGCTCTTGCAGAGCTCTCTGCCCCCGTGTCCCATTCCTTTCCTATCAGGCCAGCTGCAGAGCTCTCCGTGGAGCAGGACCCCGGTGAGGGCGTGTGCCTGCGCTTTCCTGTCAGCTTCCTATGAGAAAAGTGCAGCTCTGGTTGGCAAGTGCTGGCCGGGGGCCTGGTGCTCCAATTCCCTCCCTCTGTGCACAGGGACCTGGCCCGCAGCCACATTCTCACATTCCCCAGGCAAGGGAGGGCTACTGGCCTGGGAGAAAGTGCTGGCCCCAGAGCTGGCTTTCCATGTCTTTTCTACAAGAGAAGATCGCTTGCAGCCAGGTCAGTCGTAGTCTGAATTAAAAATAAGACCTAGAAAGCACGGACTTATTTATGTACCAAGAGTCTAAAATCGAATCCTCTGGATATGTGTAGCACTCCCATCTCTGTATCAGAAAGCACTTTGGAAAGCACTGAATTAATTAAACTTAAGAAACACTCCAGGGATACAGAAGTATTATTACCCATATTTTAAAGATGAGGAAATGGAGACAGTAAGAGGATAAGGGACTGGTGTGTGAACACAGTCTGAGTCACTTGTAAACTCAGAAATTAAACTTAAATTCAAGTTTTTATGTCCCTTCCCTTTTGCAACTAGAATTGGCTAGAAAATGGCCGTTTTCACCAGTCAAAAATATACCCCTTTCTATTATAAATAAATAAAGTCTGAACATTTTATAGACTGGAATATACCTAAAATTTTCTGTTATGGTCTCCACAAACATAATTCGGTTTTTTGATATCCATAAATCTGAAGTGCATGTTCTTGTCTAGGCAGTGAGAAGAGAGTTAAGGTGCAACTTTCCCTGATTCTAAATGATAGTACCATGTTCCTCCTAATAAAAACAAACCAGATAAAAGTTTATGTAGGTCCAGAAAATTCAATTAACACCTGTCAGTGGTGAATATAAGAACAATGGATGCTTATTTCCTCTAATACCTTCGATTTCTAACTTGCTTACTTCCCAAGAGGTACCTTCTAATGACTTTCCTTGCTCATGTTTCAAGAATTACACTAAGCTCTTTTTTGCTTGCTTATCATTGCTCATAGTAAAAATCCCCAGGGGCATATTCATTAAAGCTAGAAAATAGAAGTAAGTTTCCAGTTATCCCAGTTGGGAGATTCTGGAAAAGTGTCCCAGGGAGAGTGGTGGTGGCAAACAATTTTGCTTGTTATTAGACTGTGCTTGGCAGAGGTTTCATAGTTGCTGTGATAAAGAACCTCAAATTCAATGAGGTATTTTCTACTCCAATTATTTTAACAAAAAATGTTGTTGATAAAACAGGACTTGGGATAGGAGTTAACTCATTTCCTCAGACTTTTTTCAGGTGTTTTGAGGGGACGTGGTGAGCAACTGCTCTTGTCTGTAAAGAAGATAGATACTTCTAAACCATGGGAACTGAGGAGAAGTCCTGAATTCTGGCTCTGAGGTTCCTGGCACTGCCTTGACTGTGTGTGGAGGGCAGATATGGAAGCTCCCCTCTCTCCCTGAGCCCTCCCTGAGCCGTGGCTTCCATGAGCAGTGGGACAGGGGCTCATTTCTGGTGGTCTCCAAGAGTTCCCTTGGGAGCAGCTGTGTGGAATCACAGTGTGATGGTTTGGTGCATGAGGAATAACAAAAATACCATTTTTTGCAGGGTCTCTGTTCTGTACTGCTTCTACACTTGAACAGCTCTCATGTTTTTGAAATCCACAGAGAGCACCAGTCAGATTAAAGCTCAGGGCATGAGCAATATATGTGTTGGGGAAGTTATGTTCAGTGTCCAAAAGCAAAACTTAATATCAAAGAGAACTGTATAAGACCTGTGTTCAATGATGTTTGAGTTTTAATTTTTCATGTTTAAAATTTTAATCTTTAAAAATAATATTTATAATCTTAAATTAATAATTATTGCCTTAGAGATCCCCCTTTTAATTTTTCTAATTGATTGATGTCCTTCTGCTAATGTGTATATAGAAATAAACCACGTATCAAAATAAAGATTAGGAGATTATTACCTGTTTTAACATAAGTGCTGAAAGTATTAATTTCAGCTAAGACACTGCTGCTCTTCTCACCTTCATTAGCTTTGTTCATTTGACTTAGCCTAATGTTAGAATGAAGCTGGTCCATGCAAGTGACATCATTCTATAATCAGACTTTTACTGCTTTAAAATTAATTTCAATTAAATGTTGGAAAAAAGCTTTTTAGTGTAATCTTTAACTGTGGAAGTATTTCATCTGCATTGAACTAGATATCTCAATTAGAAGAGAAAGCGTTGCCAAATGAGTTGGATTGTGGGCTAGACCCAACCTGTAAAATCTGGATTTGAATCCAGATTTTAAATGCTAGAAAGTGTCCCATTCCTGTCTTCATACAAAATCTATTAATTTGTGGCTCTAAGAGGGAAAAAAAAAAATTGCTGCTTATTGTGAGAGCTATCAGAGTCTGACCCAAGTGGTCAGGCTTCAGATTTTGATCCAACGTGTTAGAAAAATAGGTTCTGTGCAAAATGCAATGCCAGGTTTAAATGTACCAAAGGTTTGAAAGTTTTTGTGTAATGTTTGGGGTTTGAATCTAACCCTATGGGTCCATTAGTAAATGGTTTAACTTTACAGTTTCAGGACCATCTGTGTTGTGGTGAAGGGTAGCTAAAGGCAAAAAATGACCTGTATTAATCTAAAGTTCAAAGCCTGAAATCCGCAAGTAGGGGAGAGGAAAGATGTCGTTTTCTCCATGGTAACATGGATGTGTACTCACCTTTTCATCTGTAAAATAGAGAATGGCTTTAAATGCTTTGGAGAATCCTCCCTACTTTGGGAACGTCAGGGCTTTCTTTTTGGAACAGTGGGCACAGATCCGTTGATTGAACCATCTTCCACCATTTCTCATTGTTAACCCTTCATAGCTTCGATTCATGGTGGGGGTGTAGAAGCATTTCCCTCTGAGTCACTTGACACTTTTTTCCCAGCTGGCAGCTCATGTAGCTGAATGCCCCAAACGTAAATATGATTTCTCTAGCTAGCTGACCTTTCCCTGAGCGAGATCACAAGACGGACCATGCTGTTACTCTGCATGCTGAAGCTCAGTGAAATAGCCTTTTATCAAATGATGAGGACAGGTTCATCAACACTTCATTTTATTTTGCAAATAATTCCTTCTCTTCTGTGCGACTTTCTCTGAAACTAAACCAATTGTTGATGTTCAACTTGGCAATTTGCACATGGAAAGCAATAAAGACTTATTCGTAAATTTGGATGCCAAGTTTATGTTATATATACTGTGTAGTGAACCAAACACCCCAGTTCTTTTTGTACTCTGTTTTCTTTTGTTCTCTAAGGTCTTGAGCCCCAGTACTGCATTCTAAAGGAACACAGTCGTTTGTGAGCACAATGTGTTTATTTACACTGGGTAAATGTCTTGGTGCTTTTGCAGTTATTTTGTGTTTCTGTAAACCCATGCATCTGTAAATATAGCAGCTCACCTATATCAGGCAGACTGGCAAGAGCAAGATCTTCCACTCGGGGTATCTGATGGCTTTTTTGCTCAAATAGCCCTGCAGTCTACTGGAATGTAAGCTGGCTGGCATTCATGCTCATTCCCAGCAGAGGAGATGCTATCACAAGCGTTGTTTCCAGCAGCATTACTTGGCAATGCTGCCTTGTAATCTCCTCTCCCGTGGCTCAGGCTCCCTTTCATTATGCCCCACCAGGTACCTTCTTGAAAATTCCGGTTGTGCTGCTCTGGATTCCTTATTTTCAACGAGCTGGAGTGAAACTGCTGGCCAAGGGGAAGCCTGTGCTCCTGGAGTCATGGGTCCAGAGACCAAACATCCCAGCAGTGCCATCGGGCAATGACAAGAGGCTTGGCATGGATGCTGCCTTGGATTATTCCTCATTTATGCCAAATTTGTTCCAAGAGATGGCTGGCTCCCTCACCACACTCTGGGAGCCAGCCACTTGGAGGGTGGTTTCAATAAAACCACATCATCTCTTTTGAGGGGAATATTCCAGCTCGTTGGCTTTTTGGTTTGAGAATTCAGCTGTTACTTCTGGATTCTCTGCCTTCAAAGAGCTATGGGAGATACGATGGTACATCACATATAGCAGCAAAAAAGGGGGCATTCATATTCTTCAGCTGTAAGTCTTTTAATAAACCACCATCGTGTGTTTTCATATTACTTTTATGGTTTTGTCCTATTTTCTGCTTCTTATGCGTGTAGCTGCGTGCCAAAGACCCAGAAAAAAAACTTCATTTATATCAAATCTGATCCTCCCATGTGCTGAGTTCTTATTAGCTCGCAGGCATTTTTCCAATATCACCAAAAGAGATTAATGTAGGAATATTTGTCTGAGCAACTATCAACGTAATATCTGAGGTCCTAATAATGAAGACATTACAGGTGAAGCAGGTAGTAATTTTTTCACTTAAACTCACCTGACACTTCCCATTATAACTTTTTTTTTTAGACCTTTTACCAAACTTTAATTGTTGGAGTTGTAATTTTCCATTCCACATAACCTAAGTAAATCCTAATTTATTTTGTGTGTGTGTGTGTGAGAGACAGAGATGAAGAGGTTTCAGATAAAACAGCCATTTCCCCAAATCAGGCTGGCTGATTTTGAAAAAAAAAAAAGCTTTGTTTTTTCTATGTCAAATAAGAATTTCAGCAGCAACATGGCATTAAATCGAGAAGCTGCTTTCTGTGGCAAGTTGGACTTTTTTTATTTTGCTGTTACAAAGAGTCACATTTAGCCAACTTAAGAGCATTTAAATATTTTGTATTTTGGATCTGAGGTGTTCTGGAGTGTAAAAGGACATGCAAAGTTGGTTTTTTTTTTTCCTGTTGTAAAATATTCAGTGAGATTGCTTTGCTTTTTCTATGGGCTGGGGTAAATAAAATGCTTTTTCTGCTTCCCAGAAACTCAGGCCTCCAGTGTCCAAGAGATAAAATAGGTAAGAATGACAGGAGAATTTAGTATGTGGGGATGACACATTTTCAACTTATATAAAAATCAATACTTGAAATCAGTGTTTCAATATATACCCCACCAAATTAGTGCTAGATATGAAAACATAATCCCAAAGATGGTATTATGATGAATTACAGTTTATCAAATACCTGGGAAGAAAATGTTCAGGAGATCCAGAACTGACCGATCAACTGGAAAGATGACTGCAGATGAGTGTTTTAAGGACTAATTGGAGAGAAAGGAAAAGGGAAGAGCAGAGGTCATTAAAAGTCTTTACACTTTAGTTGCTTTCTTTTCAAACGTGAATAAAACCCTAGGTTGCATCAGGCTTGTCTTTGTCCCATCTGTCCCTACACTAAAAGAGGGTTTTGTGGCACTCCTCTTGGGCACTGTAGCCAAAAAGAGATTTATTTCTGAATATATGCTGTTTTACTGCTTCTTCTACTGCTTTCTATCTCTTGGCAATCACATTTTCAAGATAAAGCTCAGTGTCTTTAGCTGCCACGGGTGGGAGTGTTTCTTCACCATGGGAGAAGCTCCTCCCAGAGACCAGGAGCTGCTTCTTCAGCTGCTGCCCAGCATGTCCCAGAGACCAGGAGCTGCTTCTTCAGCTGCTGCCCAGCATCTCCCATGTGCAACACGCCAGAGTTCTCCTGCACGGCCATCCAGCTGAAATCTGCCTAATGACTCAATCTGTGCCTGGACATTCCTGGCAGAGCTGACAAACCATCTTTGCAAATGTGCTGGATGAGTTTGTTTACTTGGCACACCACAGGGCCGCAGAGAGACACCCACAGCAGTTTCCAGTGGGGCTGGTTGGAGCAGGCAGAGCTTTGCAGTAGTGCAGCTCTGCTGCCCCTTCTCCCTCAGGATACTGGTGCCTGGATTAGCAGGAAAAGGAGCTTGAAAAGACTCATGAGCTCCTACAGAGCTGGGGAGTGCAAGGGGTACCTTTTCCCGTCAAAAGTGTGTTCCCCTCCTGGCAGGCTTGACCCACTGGGGAAGAGTGGAAGTGCTGCCTGCCAAAGTCCTGTGCCGAGAGAGGCACGTTTTGCTCCTGGAATTGCTGAGCATTCCAGGAGAGCCCATTGGATAGAAATCATGGAGGCAGGGAGAGCTGGGGAGCCGTGTAGGCTCTAAGTGCATCTCTCGGCCACCTTCAGCACACCCTCCTCCTGCTCCTTGGCTGCCAGGTGGGCGTGTGCCAATCCCTTACTGGAATCTGGAAGGCTGCCAGACTGGGTTTCACTTGGATGGAGAGCAGCCCGAGGGGGATTTCAGCACAAGGCCACTCCTTAGCACAGACAGACATTGCAGCGGGCTGGGCTGGAGGATAACCTGCCTGTTAATCTCCTGCGCGCACTCACTGTGCTGTCTGACATGTGAGGAAACTAGTAGACAAGATCCCCATTTCACATGGAGTTTACTCTCTTTTATTGTGGGGAAGACACGCTTTTCTGGCCATCAAATGCAGTCTGACATTTTCACTTCCTCTTTTTTTCTGATTTATTTGCAAGAAGAGATCGTTCTGGGTTGCAGAGCTGAAGGATGCAGCATCAGAGAAAGTTTGAGTTGCACTCTCCCTGTTTTTGCAGCCTAAAAGTTAAAAGAGAGCTATAGGCTTTTAAAATAAAACAGATGCTGCTGTAAGGTTGAAAACAGAAGCTGATTTAGAGGGTTACTTCCTCAGATAATAAACTACTCCTCTGCAGATGTCTGTCTCTGGTACCTGAAGCTGGGACTCTCAGAAATCACATGCACTGGAAACTTGGAGAGGTAAAAGCAATGTTTCTCCTGGATTCCATAATCACAAAATGTGTTTTCAGTGCATTGTGGCTTTTTGTTTGCAGTGGTTTTAAAACTGATTTGTTCATAATATTTTGTATCTCTTAAGCTATTACCCCTCCTTTAATTGCCCACGCATGGCACTCCTGAAAACAAGAGAATGTAAAAGTCAGCGCTGTGCTATGTAGAGAAGTGTTAACTGAGCGTTAATGAGCTGCCACGTCGGCTCCAAGCCATCTCTGGAAGCCAGCACAGTAAAACAGAATTTAAAGGCTATCAAGTCCATTTCATGGCTGCGAGTCCTGAGCATGTTTTGCAGGGAAATGGATGTCCTTGTTATCTAGATGCCAGTTAAATGCTGCCAGCTTTATGTGTGCACGGGAGAAACCGCTTTTCTGTGTCTGGAGCGATTCTCTTACTGCACACACCTCAGCTAGGAGCAGCTCCTCATCTGCACCACATCTGCAAACTGAAGAACAGCAAAAGCTTTTGGTTCAAGAGGAGGCAGCGGGAAGTGCAGAGACCACTGGGTGCTTGATGTGAAGCAGCTACAGAACACAAGGAGAGAATGGCTGGCATGTGGTGGTGGCTAACAGCCTTCAAACACATCTAAAAAGCTCTTTTGTCTCAGTGTGGAAGAAACGTCTCTTCAACTAAAAGTGAGCCATGGAAATTCTGGAAACGATGATAGCGGAATTACAAAGAAGCCCCATTTACAAGCAGTGTCCCCTGCACATTATGCTGCTGGTGGCCCTGTTCAAAACACGGCCATTCTGCAAAGCACTGTGGAAGGCAACCATGCCTATATGCTCGTGAATATCTTTTCCCTTCGATTTTTTATTAAAGTGGGAGAGGTGATAGTCGTAACTTCACCAGACAGAAAAATAATGTAGGGAAAGGCAGTAATAGAAATGAAGCACAAACAAATTGCCGTTCCTGGCAGCAGGTATTTGGTAGTCACCGAGCAGGATGGCAGCAATTGCCCTGGAATCTCTTTTCAATACTCTTCCCCTTTCTTTACAGTGCTCACCTAAGATGTTGATAAACATGCTTGAAGGACCTACAGGGTGTGAAATTCTCCTTCTTTCCCTGCATGAGATTTAAAAAAAAGGTGAAGAAGTCACCTCTTCTGACTCTCTTTGGGGAAGACTGACCAAAATACAGACCCTTGGTGAAAGTGATGCGCAGAGCTGTCAAATCTCAGTTTTGTTGCGGGCATCACTCATCACAACGTGGTGGCGTTCAGTGAGCCGCGGGTCTCATATTCAGTCTGCTACCCCCTGTATCCGTTCAGATACAGGAAGGCCACATGGAGGTGAGAAAGCTGAGTAAGTATCTCCAGCCTGTGTCAAGAAATGTCTTGGTGAGAGGAGAGGAGCCTTTGCTTGGACTCAGCTGCATGAAAATACAACCATGTCGGCCCTCTCTGTTACCATACCTGTTGACTATAGGTATGTACATGTTACCTATCTATAAACACCTCAGGTCTTTAGCATCCTGGAGCTGGATGGATGTCCCGTGCTCTGTTGAATAGCACTCCTCAAGTGCCAGGGGGAGTTGAAGGAATTTGTGCTTGGAAGTTGGAAGGATCAAGAGCTGAGCTGCATCATTTGTGAGCTGACTTCTCCGACCCACTCTGAGTAAGCAGACGTGGGATGTTTGCCTGGGCTCCATGACTCTCTGAATAGCCTTCCTGGCTCAGGGCCTAATTTAGTTGGCAAATTTTATTTAAGAGACAACTTGCCTCTTAGCACGCTTTTGCTGCTACATTGCTAGCAGGAATACTATCGCACAATTTTACCTCTCTCCTGTGAAGTAGTTAAGAGCAAATGTGTCTGACATTGAATATTTAAACTTAACTTTGGTGCCTTATTCACACCTTGTTATTAAGATTGTTGCCTTGGGTTTGTTTTTGTTTGTTTGGTTGTTTTTTTCACTTTCTTTCTGTATCTACATCAAAAAAATAATTTAGATTCAAATACTTCCAAGTAAAGGGAGCTTTGAAAAAAGCTCCTAGATAAATGCAATTACTGAAATTCTTCTTTTCCATTGGGAATGGATATGGTGTTTCACCAGTCTGGGTTGAGAAAACAACACCCATTATGAAATCTTTCCAGAAAATGGAGGATTAATCTTCCTTTCCCCTTTTAAGGAAAAATATAATTCCAACCTGAAGAACTAGTCGTTAATTCTGTGTCAATCAGAGATTTCCTGCAGAAAACAATGATTGAAGATTGCTTGTACACACATTGAAGAAATTGGTATCATCTGCAGGACAGTAAATGAAAAATATTTATCTGCCTTTTGGCCCTTTGGGCTATGAATTTTCCTTACCATCAAACTATAATTCTCAAATGATTTATGCATATAAAGCTGCTAAGAGTATGATTCAGGAACATATTCAAGTACCTGCATGCACCTAACTGGAAACAGCTGGATATGATTTCAAGGAATGTTTTTATACCTGTGCATGGATGCAGTACTGAATTAGGACCTCGGGCTCATTTACATAGGGCATTCAACTTAATTAGTCCAAATTCACTTAAATTAGAAATTGAAAAATGGATTAAGCACTATACAAAGCTGAATTAAGACTGCTTTAATTTTTTTAAAGTCTTTACAGGGTTAAATGCACTTTAACTAATCTGCTTTAAATTAAGCCCTTAGTTAATTTGGATTAATTTTCCTGAATATCTTTGTGAATAGCAGCTCAGAGTTAGGATCCAGTCCCACAAATACTCACAGAAATACCTCATATTATAGGAATTATTGCAATAGTAGAAGAATGTGCATAATGTTAGGTATGCAGCAAGGTCAACACAAGCCTGAAGGGCTTGTCTGCAATCAGCAAAGAATTTATAGTCAGATTACTTGTTTCTTAACTGCTTGAACACATGTACAAATACTTGGGCTCACAGCCTGTTTGGTATCATCTCCAATCTCACAGTAAATGGACCTGAGAAGCTACACTGGAGTATTTGCTGCATGTTAATTTTGTTTTGCCTTCTGATGCTCTGATGTTTGTGATAACAGAACATTTCATTTCCACATCCTTACTAGTGATGAGTTTAAGTAATTTTAGGAAGAAACAGCCAACTTTTGACCATGTTCTTGGTGTGATTGATATATTCTTGGCCTATTTACTGTATTGGATAGAAAGAATGAAGTCTGCTTCCATTCAAGCCAAATACAAAATGTTTCTATTGAAAAATGTTTCAACAGAAGGATTCCCATGAATAAGTTTTGATCCAGAGTTCATCAGTAAAGAGCTGATGTCAAAGAACTTGTTGGTAGTTAGTTTTGCTTTGAACATTGACATCACATTTTCATGTTTAGGCCTAAAAGTATACAGTCAGGTGTAGAACAAAAAATTATTTCCTATTTCCAAGAGGTGACAGGGGAATCCAGTAAACTGATGTTTTTCTAGAGCAGGGGGAAGCTTCTCTTCCCTTTTCCTCCTGAAGGAACAGTAGGGACCATGAGGACCCATCCTCTGCACCCTTCTGAAGGCCCCCTGGCCTTGAAAGGGAAGATCTGTGTACCTGTTCTCAGAAGTGCACCTCCCTGACTTTCAGATTTGGGCTTGCCAATGTTGTCCCCATATTCCTCACATATGCTGGGAAAGTGGGAAACTCACAGTAATCTTTAGGAATTAATTTTCTCTGCTTTTCAGGTAGCAGAGCTGCTGCAGTAGCCTCAGGGCAAGAGAGTTTGCCATCCTATGCTTTTGGCTGCTCCTGATTTTTGTGGCAAAGCACATTCAAGGATGTGATATTCTGAATAGGAATCATTCTATACCTGTGCTTGAGCACAGTACTGAATTAAGGCCACAGGCTCATTGACTTCAGACATTCAACTTATTTAGTCCAAATTCACTTAAATTAGAAACTGAAAAATTGATTAGGCTTTATATAAAGCTGGGAAAGATTGGAGAGCATGCCATGCTCCTGGCCGAGCTTGAGGGCACCTTCGAGGGCGCCTCCTCCCAGGGAGGAGAGTGGAACACACCAGGCCTTGCAGACTGGTGGTTTCCTGCAGGTCCTGGCAGCGATGCTGTCGCAGTTTGCAGGCAGCGTTACAGGTTTTAAGTTGTCCTTGCAATGAAAAGGATAGAAGCACAATTAAAAGCTAAATGGAGACGCCAGAACACAGTTGCATAGGAACGATTTTCACAGCTATGGGACTGCAGAACATATATATAACACTCATTCTAGTGAAATTGTAGCTGGCTTTGTATCAGAAATTGTATCAGTTAAGCTGCCTGGAGTATTTTAAGTGCTGTCCTGGCTGACAAATGCAGTGCAACGCTGGCTCCCCATCCCTTGATGCACTTGATGTGCATCTCCTATACAGGAGGGGCTGTTTCTGGACCCTGCCATCTCTTTTGGTAGTTGGGGCAGTTCTTTGCTTTTCTGCCTGCAGTTTTAGTGAGCTGGGCATGGTATGGACAATAATGCAGAGGTCATGTGCAGCCAAACCTGCACTGGGCAGCCAGGAGCAATGGGGAAAGGAGAGAAGGAAAAGTCACCACCATCTGTTGGAGGTAAAAGAGAGGAGGATCTGTGGGACCTCTCTGCCTAGCAAGAGACGAGATTTGGCTCTGGCTGGTGGTTGTGTGGCTGCCAATGCTGCACCAACTGTAGCAGGAAGGATCTTTCCTCCGCTCTGGCAATGAAGAAACCTGCTCCTGATTCCATGGAGTTCAGTATTTTCCCTCTGTGATGAGGAGGGAATGAGGAGAGCAGAAAGCAGTGTCTCATATTGAGACTAACTCTAACTGTTGAGTATCAGCATCACCAGCATCTCCTTCTGTAACTGCTCACAGCTGCAGAAGCAAACAACCCCCATGATTACGTCTATTACCTGACAGATCACAGACCTACCCAAATATGTGCAGGGTCCATCATAATTTTACAGGAAGATACTGGCAGGAAAAGTACTATGGGATGTTTCAATTTATGCTATCATGACAGAAAACATATATTTGTGTATGTAGTTCTGCTGCAGACTGATAAACAGCACATGTTGTTTCCAAGTGAAGGTTTTCAGGGTAGGCAACAAAATCTGAAGCTCTTCTTTGAGAGTCTGTATTGATAAGCCACTTAGTGCTGAAAAAATATGGAGTGATATCCCACTTGCAAGTGATAGTAAGGAGGTTATAATGTGTCTGAATTTCTAGAGCCTACCAAATTCCCACCCCACAACCTCGTAGGCCATATGTATTTAACTTGGCTTACTTAAATGGAATTACAGAAGCCTACAATTTGCTACATTACTTCCTTTATAAAACCTGAAATGCTCACACACTTTTTTTTTTTCTTTGCTCTCTAAGTGAGAAACAGTTTTACTCTTGTGGATTTTGAAGGCTTTTTATGAAATTGATGATATAGGAGAAAAGATTATTTTTATAAAGCCAGGGTCCCTTGTGCTGCTCTGGTTTTGATTAGTGTGTGAGCTTTGAGACAGACTTCATGGTGAGTGACTTGTTTAAATGCTACTTAGTTTTTAATATTTCATTTGTTGCCTTTAGAGAAAGTGAGATGTCCATAGGAACTACGATTAACATTCTTTACTGTGTTCCCAAAGGTTTACTTCTGTAAGAGAGATTATTGATTGGGACTCTTTGAAGCAGAATTGGCCAAAAATAATCCTTCTTGACAGGATTTTTTCTTGGGATGGGACCTGAGAGGGGGCAGTATAACAAAAATAACAAACACAATTACAAACGAAACAGAATTTGTTTCAATCTCATGAAGGAATTCTGTGGATTTTGCTAGTTCTAATAATACATCACCTTGCTGTGCAAAGTCTGCCTCTCACCACAGGGTGGTAGGGGAAAAGCTGCTTTTTTCATACCAGGAGACTTTTACATCAGCAAATACACAATATTATGTTCCTTAAGAATAAGTGTTTTGTTAGGTTGACAGAGGAAAGAGGGGAATTAAAGTTCTCTGTCTAAGGACAAGGTCTACTTTCATGAATCACAAATTGTGGTAGATTGGCAGAATTGGCCTGTGAAGCAAAGGCACAACGTTCAGAGCATTCCATTCATTTTCATATGTCATTATGTGTCTGCACTGAAGATTGTCTTGAGGGATCTGTACGAGGTAGACAGAGTTCTTCCTTCAAAAATACACAATAAAATAGTGGCAAGTAGGAGAAGGTTGTGGTTTTTCTCTTCAAAAGACTCAGAGGACTGGCAGAATGATGAGCAAAGTCAAGTCCTTTGAGACAAAAAGATACAGCTTTCTAATTTCTTAATATGATGTGCATTTCTGAAACAGCAAAATCAGGAGAGACTGTGGAATTAAAACTCTAACCTATGGGTCCGAGAGGTCCAGTTGGTCCTGGGCTCAGTTAGTACCATTACAATGATTTCTTTAGAGTTAAAAATACTGCCTCAGATACTAACCTTCCTCCCCCTACCCTTTTCAATTATCTGCAATAGATAGCTCAGGAAAAGTGCTGCAAATCTTAGGCTATTTTAAGCTCTTTGTGACACCCACGGAGAGGAAGAAAGGTGGAAATCCAGGCAAATGTGGAGGTGTAGTTTCCTCAAGTTGAGTTTGTGTAGCTTCTGTGAGAATCAGACGCTGCTGTGAATAGAAGGACACCCCAAAATATCAATTCTGTGCCCTGGACAGGGCTCGGGCTCTGCCTTGGGCTCCACCATCCTACATAGAGGTCAACTTGGGCACCGCTGCAGCTGTGCTGCAGGAGCCACTGTTTTCTCAGAGCAGATCACAAAAGATGCCAGTAACAGTGGCAAGGCATTGATTACAGGCCCTGAGCTTCACAATTTTCTAAGGTTGCCCTCCCAGTGCAAAAGCCTCTGAGTGAAAAAGCTGAGCCATGAGGGTTCCTCCCACTATCCTTCCCATGCAAGGATGAGTTTCCAGGAATTTGCTGAATGTTATGAAGAAATCCATGATTCAGAGAGCTTGAGAGATAAAAGGTGGAGCATCTTCTTCATAAGCCCTTATTTATTAGGGGGACTGTACTAGTCTGGTAGTCTACTGCAGTCCTACCTATTCCCAGCTCTGCTAAAGCAGGTTTTGTGTTTAAAAACAATTTTTCTGAGCACATATGTTTTAGGTAAGAAATTGTCCAGTGAATGCCACTGGGTAGTTATGACAGAAATGAGTCACTCCCACATATCCAGTAAGTCCAGTGATTTCCAAACTCAGGCTTACAGAGTTGGTTTTGTTTGGTTTTTTGGGTTTTTTTAAGTAGGTAATTGCCTCTTGTTTGCACTGAGTTTGGTTAATGTTTACTCTCCTTTGGCATATGAGCACAATGGAGGGAAGCAGGTGCTGTGCATGTACCTGAGGCCTTTTTATCCCAGGTACACCAAAGAAAAACCAATCATTGCTGCTCAAAAGGACAGCTCACTTCCAGCAAAGGCTTCAGCGTGCCATCACGTCTCTGCTCTTGCCCACAAGTACTCGCTTCACCTGCCCTCACATAACCCATTTCTAAGTTGCTTCATGAAATCCTGGACCTTATTTCTTTCTGATTCTTCGCTATTACCCTCACTCATTCCCCCAGTAACTCCCAGTGCTTTTCATCCGATCCCTGTTGTTTATTTTGGGTAAATAACATCCAGCTATTATGCTCACAGAATTCTGTTCCATTTAACTTTTTCTTTCTCCATTAGCACTTCCCTCTTTTATGTTTTAAATTGCTCCCTGAATCCTGTGGAACAGGCTATTGCAGGGAGGAAAAGGAATACTTTGTTCACCAAATCTGGGCTGTGGTGGGCAGGATGTAAGGGTTTAAAACAGCAGAAACTCCCTCTCAGCCTCATGCTAAGAGGTCAGGACAGAAAGAATTACAGTAGATTACTTAGGGAGGTAGGTCTTTAAAAAGAGAAAAATAATTAAGAAAAAGAAAGACAGAAATGTTTGTAATTTTGTGTCCTGGTCCAAGTATAGATCTTTTGTGGTCTTCTCTTCAGCCCTGTTTGCTGTATATCCATAATTCATCCAGACATCCTTTTCAATTTATTTTCACCTGCTATGAATTCCTTTTTTTGCACTTTCCCCCAATACTCTGTGGCCTGTTCAGTGTATCTTTTATGGCACTGACTGTATCTATATAGTCATATGGATTTTTTATTATAAATCCTTGCGTGAGACTAACACTTGCAATACAAAGCTTTTATGTCTGTGAGTAGCAGATCTTTGATTGATCAAGAAAATAGTGAGATATGTTACAGGAAGAAGAAAATCTGTCATTTGGTGGTGATATTTCTAGTTTTTTTCATAAAATATTTGAGACTTTCCATCACTGGCAATAAAATTCTAATCTACTTGTCTGTTTAAAAAAAAGCATTTTAAAAAGACCAAATTAGCAAGATCCTTTTTTAACTTCTACTGACAGAACCCTTTACATACATTTTCCTTTAAATTTATTGCTTCAACATTTCACATATTCTGAAGTCTTCACCTAAAGCTACTTCAGAGTATTTATTATTAAAATAATGCTAGAATTATACTGAAGTATCAAAGAAGCAAGCATTGACTATTTTAAATGCATATATGCAATTTTGAAATTGTGATGTGTACAGAGTAACACGGTAGTGTATGACAATATAGCAAATTGATGCATTGTATAGCAGTACTATATTTTGCTGTGTTATTTTATTACATTTACAGAACATTTGTGAAATGGTGATAATACCTATTTGACCCTTGAATCTTGTTCCTGTCATCACACATGTTTAGTATAAATATAACCCTTACTCCACTGAAAATAAGATTTTTTGGTCAGTTTTATTCAGATGTTTAAAATCTATTTCTACATGGACTCAGGATGAAAACTAAATTGAAATTAACTTTTCAGTGGGACAGGATGCCCTAAAAAATTCCAACTTGAAATCTCTAATTTCAAAAAGCCCTGTTAAAAAGTTTGGATATTCCTGGTCTGAAACGCTTTTGTTGAAGGAAGAGGACCTGTTGCCACTTGGTTCTCTGTGCCATCAACCTCAGTGTGCCTGGCAAGCTGTGGGACACCCCGGGACATGTGTTAAGTATCAGAAGCTGAAGTTCTCTGTTCACCCCTTGGCTCTGGATGGGACAGCCTGGACCTCCTTGCAGTGCCTTGGATTCTGATGCAGTGAAAAAGCAACCTCACATCTCACCTTACCATGAGGAAGGTGTGGCCTGGCCAGCCTGGGACAGTGTGATGGCCTGGCTGGGTCAGGAAAGCATTCTTGGCTAAAAAATGATGATTTTGGGTTCAGTTTTGTGTTGTTGCATTGGTTATTTTCAACCCAAACCAGCTCTTCTGGTCTGCACCAGTCTGGTTCACAGCATAAGCCCGTGAGCAGCTGTTCTGGCACAGTCAGGACACAGCCTGGTGTGGGACAGAGCAGCACGGGGAGGGAGCTGCCTGCACTGGCACTGCAGGAAATTGTCATCAGACTATGGCAATAGTTTCCTTTTCTTCCAGCAGGTTGTTTGTAGAATAGGGTTGGGGAATGAAAGGAGGTTGAAGTTGAATTTGAACAAAGGCTGGAGTGCTACAAGTTGACAATTAAGAAATAAATGACAACTTCTCTCTCATGCCTAATCCCATCCCACACCTTGAAAGGACTTCAGAGCTAAATGGGAAGTGGTGATGGTCTTTGATCACATTTTTACATTCTTGACACCTTGCAGGACACGTTCCCTGTCACTGAGTAAGAGGGTGGCATGCACATAGTGTCAGTGGGCTTCTCAATCCCACGGTGGGTGTGATGAGATCAGTGTTTCCTTGAAGTCAGAGTGGTGAATGAGGTGCACGAGAACAGCACAAACCATCTGCAGAGCGGTGCTTCTCTCATCTTGCTTTCCTTGGCCAACAGCTGTGGAGATGAGATGATCTTTGGGGCAGAGGGATCTGGAGATAGAGGCTGTGCTCCTAGTCCTTGCCTCTGTTCTTCCCAAAGGGTGAGAAGCACAAAAAGAGAAAAGCCTCCCAGAGAAGCAGCAACAAGGAATTGCCTTAGAAAAGCTGACTCTGGAGTCTGGAAATTTAGTAAATATTTGCTTTTGTACCTTGAGGCCAGTGATTTTTAAAATGTGAAAATGTTTTTCTTACCGTGAGGCCAAAGGAGTCTGTGCTATGATTTAAACATTCATTCTGGTTTGTATTTAAGCCACCACAAAGTCAACTATCGCACGAGCAAGGCTCTCAAAAGCACCCCTTGTGCATCCACCCTCTGGCTTCTATTTTATCACAAGTGATGAGGGATTGGAATTTAATAAGGGATAAGCTGTCGAGCTGGCCCAGAGGGTTAGCACAGCCAGCTGGGCTCTGAGTGTCTGTAAAGGACTCTCACCCAGCAGGTTTCTCTAGGTTTGGAAACTCTACATCACGGTGCAGCAGTCAAGAAGCAGCACAGATAAACTCCCTAGGGAGCCTCCCCCAGACCCTCACAGCCAAGGCGGATCGCTATCGAGAAAAACCTTTGGGGAAAAACAAATCTTTTCCAGCCAAATGGATCCCTCCCGAATAGGAATGTGTTTGGCCATTCCACCAGGTCCTCCTGCAAACCTGAAACGTGAGAGGATCCATTCCTCAGGCACAGTCCACTGCCTTTCTGAGGAGCTCCGGAGCAATAAATACGGGTTGCAGCCTTTGAGTTGCTCTGGGGTTTATTGACCTTAAAGGAATCCCTTTGACTTCAGTTGTGATGTCAGATGAGTGCTGTAATTTTAAAACCCTCTGCGAATGTACCTCTGCATTCCTAAGACAGTAGCTTTGCCTAATGGTTATAGTAGTACTTGTGTGTCAAAACTGAAGTGGTTTATAGGTCATCTATCACCAGTGACTGTGGGACTGAGTAGTTTCCTCTACTACAGAATGCTCGTTTGTAAAATGGGTAATGTTTAGTTACTTCAGGAATGGTTTTGCAGATAAAATGTCTGCAAAATCTTTAAAAAGAAAGATTTTTTTTTTTTAATTAAGCTGTTTCTCTATTATTCCAGTTCTTTATACAGAAAAAAACCAAACCAAACCAAACCAAACCAAACCAAAAGAAAACAAAACAAAACAAAACAAAACAAAACAAAACAAAACAAAACAAAACAAAGTAACATAGTTCTTAAAGCTTCAGTGTAAAAGCAGGTTTCTTACATTAACAGAAGGAAGTAGAAAGCAAGGAGAATTGTACAGTGGTGAAGACTTTCACCATAGCCACACTGAGATTAAGCACTACACTGGGTAGTGTTGGTGTTGCATCCTTTTTTAATCCATGCCACTGAGAAATCACTGCTGGTGTCATAGAAATTGCAAGTAGGTGCAGATGAACTTTTAAATTTTTGTTTTAAATTTGTAGTAATACATTTTTTCATGTATTTCATGTAAATGATTGCTGACTTCAGTTGAATGGATACCAGCCATTCTTGAACTGGATTTGAAAGTGACTGCACTGGATAGAAAAGCCAACATTTGATTTTCTTAGAGCACTGATGAAGATTCCTTTGGGAGCCACCATAAGACACGGGGCTTTTAAAATCCGGGCAGATAGAGGTGTGGGGCACAGCCCCAACCACACACAGCATTCAGGCTGAGCACTCAAAGCACCTGGGTAAATGAGAAGTTATTTCTGAGCGTTACAGCAGCTGTAGGCGTGTTGCTGTCTGTCTGCTGGATTTGGAGGCTGCTAACAAAGCCAGGAGAGAACAAAATACTGTTCTTTGGTGTCAGCTCACTGGGAACCGAAGAAAATGGAAAGGCAAGATTGCACTACCTTACTTTGCCAGTGACAGTTTTCAGTCTTTATAGAAATGCTTTATGAACTGTCATCTTGCAGATTTCTCTCTAAATCTCTCAGCCATTTGCAGATGGCTGCCTGTGCCCATGGCCATACTTTTCTTTTATGGTATATTGTTCTGCTTCCCTTCTTTTTTTTTTTCTTGCTGTCCTGCAGCAATTCTAATGTGTGCTGCCCCGTGATTTGGAGGTTACATCTGCTGCCTGTGAAATGTTGGGATCACAGGATCTGTACTATACTGAAAGATAAATTTGGAAGGTAACTGACCAGCAGATTGATTGTTAACCAGTGTTTAAAAGCTATACACACCACTTAGGTCAATGTTAAAATAATGCTGTGGCTTTCCTTAGCCTCAGTCACTTATTTTAGTGCAGTTCAGAGGTAGACCCAATCTTCTAATACTGAAAACCCAGAGGTTCTGAATGTAAAGACGTCACTGCAGTCTCAAATACCAGCACATATTTATAGCATCTGTCTCAGCAGAGTTCCCTTTCTTCCCTACAATTATTTGAAGGCTGTAAGCCAACTCCAACACCCACAGAGAACTAATTTAAATCAAGATTTAAATCACCAAGTAGGAAATCTTGGTTTAAATAATACATTTGTTCTCGTTTTGCAGTAGTAAGTTATGCTAGATTTTTTTTTTAAAATAAAAGTTAGCTTTCATGGGTTTCTAACCATTTCTAACCATTAGAACACCTAAAGAGAGCCTGCAAGAAAGCTGGAGGGTGTCTTTTTACAAGGGTGTGTAGGGACAGGACAAGGAGAAATGGCTTTAAACTGAAAGAGGGTAGGTTTAGATCAGATAATAGGAAGAAATTCTTCACTGTGAAGGTGGAGAGGCACTGGAACAGGGTGAAGCTGAGGATGCCCCCATCTCTGGAAGTGTTCAAGGACCAAAGGAGTGACCTGGTCTAGTGGAAGCTGTCCCTGTCCATGGTGGGGATGTTGGCACTGGATGATCTGTCCCTTCCAACCCAAACCAGTCTGAGATTCTATGATTTATAACACAAGATAATACACAGTGAGGCCCTTTTTCTTGTTAACCAAAAGTATTTTTCTATGAATATTTATTATGTTGATAAATTAATGATCACTTTATCATATTCTTAATTTTGTCATATTTTTAATTGGAAAATGAAGCATGGTTCATTTATTTCTAGAGGTTTTTTCCTTGTTATTATGAATCTATAATTGAATGAAAACTAGAATTCAATAAAACTTCTCCAAATAGCTTAATATTGCCTTTGTTACCTGAATAAAATACATTAAGTGATATAAGAAAATAAAAACCCAGATTCTTTTCCTAGCTTAAGAGCAACTAACTGGTTTGTTACTATGAATAATTAAGTTATCAGTCACTGAAGTAAGTCAGAGCAAAGAAATGGCAGAACTTATTGTACTCATTTTTATTCATAGATTGGAGAAGGAAAAAAAGTCCTTTTTAAAAAATTCTCTATGGATTCACAACATGAAATGAACTTCTTAAATAGAACTAATGGAATAAAATTAAATTAGTAAATATTTTGTATGTGCAAGGAGACTACTGCTTCCAAATCTGCTTCCAGATTTCTTTTTCACCAAATTCTTGTCCCAGGGAACCAACCAGTTCACCTGACTAAAACACACCTAATACACCTGACCAGAACGTCAGCGGTAACAAAATGTTACTTTGAGAAATTGTATAGTTTAAACCTTGATAGGAATTGTCTTAATTTCACATTTAATTTAAGTAAGTAATTTAATTTTGTTTTAAGTTCTAATTTAATGTAAAGTTTTTTAGTTTTTAAGTGACTGGGGGCTTTTTGTTCACTTTGTCAACTACCAGGAAGAGTAGAAAAGGCAGTGGCTTGTGTTCTGCATAGCCCCACTAATTCAAGTTGTGCAGGTTGTGAATTGGCACAAACTGTGTGCTCTTAAAAAAACCAGAAAAACTGCACGAAAATGACCTGGAAACCTCATTCTCCAGATGGAGGAGGGTATTTTGAGTTCCTGGCCTGGCCAGGAATTCCCCAGGCTGAGAAATATCCATCTCTGGCAGGAGCAGCATCTGGCATCATCCCTGCTCAAGATCTGTTTTTTCCTCTGTGTAGCGTAGAAGGAAAGGGGTGGAGGTCACAGCAGCAAGTAACAGTTGAGGCATAGGGCATTTCCCAGGGAATTAATAGCAGGCTTGGGTTAATGGTCTCCCAGTTTGCTTTGGGCCATCAACTCTTCCCAGCTCCTCGTTAATCCCCAGGAAATGCCCTGAGACTCAGTTCTCATGGCGAGTACTGTGAATCAAGAATATTCTACATCTGCTCTATGTAGTGAAGACAAGAATGGAAGGTAGCAAATGTCACTTAATTATTAAAATCTGCCATATTTTCATCCAGAAGCCTTTTGTTCTCCCTCTTAATACTGACTAAATGTGCTGAAAAAGAATTCCTCATCCATAAAGTGATGCCAGAGGATACAGACAAAATGTCTCATCCCTTCAGTCCAAGGTCTTTTCACTTGAATTTTTCCACCCCCAGCAGCCCATTTGCTGGTTGTTTTACACCTGACTGGATTTTAGAATATGGTCAGTGCTTCACCTTAACTAAAAGGAAGTCATTTAGCAGGTAGCTGTGTTCTGTTCTAGAGAGGGGTTGCTGAGCAAGAGTCCCACCCACAACTTCTGCTTGGCTGTTGGACAGGCACAGAAGTTTCAAAGTGAGAGCAGAAAACTCCTCTGACACAAAAGGAACATGAGGAGTGATGAGTCCCTCCGAACAAGCATCTTTGCTGCAGGGATATGGATAATCTGAATAAGTAACCGAGAGTCTGAGTTGTTTGAAGAGCAACTCATATATAGGTAAAAGGACACGGTATCTCTCGGTTTGGGGTAACACTCTGTGTTTTGGCTCCTCACCTGTTATTTATTTAACACAGTTTTGAGCTGTGCATTGCAGGTGCTAGACACAACACACCCTGAGCTGAGTGCCCCCGTGCCTGAGGTAAGTTGAATTCAAATCTTTATATGTGAGTATTCTAATTTTGGCATGCACAGATTCCACAAAGAGCTAACCATGGTATGAAATTCCATAATATTGCTATGGAAGAACTCTGATTTCTACTAGCCAAGCACATTGCAAAAATCAATTTTTTTCCCCAAACTTTATAATGAGACGGGTTCTAAGTGGAACTCTACCCATCTTTGTACAGATGAGGCCCGATAAGTTCTGTGAGTTTGCTCAGGGACTGAGCTTTCTGTCTCAGGCATGGTGTCTGCAGGCATCCCCCTCACCCCTGAGCCAAGCACCTCCAAGGAACAGAACAGCAGGGCTGACTTGCTCCCAGACCAGAGACTGACTGGTTTGGTCTGAATGCATGTCAAAGAGCTCGGGGGAGGCTGGATATGCACAGATGGGTGCTGGAAGAAGCACTCACAGACTCCTCTGAACCATCTCCAAAGCCCCATGCTGGGGTAGAAGACTGAGTGATACAAAGACCTGCTAAGGAAGAGCAAAAGGCAGACACCATGTCTGCCTCCTTTTGAAAAGGATTTGAAATATTTGATCTTTCTTGTTTCCAGCACACTGGGAATGGTTGCCTGGTGTTGTTCTCTCTTGGCCAGTTGCTCTCCTGTCTGAACAGACAAGGCTCAGATCTTTCATTTTTTTTTTAAACTCAGTTTGTGGGCTGATCTAGGAGAACAGCATGGCTCTCTGTCTTCTTTGGCAGAGGCTCCAAGCCAGGCTCTGACAACCTGGGCCTGGCTCGCTGTTGGGTGCTGTGTGCTGCACACAGAGCCTAAACCAAAGCGTTCCCTGTCCAGTGCCACGTGCTGCTTCTGCAGGGAGCTGCAGGCATCAGGGAATGTGGGAAAGATGTTTTTCAGGAGCTGTCTGCACGTTATTACACAGCACCATGAGTCAATCTCCCTCCTCTAGCAGCCCTAAGCACTCTTGTGGGCTTCAAAAGCCTCACACGACTTCTCTGATACTTCCACAGCCTCCAGCAGATCAGGGAGCTGGGGAAGGAGAAAAGTGAAGCCAGAGAAGTTATGTGTGTGGGAAGTTGAATTCTCATGAAAGAGATGTTGGACATATATCTTTAGAGAACTTATCTCAGACACCAGTGGCTTTGATAGAAATCCATGATCCCCTGAAATGAACTGAGGGAGACACACTATTGTTTAAGAGGTCATGCATGGCACATCCCTGCCACCATGTTTTTACACAGTGTTCATACAAAGCGATGTCTGGTGGAGTCTGAGAAAACTCAAAATTTTGTACTGGTCTGTGGTAAAAGTTTTCTGCATGCCCAAGGATATGTTATTCATCCCCCTGTTGAGAGTCCAGTAGTACCTTTTATCATTTTTTTGATATCACACTTTCTCAGTCGGCCCATACACAGAGGAAACCATGCTGTCATGAAGGAAAACTTCTCACTTTAAAAACAAAGCCAGCACCAATATTCTCAGCGATTTCCACATGCTCAACGTCACCTTCACCTTGTGTTTTGTGAAACTTGCTGTTGCGCTGTCAACATGAACAATGATCATCTGAAGAACTTTCTGTTTGCCTTTGGATCTCATGCAGATTAAACAGCAAAACACACATCAAGAGAGAAATGGTTTCTTCTGTATTCCACTATGCTTTTGAGTGACTCTCTAAGAAATAACAACTTCTCTTTACCTTTTCATTTCAAGGTTTGAACCTCTCCCTCTGTTGCTGTCATCTCTCGCATGTAAATGCACCAGGGTCTTACAAACCTCCGTTGTTTTGGAGAGGAAGAACATTCTCTGCGTGCTACCCCAATAAAGCTACATGAGCTGCTTGTTCTGCATTTGCCACAGGAGAATCCTTGGGGACAGGACTTGACCTACAGGCTGGGGCTTGACCTGTAATTAGTGAAGGAGCTGGAACCCTCAGTGGCCAGCAAGCAAAGCTTCCTTTGTCCCTGTCCCTTGCCAGGCAGCACAGATCCCTGTGATTTGGGGGATCTGGGAAGTGAAGGAAGAAGCTGGGATGTGCAGCTGGCTCCTGATGGGCATTTGGCAAGGTTCCCTCCCTGGCTCCCTGGACAGGCAATTAGAAGTACTGGTGCATTCTCCCTTTCTTTCAAGTCCCCCATTTCTCCTTGAGGTGCAGGTGAAAGTAGAGTTGTGTTGTTTTTCCAGGGCTGCTGCTCTGGGTAGGAGCATCTTCCTGCTCCAGACCCTCTGTCCATGAGGATTTTGTGCTGGCATTTGCTCCATATATATAGAATATAATATACAAAATAACTATGAAATCAACAGCATTTCTGCAGGCACAGCAGGCTCTTCCATTCCACCTTTTCTGCAATTTTCCTGCAATAATATGGCTTCAGTAGTTAAAAATGTGTGATGTATGTGTTTTGAGGAGGCAATTCCAGGACAAATCAGAGAAGAAAGGTCCTGACTGTTAGCAGTTCTTGGAGTTCACCACTTTTCACCTCTGCTCCCTGGTATAAACACAGAGTTTTAGATTTTCTTTCATATCAGAACATGAGAGTACTTTCATTTTTTTTAAATAAATTATTTAAAATTTCTCTGCAGTCAGCATTTTGAATACCTTAATAAAATATAATTCTTCCTCTACAAGTCTCAAATCAAAAGCTGTTCCTTCCCACTGTATTCCTGAGCTCTGGGTTTAAAATAAAAATAAACGTACTGAATTTAAAGAATTGTGGAGCTGGATTTTACTACAAGGCTTAGACTAATGTATACATGATTTTAATATCTGAAATCGTGTGGTTTTCTTTTATCAGTTATGTAATGCTGTGCTATTAGCCATTTTATTTCTATGCTGAACTGGGATGCAGTTATGAAATTCCTTAAGGTGAACTGCAAAAAAGAAAATGCGATGGACTAAAATGTTATGGTCGTGTGCCATAAACAGCAAATTAGTACATAGAATTTGAGAGTTGTAAAACCCCTATGCTGTTTAGGGACACATTGAGGGTATATTGCTGTTGGGTTAAAACCGTGTGCTCATTGCCCCAACTTTGCTGTCAGGCTTACAACACCTTCCAAACTCGTGCTCCCAGATCCTCAGATTTTCAGCAGAAAGTCTTTCATGTGAAAAAAAAAAAAAAAAGTCAAGGAGACAGATTTTGGTTTCTGTTTATTTTTTAAAAGCTACAAAAAGATGGTTCTATAGAAGCCATATGAATTTTATTCCTACACAGTCCCCTCCCGAGCATCATCTGGGCTATAGACAAAGGGCTGTGTTGCTTAGCAACCCCCTAAAGCTCATCAACACAGTCTTGGTATTAATATTTATTCCCCCCCTCCCCTTCCTTAAAGAAAAAAAAAAAAAAGCCTTACTGTGGAATTTGAAATGGGATCTGTCCTCCCTCTCTTTTGTGCAATTAAAGCAATACTGCTCATTTTTTCCAATTAATGTTACTGGCTAAACCAAACAGTTTCTGCCAAGAGGGCCAAATACAGCTCTTGGGTGACTGACTGGAATAAAAGTTACATCAGGGATGAATTTCTGTAGCCCAGTGTGTCTCCTACTGCCAGTGTTTTGTAGTTTCTCTTTCCTTTAGATCACAGAAATCCCTAATTTCCATCTTCCTTTTCTTTCTGAGTCCTCTGTTTCCATGCCTGTACTGAGGGGTTCCCTCTTAGCTGCCTCCTCCTCACTGCCTCCAGCAACTCTGGTGTCCTCAGTGGGGCACTGGTGGGGCTGGAAGGGTTTTCCTGCAGCCTCTGAGGGCACCCAGACACCAGGACAGGTGCTGAAGAAACCAGGGAGAAAAACCATCCAGTAAACACAACTGGAAGCTCAACCACCCACACTGGGACTAACCAGGACCTTGGCAGAATGATTCTCTGCACCAGCAAGAGCCCTGTGCACGACACGAGTCCCTTTACAGCCCATTTTTGAGAATTTCAGTGGAATGTAATTAGCACACAGATTGGAGAAAATATCTCTGGAGGGAGCAAAGCAAATTATTCAATGCCAGGGAAATATTTGGAATAGGCTCTGGGTTTCTGTTTGTGTTAAATGGCCATAAGATCAGGGAATATTCACTTTTCTGCCCTTCAGAGGCAGAAGCGCCTTTCCAGAGAAGCACCACCAGAAATACAGGTCTGAGCCAGTACAGGCAGTGTACAATCATCATACAAACTTGTCATTGTATCAAAACACCAGGGCAACATTGGGATTTGGTGTGGAAGTAGCAGGATGGAAGGAAGTCAGCGAGAACTACATCTTATTATGCTGAGAGTGCAGAGAAAAGGGCACTTAAGTGCATAAATAAGGGCTTGGTGCTGAAAATTTTGGTCACATTTGTTGTCTCCAGAATCCTGGCCACAAAATGTGATGTTCTGTAAGGCACGGATTCTTTCTGAAGTAAGCTGGGATGTATGAGGCTGCTGGGAAAGACACTGAAGGATGAGGACAGAACTGTGATTCTGGAACCAATTTCTTTTCAAAATCACTTTCCTTTGGGGGAGAAGAGGAAATGATTTTAAGGTCAGGAGCAGATGTGTATGGAAAACTAATTGCAAATGTGATAAACAAGGAGAAGTACAGGGTCCTTCAAACAGAAGCAGCAACTCTGTAAACAGCAATATTGACTTCAGGCTCCAGCAGTGTCTTAATACTATATATAGTCTTTTTTTTTCATAACTTCTACCTCTTCTGTCATGCCAAGCAATAATAAGAGCTGTTTACCAATATCAGTGAGACAGAAAACCACAAGGACTTATGGTTGTTGGGCTACTCTGGAACAGAGAGAACATCTTGCAGATGCTTCACAGCCAGTTCCAATCTGCCCTTCCAAGCTGTGAATATGGATCATATCTCAGGCCCACACTTTCCCTGGAAGGTTACACCAAGACCTGTCATGTGGACTTTTCTGGGCCTGTAAACTCAATGCAGGGCTCTTTAGAACAATCTTAATTCACTTGGCCAGATCCTCAGCTGGAGCCAGCCAATACACACATTGCTTTCATCATCTACACTCTCCATGACAGCCAGAAATGATCAGTTCTTTATATCTTAAAAAAACCCAAATGAAAACAAAACAAAGAAAACCCAAACAAACAAAAACAAACCCAAAAAACCAAAAAACAACAACAACAACAACAAAACCCAACTTTTTTAGAAGTCCTGAAATCTGGAAGATTCTTACTTTTGATTGGATTAGCCTTCATTCAATAGAAAATCCGATTTCAGCCTCTATAAACTGGATGTCCTTTTGATTCCCCTCATTTTTCACTGGCCCTTGTGAATCTCCTTTAGTTTTACTCCTGACTTACATCAATCTAAGAACAAGAAGATACAGGACTGCTAAGGGTGTCCTGGCATTTAGAGCCAAATGTGTGTGCCAGTCTAGGTGCAGGTACACCTCAGCACAGGGGGTACAAACGCAGGAGAGGAGAGAAGGGGAGCAGGGCAGATGTGAGCAAACTGAGTGGGAGCTGTGCAAGGGGCTGAGCCACACCAAGAGCAGCAGGAGCATCGCCTCTTTTTTCCAGCTGTTGATGATTCAGCCTCACCTTTGCTTGCTCTCACATCACTCAGCTATAAGCAGACACCATCTTTTGGATCCAGTACTGGCATTGAGCAAGTACTCCTTAGCAGCTTGCTGGTAGACTTCAAACCCCTTCTTGACAGGTTTGGCAGGAAAACAGCTTTTGTAAACTCCCCCTGTTTTACTTTGGGCAAAGAAAACTCAGCCTCGTTGGGCCTGACCTTTCCTGCTGTGGGTTAGAAAGTGCACACAGGAGCCACTCCTTCAGCACGGCTGGAAAGGCCTCGCTGCAGTGGGAGGTGGGTGATGTCTGAGGGTAGTGGTACCTCCCAGACTTTGCTACACAAGAGACTGGCCAGTGGTTGCTGTAGATGCTCTATTAATGGCTGCCTTATTGCCAAATCAGCAACAGCATCTTGAGAAGTTCCAGAACAGCACTTCCAAGGGTAACTGGTATAATTGGCTTTATCCTGCTAAGTTTACCTCTATAAATGACACTTTAGGAGAGTAGCAGCTGCTTCTCATTTAATTCCTCCTCTCCTTTTTTTTTTTTTTCTTTTTTTATTTCTGACAGGAGTTAGTGCTGCTGCTCATTCTGATCTCCCGAGCAGATCCTCATCTTCTCTGTGACAAGAACTCCTTTTGTGCCCTCATACTTTTGAACTATTTTAATTTAAAACAATGCTGGTGAAAGGCAGGATAATAGTGTGATCCTGCCTTTATTGCAAAAGACTGGATCTACCCTGAACAAGGAAAGAGCAAATTTCCTTTCCTTTTGTTGGTCTCTGTCAAAAGCACCTGGGGCACCACTGAACTGGTTCATTCTCCTGTAAGTCCAACTGGGATAGTGTATTTTCTGCTGGGACCAGTAAGGTCCATGTTATACATGTTGCCAGCTTGGCTGTATTCAGTGGCCACTGTCAGGACAGCTGGGCTTGAGCCAGTAACCAAGGAGGAGATTCTGTTTGATCACCAATGCTGCTCATTTTCATCTGGCTGCCAAAGGGCTGAAAGGTTTTGGGTTTGCAAACCTTTCCCTCTTATGGTGATCTCCCTTCCTCAGCATTCGTTCATCCTGCTGGTTTTGAGTTAGACAAAATCCTCAGTTTTGGTTTTGTTTGTGATTTTGAACTTCTAAAATCACTTGGGCAAAGTAGAAAAATGGGGGGGTTTTTTTGTCCCAAAGAAACAATACTTACCATGTGTAAAACACTTTTCACCTTTCTAACAAACTCAGTTAACTAATTAATCCTTGCAATACCCATGGAAGGAAAGTAAACATTATCTCACTTTTACACATGGGGAAACTAAGGCAGAAAGGTGACGTGAATTGCTCAAGGCTGGTGAAAGATTTAGTGCTGCAGTCAGTTTTGTAAACACAGGGGTTTTCTGGCTCCTGGTCCTGCATGCAGGCAATTACCTCAAGTCTCCAAAGGATAAAATGGGCTACTCCATTTCAGCCTTGTAGCTAAATGACCTTCCCCTTGAGCAATGGTGTTGCTCTGGGGTCTGCAGAGGTTGAGGCTCACCACTAAGGAGAGGTGAGGGAAGGGCAAGCACTGTCCTGGTTTGAGCCCCAGCCCTTTCTAACTGTGCCCCACTACTGTCCCAAAGATAAAACAAGCTGCGTAACGTGTACAGCAAATGGAGCTGCAGAGTGCTGCAAAAGTTCAAAGGAGTTTTGGGTCAGTTGTGGCAAATCTAATCCAGTGTAATTGGGATGCAGTATGGAAGACACGAGTGCTACATCTCCTGCAGATGAGCCTCCATGTGATGGAGATATGATTTGCTATGCCTGTCATCAGGGGGAATAAACAAGAATATTCTTCTGCCTATCTTTTGTGGGTATTCCATCTCAGGAAAGGCGGAGGGGAATTTTCCTGGTAAGTATTTTTTTTTTTTTCTCATTCTGCTTAAAACAGTTCCACCTATTCCAGAATTACACTGGGATCAGCCTTATCCCAGCACGAGACGAGTTCTGGAATCAGCAACAATGGTGTGAACAGAGAAGTTGATTCAACTTCAGAACTGCTCAAGCTTTCTGCTGCTGTATCTGAGCACGGGGACGGCCAAAAATATCTGTCTCTGGACCAGCCAAGAGAGGAAAATTAGAACATCTGTGCAGCAAGGAAAGTTTGCTGTGTTGTCAGGCAGCACTGTCAAAGACACTGCTCTAGGGAAGTGCTTCAGTCTTGCTATTAATATTGAGCATTCCTGCTCTTTCTGAGACAGAGAATTGGTAACTGAGGAATCAACACTACCCATCCAAACTTACCAAAATGTTTTCATAGCTAGTGGGTCTGCACTTTAAAACAAAACAAAAACAGCTCCAAAAATATGGCAAGTGAGTGCCAATAATTTTTATTTCAGCACTGGAGCAAATTGTTCCAAGCTTTTGTGAGAGAAGGACAAGAGAGGACAATCCATCAGTGCAGAGTACATCAACATATTAAAAAAAATGCAAGTAGTGGGGAAAGCTTTTAATTTGAATGATATCAGTGCCCACAAGCATGACAATAATTAAAGGTCTGCCAGCATGGCTATTATACATTCTGGTTTAGTGCATTTAATATCTCAGCTGCTTCAAATCACATCAGCCTGATGGCTGGCAAGCATGTTTCCACTCTGGATGCAAATCAAACTCTCACACACCATTCTGAAGCCTCACTTTAAAGGTAGGACTTTTTTACATCAGGACAGGACAGGCTGTCCTTCGTCCTTGTAGTTCTGCAATGCTGGTACACTTCCACCGCCCAAGAAAACGGAGAATAAATTATTCTCCTTACACTTAGACTGCAATGTTGTTGCACCGTATTTCAGGGCAATTTTTCCAGTTCTCAGAACTTTCTTTCTCCGCGGGTGTGTGTGTGTGTGTGTGTGGCGCGATGTGTCAGGGATGCTCCCTCCCTCTCGGGCTGCAGGTGAGAGCCCTCCCTCTCTGCCGAGCAGGGCGCACTGCGCTCCTCTGCCTTCAGCTTGCCCTGGGTGGGCTGATCTGACGGGGCAAGAGGACAAGCAGGAGTTTCCCTTCATCTCCTCCGTGCCCGGCTGCTCCAGCAGAGCCGCGGGAGCTCCTCAGGGAGCGCTCCCCGCTGGAGGAGAACGCATCACGGCTTTTGCAAGCAGCCCTTTCCAGCGCTCCCAAAAACAAGCCAACAAGTTATTTTATTTTCGTTTGGAGGAGGGATAAAATAAAAATAAATAAGCAGCAGAGGGAGAGACACTAACAAGCGCTTCCGTGTCCCCCCCAGTCGCTTTCCCTGCGCCTGCTTTCCCTTCCAGCCCCTAACCCCAGGAGGGCAGGAGCTGTCTCTCACTGGTGTTTATGCAGATCTGAGCACAATGGGGCCTTGATCCTCCCTGGGTCCTTCTGATGCTACTGCGGTACAGCCGAGGAGGAGATTTGAGACAGAGATGGCTGCAAGCTTCGACTTGTAAGAGACTGAAAGTGCCCTGGAGGTCGGGGGGGGAGGTGACACATCCTGAGACCTTGGGAACATTAAGGAGTGGAACAATTAGCTGGCTGGAGGTTGGCAGGGAGAGTGCTGGATCTGAAGCCACCAAGCAAAAGTGTGACCTTGTTAGGATGAAAAAATGGAGAGCTGAAGGGGGTACAGAAGGCAGAGTGGGAGGTCAGATGAAGGATACAGACAGACAGATACAAAGGTTAAAAACATCCAATGGCAGTCTTCCTTGCCAGTTTCACATCTGCTGTTGTACTGACTTGGTCTCTTGGAAATCACACTGGAGCAGGGTTTTTTCCCCCAAAAGAGACACAGTAAATGGTGGTGCATGTGCTTCTAGACCATTGCAAACACAAGGTAAAGTATAAAAGCATTTCAAGTAAATGTGATTTGCAGTGGACCAGGAGAGAATGCACTGCAGGTTCGTATCACAGCAGTTGAGGTGCAAAACCCCTCTGATTTAGGGGTCAAATATTTTTTAAGCTGTGTTGAGTTGACCACTCAGGGCAGTTTTGTTTCGAGGGTGCTGACCTGTGTGAATTCATACTGCAGCCTTTCCTTCAGTGCATACTCTGTATGCATGCACGTTTTGGGTGCTGGATAGTCTTAAAGCCTTCTATACCCTACAAAAATTGTTCAAAAGCAACTAGAAATAGGTACCCACCTTAGGAATTTATTGTTCTGGAGGGGTTCTTGGTATAAATTCTCCTTCTGTCCTTACTTTGAATCTTGTGGTTGCACTCAGGCATGGATCTGATCCCCGCTGTGACCAGCTCAGGGCCATTTCCCACCTGCTGGAGCCAAGACTGGAGGCAGGAGGTGCCAGCCAGGGTGCTGCACTCACAGAGCAGACAGAGCTGCCAGCTGCTGGTGCTCTGAGCTGGTGTGAGGGGTTGCACCCCAGGCTCCCCAGGCTTCACGGCTGGGAGAGGTGAGATGTGAACCTGTGGGTTTGGAGCAAAGTAAACCCGTCTTAATTCCAGCTGACTCAATATATAAATATGTTAAATATATTCACAGAGCACTTGAAATCAGTTAAGCTTTGTCTCCAGCAGACACAAACCCACACCAGCCCTGATCAAGTGCTGTGGGCTGGATTTGGTCACCAGCTATAATGAATAGCTTGAAACAGCATCAGTTTTAGTGACTATGTTGTTAATTTTAACAAGAGGTTTGTTTTATGCATATCCATGTAATGATTACTTTAAATATTGCTGCCTGCCATTAATTGGTGACTGTGCTGCCTGCCTGGCCACCTCCTGCCAGTGCAGAGTATGACACAGGGCTGCCTCTCCCCAGGACACCCGGCCAAACACAACCTGAGAGGAGGCAGATTTTACAAAGATCTGTACTCTCAAAGGAAACCAGATCAAACACTTCCATTTGTGCTGTGCCACTCACCCACAGGATCCTGCTGCCCCAGCTCGGGCAGTATGTGCTGTTAGCTCTGCTCTCCAGTGTCATGTCCCACTGGCCCAGACTCAGGATCCCTACTCCTTTCCATCCTCTACTTGTATCCATTGTGCTGGAGCTGCCAGGGCTGGAGGTGCTCTGAGCCTGCTTTCCACAAGGCTCACTCCTTTTCCACTCCTTTTCCACTCCTTTTCCACTCCCTTCCCAGCTCTGATGGAAGCTCCTTTCCCCCTGCTCTGCCCATGGGCTGTGGGATCACACCAGATTGCCAGTTAATATCTGCAGAGAGACAACTGTGAAACTTTATTAGGGAAGATGCCTCCAGAACCAGCATCTGGATCAGAGCAGCTGGAAGAAGCTGCCTGGTAAAAACCCTCAAGCACAGGAGATGCTGGACACCAAGCTGGCCTGGCACCAGCAGGATGAGGCTGACACACTCCATCAGGATCTCTCATAACCTCAGCCACATCACTTGTGTTCTCAGGGCCACCAGAAGAGTCAGTGACCTCCAAAGTGCCCCTCCACACAGAGTTTATTGCAGCAGATTTGGGAAGGGTGCTAAGGAGCCTCTGGCTCGGGCCATGTGTGGGAAGCAGTGGGTAAAAGAGGGGCTGGGGAGGAACTGGAGTGTAAAGACAGATGGCCTGGGAAGGGATTTATCCCAAAAGGAAGGATGTATCACAGCAGCCTTGGAGAGGATCACAGCAGCAAGAACAATAATGCAGCTTTTTTTTTTTTTTTTTTTT
>VWZN01019448.1:28659-45058 GCA_013396955.1 Regulus satrapa | reverse complement strand
CTTTTTCTCTCTTTTTCTCTTCTCTTTCTCTCTTCTCTTTCTTTTCTTTCTTTCTCTCTCTTCTTCTCTCTCTCTCTCTTTCTTTTTCTTTCTTTTCCACTCAGAATTTTGCTCCAACAAATTGCTCTAAAAGCAAGTAAGAGTTTAACAGATCAAAATTTGTTTCATTTCTTAAATCCTTTTATTTATATCTATAAGGCACTAAGTAAAAGTTCAGATCATCTAGAGTCACTTTTGTATCAGGCAGGCATATTCAAATATTTAATACACAAGTTCAAGTACTCAGCCACTGTCTTTACATCAGGCTCCTATGCCTAGTCCCACATAATCTGCATTTCCATTTCATAGCAATGCTTGAAAAACTCACTCCAGCATTTGTTCTCTTTATTGTTTCTCTCATGGGTTAGATTGATGTCACCCTGTCAGTTATTTTGCCAAATTGAACCATCAATTCAGAACTCCAAAACAGGCATGTGAAAAATGTCCAGCAGAGTATTTTCTATCTAAGATTAGGTTCTACCTTATCATCCAGGGTTAATTTAGGACCATTAATTATGCGTGAGTTGGCCATAAGTTTTCAGGCATGTATTATTTTATTACCTGATCACATAATTAAAATGTCACTTATCAAGGGACAAATTCTAATGAAGTTAAAAGCACCCTGATGACATATTATTATTTGACCTGTTATATAAGAGGATTATTTCTTGCCTGCTACTGATTGAGTTTCTTTGACAGCATGAAAACCACTGGTTTTCAATTAGCTGTTTCCTCAGAGAGGGGCCAAAGCCATATATTGCCTCCTTCTTATTCCCTCCAAGACCCCCTTGCACTGAGGTACAGTTTTCATACTCTGATCTCCTCAGCTTGTCCAGCTGCTAGAGAAGGGTAAAAGTAGCAGTTCTGTGATAAAATGTGTGCAAAGAGCGTCAGGAGAAGGAGGCTATCATCACAATGGTATCTGCTGAAGGTCACTCAAATTGAGCTCAGTTCAGTTGGAAGTGGAGGAACTGACTTAGAATATAAGAGAAAAATTTAAATTTCAGCAGGAGGAGGGCAAGAAAATAACCTATAACATGATTCTAAAGTATGTAAATACCACCAATACCAATATGTAAAGAGGTGAATCTTGAGTGGGACGAGGAGTTAATGAAGATTAACAAAGAGGAACTAGAAAAGCACTGTTTCGCCAGAAGTCGCTTCCTGCTGGTGCCACTGAGGGGACAGATGAGTGGGCTTGGGTAGAAAAGTTTTATTGCTGCTCAGGTGGTCACACACTGGATGGACCATTGCCATTCCAGGTTCTGAAGCCTGACAAGCAGCTTTATCCATGTACGTGCTCAAAGTGTTCATTGGGAGTTACTTTAACCAGAACCCGACAAAATTTGCTGGGATTTCACCAGTGCCGGGAACACCAAAGGAGGGGAGGCTTAGGGGAGGCATTAGGAAGAAATTCTTTACTGTGAGGGTGGTGAGGCACTGGCACAGGTTGCCCAGAGAAGCTGTGGATGCTCCATCCCTGGAACTGTTCAAGGCCAGGCTGGATGGAGCTCTGAGCAACCTGGCCTGGGGGAAATTGTTCCTTCCCTTGGCAGGAGGTTGAAACTGGGTGATCTTTAAGCTCCCTTCCAACCCAAACCATTCTGTGATTCTGTGACTTAAGAAGGAAGGAAGCTGCAGTGGACAGACAGCAGGGCCAGTTTAGCTAATTCCTTGCTCATCCCGGGTTATGATCTGGAGAGCAGGCAGGCTGTGCTGCAGCTACACAGTCTCCAAATCACAAAGCTCTGCATTCAACCCCTGTGGCCCCTTCAGAATGGAACGATGCAGCAGCTTCCACCAGCCTTAAGAGAGATAACACAGGACATGCTGCTGCTGCTTGCTTCAGTCTCAGAGAAGTGGTGGGCTGCTTCTCAGGCCGCTATCCTACCCCAGACTGGATGTACAACCTCTCTGAGAGGTGCAGGGAAAACCCTGGCATTTGCCCCAACACCAGTGGTTCCAGAGTTTTGTTTCTTTAGTAGATGGAGCCTGGCAGTGGCAAAAGTCATTTGCAGTGCAATAAGTACCTCTGTGTCTTATCTGGCTTACTGACAACAGCAGAAATTCAGAAAATTTTTGTTCTTCTCTGGATCAGAGTTCAGCCTGGGCTGAGCACTGCCTTGGTCTGAACTGTGCTGCATCTTGCAGGAAAAGTTCTGACCACAAGATACCCTACTCCTGCATGATTCAACCCTCCAGTTCCCTGAGAAAGGAGTGTCAGGCTGTTTGCTTCCCATTCTTTCCATCCCCTGCCCTGAGTCCTTTCAGCCTCAGTGGAGTGGCACCCATGAGGCAAGCCCTGCCGTGGCCTCTCACTGCCAGGTTAAATGTACCCTGGATGAGGAGCAGTGAGGAGCAGGAATGCACTGCTACAGGATGCTCTGAGCTCTGGTAACTCCAGGGGTCCAGGCTGCATTCAGCTTGAATCAGAGCATTGTTCCACAGAGCTGGAGTGCCAGGACACTCAGGGTAGCCCCTCGTCTGCTGCTGCCAGCAGAATCCCTGCAGCCTCCAAGATCTGCTGGCTCTCAGCCACAGATGTGAAATCCCTCTGTCTGCCAGCACACAAAGGTTTGGTGGGCTGATGTGGCCACAAGCCAGGCTTCCCCTCTGCTTACCAGCCCCACTTTGACCTCACCTAGACTAAGCTCAAGCTATTTTGCTTCTACATCTCCTCTGCTCACATAATATGGCAAAATTTGGATGCTGTTATCCACAGTAATACAAAGTCTGATAAAGACCTCACCCTGTGTTCCACTTCCTTTCAGAGCCCTGAGACCTATATTGCACAAAAAGGAGCAAGGGCAGGGAACCACCTACAGCCACTTATTACACGTTATCGATTTCTTTCCATTGTGGAAAACACTCCCTTTTTCAAAAAGCCACCTTCCACCCCCTCCCTCGTAGCTATTGATTCCATAGACCAAAACAATAATGTGCACCTTGCTGCAGTGAACTTATGAATGTCTAATTTTGAACAGGAAAATGTCACAGACCTGCACTCATAGGCAGGGCTTTGAACTGAAATGTATATCCTGTCTCTTCATCCGTGGTTTCCTGCAGGGGAACATTTACTCCCTCTAAAATTCGCTATTAATTTAAGCATTGTTAATGATACCCAGCCTCTCGCTGGCAGACAGAGGAGGATGCAATTGTCCATTTTGGTTCCCAGGAGGTCCTTGAATGGCTGTGACAAGCACCAATAATAGGACTTAGATAAAAAGAGAAGTTGCTAACTTTGTCCCAATGTATCATAGTTATAATTTCCTTGAAAGATGAAAGGATTGTTAAACTGACTGGGAATATAAAGCAACTCTCCTCAGATTGAACTGAATCATCTTTGCCCATTTCAGCTGTATTGTTCCTTTTCTCATCTGTGTATTGTGGAGTCCTAATGTTCCTTGCAAGTAGCTTACTCTGAAGCCCATCCCCTAAGTGACACAGATGCAGGTTTGTAGATGTAGGTGCCCTGAGAGCCTGGTCCCTGGAAATATTTAGATGCAGAAGGATGTAGAGATGCCCAGGGACAGTCTTCTCAAATGCTTAAGGTGTCAAATCTTCCTGGCCTGTCCTTTCCCATATAAGAGTATCAAACTGCCGTTAAGATTCTGACCACAGTTCCTCTCATTTTATAAGGAAGTTCTATAACATTATATTCTCGTTGCACATTACTGGATAAGTCTGGACTTTGACCTATTTAAAATCCTAAGATTCCTATAAGAAAATCAACTCATCCGAATTACTGGACTTTACAACATGACCACTATATTTCTTTTAGATTACCATAAAGATTGATTCTGATAAATATAAAAACATGTGTTTATGGGCAGGGAGAAATATCCCCATAACAACTTCAACAATTCTTATTTTATAATGACGAGGAGCTTTTATTAGACAAATAAGGGGCTTTTTGGATTCACTGCTACTTTCTATTTTAAGCTTCAGACAAAGGCTTGGCAGCTTTCAACCACTCAGGATGTAGCACTAGAGGATGCTGACAAGAGAAATTGCCAGTGTAGGAAACTATCTGTCCCCAGGGAAGGGAAGCCAAGGGAAAAAAGTTTATATTTTAGGTCTTTGCAAGTAGAGCAAGGGAAAACGCACTAGGGTAAAGAAATTAAAGTCCTTAAAACAAACTGGTTAAGAGCTCTTCTTTGAGTGCTGAAAAATTCGTAGCCTATGCACATCAGAGTTAAGAACCTAAGAAACTGTCAGGCAAGAGCGTGGAAAAAGCAGAAGAAGATAGGATAAGAAAATTACAATGCAGGAGAATAGTTTGGTTTAACTCTTGAGGAAGTAAAATTTGGGAGGTATTTCTGGGATAAGAAGCAAATGAAGTCAGAGAAATTCACTATGATGCGAGTTTGGAGCCTGTACCAGCTTTTGTATTCCCATGAAAGACACCTGATCAGAGCAAACTGCTGTAGCCTGTCTTACTTCATGGATAATTTCTTTGTATTTAATTGCTTGTTTCACTCCTTGAAGACACCTTCTTTCCCTGGTATTTGTATGGGATTGTCACTGTGTTAAAAATTTGTACAGATTTCCAAAAGGAAGCTGTGTGTGCATGTGCACACTGTGTTTATGAGTAGGCACACTTATCTAAATTAATTTTGTTATTATGCAGACTTAATTCAAAATACATTAGAGGAAGACATTATTCAACAACTAATAGATGTTATACCATCACCATATTCTAATGGGCTGATTAGCAATTTTATTGTATTCAATTTGCAGCGTGGCAATTCCATGTCAGGTGGAAGAGCTATCAAAATGAAAAACTGCATTAAAATTAAAAACTAATAGTCCAAGTTTCAGTCTGAATGAGCTTCCTGTTAGAATGGGGAAGTGTGGTCATCCATGAGTCTGCTCTGGATACCCAGCAAAAACAGGCAAGGAAATCCTTGGATTAAGGTGAAGAAATTAGGTGTTTCTACTATTTCATACACAAAACTAGTAAATATGTCACTGGGGTTTTAGGGTTTCTTCTTTTGATCCTCTCTGCTCCCTCATGAGAGTAGCACCAAAGAGTCACTACCCTGCACATTCCTTTTAGGAGGAATATTTGTCGTGCATTTGAAAACTGTTTGATTTGTCTATTGCCTTCTGACACACAGGGATGGAAGCAATAGTTTATTGTCCTTTGCCTCTCATTTTTATGCCTATAAAGCAGACACCTCTTAACTCACTGTCAATGCATGCTAGGGAAAGTCTGAGGATTTTTCAGGTATCCTGCTCAGTCCTTCACAGAGCCTAGGCACAGGAAAGGCTCCTGCCTGAGAGCCAGATTGAATCCTGAAGGGAATGGGTAACGCCACTCTAGCAGATGAGAGAGGGAATCCTCTGCCTTCCTGAGCCCTCAGAGCCCCTGTGTTGTTGCTGGTGGCCTTTGTGATGCTGCGGCTCCTCTGTGAGGATCCCCAAAGGATTCCCCTCTCCTCAGGTCCTCACAGTTTGCTTCCACACTGTTTGCACTGGTGCAACTGTTTGAGAAGCTGCATTTTGACATCTCGTGTCACTGAGCTGATCCCATTAAAAATAACCCCTCGCCTAAGAACGGAGCAAGAGGATGGTTGTGCAGAAGGTGCAGATCCTGCTGCCATCCTCAGCCCTCCTCTCTCTCTGGAGCATCTTATTCCCTTAGCTCAGGCACTGGCAACTTGCTATGGCACCGCCAGCCCCAGGGTGCTAATCCCAAAAATGCCCAGCAGTTTAAAGCAGTGCTGAGCTGTGAACCCAAATATGACTTTGCTGTCAGCTCAGCTGGGCCAGTGGCTGATGGACTAATGAGGGTGCCCAATTCTCCCAGCCATGAGTTCCTGCCACCCACAGGGTGGGACAGGCTGCCTTGCTGACCTGCTGAAAGAAGATCTTTTTCTCCTTTTGCTTCCAGCTCCACCAGCATCCAGTTCCCATTCCCTGTGGGTTGCAGCAACTGCAGCAAAGGTGAGGAGGCACTGGGAAATCACAGCTGGACTCAAGGAAAACAGGGCCATCCCTCTGGGGGGAAAGTGAGTTTAGGTTGTTTTAATCCAGTTGGCAGAGCTGTGTCTTGAGAAAGCTTTGGGGAGGACAACCAGTGCACTCATTGAGTTCTGAGTGATGGTGACTGCCAGCCAAAGGCCATGGCAGACAGATGGGACAAAGACTGCCTCAGTCCTGGCCATTAAACCCATCAGGGGAATAAAACAGCTCCCAGGAATACACATAAGCACCCACAAGGCTGGAGGGGTTGCTCGTAGCACTGATATATTTAATTATTTTTTTTTTTTACTGTATGTTTTTGCAAATGTATTCGCTTTGGGGGTTTTATCTGGTAAAGGCAGCAGAGAAACATCCCACTTGACGTGGCTGTGACTTCTAGGGATGAAAATCTTTTGGAACCACGCCTGGCTGAGTGCTGCTGAGCAGGCTGAAGGCAGTGTGAAACACTGCCCAGTGCAAGGGACACCGCTTTACAGCCCCTCAGCAAGCTGCAGTGGAGGGTGCAGTGCTGTGAAGCATTGGGTGTTCTGTGCCTGGGAAAGCCTCAGGTAAAGAGGGAGGTGGCACGTCTGAACACACGCACAGACTCTTGTTGCAGTCCTATTTCTGCAGAAATGATGAACAGACTAAAGCAGGAGCTTCAACAAACTGCAGGACAAAATCTGTGAGCTGAAGTAAGCTGAACATCATGTGGTATCCTTTTAAATCTTGTTTGGAACTAAAATATTCTGTCGGGTTTTTTCCCCTCCCAACAGAAAACATGGTCTATTGTTACTTAAATAGCATATATTTCTGTAATAGCCTTTTAATGCAGAGCTGTTTTTCTTTAGGGCCTTGAATATATGCAAATGGAAATGAAGAAAAGAGCTGAAGTAGAAAGGAAGCACAGTAGTCTGGAAAAACGGAGGGGCGAGCGACTGTAAAGATCAATGGGCAGAGCAAGCTTATTAGGCTTTTGGGGGAGGAAGGGGGGTTATAAAATACCTCATGTCTCATCCTATGTGAACATAGCTGCCTTATTGCAGAGACTCTGCAGAAGTCAGAATGTGTGAAGGAAGCAGCCTCCACTGAGATAAGTGATACAAATCAGAACATTTCCATTCCCTCAGCTGTGATGCCATTCGACTCCAAAAGCACTGTTTAAATATGAATGGCATCCTGTTTATGTGCGTATTAGCAATATGTATGTCCATAAAGACCTGCGGAAATGCAAATATTGCTCTGCACACAAGTGTCTCCCACTGAGGCTGCCTGGAAAAGTAGCATCGGGACGCAAATTGGTAACAATAAGTGCAGCTGAAGCCAATAATGAGGTAAAAATACATATGCATGTGTGAGGAGTGTAAAACCTTGGCTCTCAATCATGTGCCTCTCAGAGTCTGGTGATACCAATTGCCAGTGTCTCTGCCCCTTCGTCCCCAGTTGCAGGCGTGACCAGTGGATCCCCCCTCCTGCTTCCAACACCTCGGATTGGAGGAGTGTCCATTTTACATGGCAGAGGCTGCCAGAGCAGAGCAGATGGACTAGAAACAGCTTTTGTTGCACAGGTTTAAGCAAAGACAGCAATTATGCTGAAATTTGCTTGAAATGAAGATGCTGCTGGAACCCAGGAAAGGGTGCACACACAGAAAGCCTGCAGTGCATTATTGAGTGGATGGATCCTGTCTGATCAATGAATGCATTAGTGCAGCCCTGTTCACAGCAACATCCTCTGCCCAGGCTTTCGAGGAAGAGCTCAAGGAGACACAGTTCCCAGTATGGAAGTTTACAGGTCTATGTGTTCGGTTATTTCTGTGGTGTTATCACTGGGAGGATCACAGAAGGTCCCTGTTCATAGGGTGGTGTTTTTTTCCAAGTTCATCAGCTGTTTTTGCCTAGTGTCCTTAGCTGTGCTGGAAATTCTGACTGGATAGATTTCGTTCCAGCCAAGAGCTCTCCAAAGCACTGTTTGTGAACACTCATTCAGAGAAAACCTTAAGATTTGCCCGTAGTTGTTTTTCATCAGCATTTGCACCAGTGATACCGCTGCGTCTGCCAGAGCGTTGGTGGAGAACACAAGCCTTGCCAGGGTTCATGTGAAAGCTTCTGCGTGCAAGTTCACAGAGAAGGTTTTTCCTTTTTACTGGTTTTGCCATAGAAAGGGTAGAAATTGATCCTCAGAGAGCAAGCACGGTGGGGGATTTCTTCCTATCACATGTATGTGAATTCTCACCACCCCCTCCCAAACTGCAGCAGATGACTCTTCCCGTGCCTTCATGCCAAAGTTCACGCAGCCTTTAGAAACCAGGTTGGAAACAGGTCATTAGACCACTTTATTAACAGTGAGCCGTGCTTTCTGGCTTAGCTGGGAATAGTTAACCAAGAGAGAGCTTCTGAGTGACATTTCTCTGGAGAACTCCCTAAAATCAATTTTCTTTTAAGCATGGGTAATCTCAGCCAGAAAGCTGAACCTCTGAGGAGCCAGGAGCTTTTTGTACAAAGAGAAAAATTAAACTATTTGCAGTAAAAATTCCGACGCTTACAAGCCAAACTAGTTGCAGAGGATACAGGTGCATCATTTTTTAATTAGTCTCCGTCTGTGTCAGTTTGTATTTGGTCTCTGTACAACAGACCATCGTCTCACCCACAGTGAGGAATCTTTGGGGCTTTGCAGTGACAGGAATCTTTTTGCTGCAACTTTTGTTGTTTACCTCTGAAATTTTAATGAAATGGAAATTTGGGGGAGGGGGGAAGCCTTGGGTTTTTTTTTTCCCTTAAGCATTATCTTACTACCTTGATTCAGAAAACTTCCAAATTGTGCGTATCTCCTGAAGACAGAATTAATAATCATATGATCTATCATGGGGAATTGACTGTCACTTTGACAAATGAGATATTAAGCTCTGCCAGGCTGGAGAGCTGAGAGGGTTTGGTGTTTTAGCAGGTGCTGAGTGCTACCCTTGCTTTCTTCCCCAGAGTTTCTCAACCCAGCCTCCAAAATGTCCAACCCTTGCAGCCGACTGGGAGTTTTGCTCGTGAACAGCAGGATCTGAAATGCTGCAGGCCAACACTACCTCAAATTCAGAGGCGTAACCAACTCTAAAAGGGGCCAGATATAACAGCTATGATGCTGCACTGTAAAGAGAGACAGGTACCTTTACCCTGGAGACCATATTTTCTTTATTCTCCTATATGTATGTTTAATAACCATACCACATCCTATATCTTATTCATTATGCAGTAGTTTGTCTATATGGTTTCTCCTTGTGTGGAAAGAGTCAGCCCCTAGCAATTTACAGTAAACACAAATGCCCAGGGAGGAATGCCCTGAGAGGGGATTGAAGGATACAGATATTCTGGGAGGATTTACTCTCTCATATTGCTTAGCTGCTTTTCTCCCGTCTAAGTATGTAGATATTTGTTGCAAAGCAGTAAGGTGCCGGATTGTGGGGCTCCTGATATCACAGAGGTACACAGCGTGGGGTGAGAGGGCAGGGTCCAACACATTCACCAAGCACTGGTCAGCCCCAAGCAGAGCAAAATGTGCCACTGTTCTGAGCCAGATCTTTTCCCAGGCTGCCTCCTCTCACCCTTCCCCTTGTCTTTGGCCCATGGAGCCACTTTCAGCACTGGACAAACTCTTGGGTCCTCTGTCCCCTGCTCTGAATGCCTGCATCACGCTCTCTCTCTGTTCTCTCACGTGCTGAGGCATCACGTTTGGTGCTCTTACGGCGACGGCGGCGGCAACAGCAGCATTTTCTGTCCCCAGGCTCTGAACATCCACCCGGGAGCAGAGCTGCAGCTCCCTGCCAGTGCATGAAACTGGGAGCCTGGGGCTGTCTGGGAGGCTGGGAGGGCAGCTGTGCTCTCACCCAGACACCCAGGGCAGAGGCTGAACTGCTGGTTCATTGCCATGGGGCCAGGACTTGTCTGTCCTGACATCCAGCCTCCAGCAGGTCACTGCTCTTTGGGATGCCCCTGCTTGACCAGGTGCTGCTGAATCGGGAGACACCTCTCCAACTGCTGCTAAACTCCCTCAAACTCCCTGCTGTCCTGCCCAAAACCTCACCTCATTGCCTGGCTGCATTTTTGGCCAGGAGCACAGCAGGTAGCAGCTGCAATGGGTCTGTTTTCAAACACGTACAGGATTTAACCCAAGCATCCTCTAACATCCTCTAACAGCAAAGCCCTGCTCTGAAGTTTACCTTCACTTTTTTGTTTTGTTTTAAATTTCCCTAAGTACCTCATTTATTTTCTAACGTTTTGGGATGTATTTTTCCAAATAAAATGAGCTTATATTCTGTGGGGCACTGAGCAAGGAAGATTTCAATATCCCTGGGAAAATGGAGCTTTTACACACTTTTTCCTCAAGTTTTGGTCATGGATGGGATTGTGCTTCCTCTTTATTAACCAGCAGGTGTGTCTGGTGGGACACCACAATCCTCTAGGTAGTGCTGCTGTGGGTTTATGGTGTGGCTGGATCGTTGCTGGCAGTGCCTCGTGTTCTGCTTTGCCCCAGAATTCTATGAGAGTAAACTCCCTTGCTCATCCCTTTCACTGCAAGTTTTTATCCCAACTTGAGATAAGGCTCAAAGTCTGAAAGCTGAAATTATGTCATTACAGCTGTATAGGCAGCAAATGAGAGTGTGCTCTCAGTCACAACCCCTGCCATTGAGATAATAAGAGAATTTCCATTACACCCTCCTTTTCTGTCTCAGGAAAGTCTGAATAAAATCTTTTACTCTCTTTGAATGGCTGTAATTAAACCAGTACAGCTCTCGGGATTTTAGCTGCACCCCAAGTTGAGGGGCAGTCTCTGTAGAGACCATTCTTGCCTCTGAAAGCTGCTGTCATCAGACTAAAAAATCCTTATGAAAACCAAAATTATCAGTATACACTGGTATAATGCTTTTCCTGAAGCACCTACATGAAATACTGAATCCAACTGGCCGCTGGAAAATTGCTATCATACATAGGCTGTAATCAAACCATAACTTCAGGCAAAATATGATGACTTTAAATGGTCAATCCAGCTGTTAAACATCTGGCAAATATGCACTGATTAAGAAACAAAAAGTGTTTACTTCCATCTGAAAACGAACTACTCTTTCTCTGTTGCCTGTGTCATGTTTTGAAGAAATTCCAACTCAACTGTTAATTTAGCCCCTCAAATTCTAAGCTTACAGCTGTTTTTTGGTGGCTACAAACTTCTGTTGAATGGTCTTTATTCAGCTTCCAGCTTTCCAGCGGGGTAAGAGTTAAGGAGGTGGGATCAGTCGAGTTGGACAGGGCTCTGAGGGCCTGACAGAGTGAATGGCATCCCTGCCTGCACTGCATGGTCTTAAAGGTCCCTTCTAACCCAGGACATTCTGTGATTCTGTGATTCCACAGTTGTGTGAATCTGTGACTCTGTAACTCTGTGACTCTGTGATTCTGTGACTCTGTAATTCTGTGACTCTGTGACTCTGTGAACAGCCTCCTGTGGACATGCTGATCTCTCAGGTAGCAGCCTGCACACCTGCCATGGTAATCCAGCACCCTCAGGCCCCACAGGGAATTCCTCAGGACTGGGCTCTGCCTTGCTTGCATCTTTGTTTTACATTAAATGTGGAGAAAATGGGACGAGTCCTGGGTAGCTGAGGGCTGTTGCAGTTGCTGGTTCTGCCCTGCTGTGGTCACTCTGCCTGCTCCTAATATGATTCATTTCTTATCCCAACACAGGATATTGGTACTGGGACTGGAACATGGCCATGCTAACTTTATTTTCTCATTAAACTAAACAAATTAGTCTCAAAAAGATACACTCAAAAGAGCCAAAAGGGGCATTACCATTTTTTAGCCAATTTTCTTATCGCTACTGTAAAAGTATGAGGAGATGCATTATAGGGATATAGTTTAAAACCATGCCAGCAGAAAAATTTAGATGTTGTCCAAAATTAACAAATCCAAGTGTTATTTCTCCCAGAGGTTAGATGGTATAATTTTAAATTTTTTCCACCATATTTAGATAGCACTTTCCATAAACTTTGCAGCCAAGAAAACTTTTGAATCATTTTAGCTGTTGTTAAATTCAAATTAAAGACAATTTTCAAAGCATGGCTAGCACATATAGCAGGGGGAGGATATTAATGCCCTTTTATTGGACAAGTAGAAGGTGGTGTTATTTTTCCTGGATTATGAGGAATCTTGGTTTCAATAATGTCCACAAACACCATCATTCCTGGGGACAGTCAGCTGTGCATGTCCATGGATTTAGCATCCTCAGAGGCTGCTGCAGCCTGCAGAGAAAGGCACTGGAGGCTCCATCAAGAGTAGGGACCAAGCCACGTGGCACCAAAACTATCTAAAGAAAGGAGCAAAAGAAAATGAGAATAAACACCTCAGTAAAGCTGTTCTCACATGTGAGGAAACAGATGATGATACATGATGCCACCTGTGCTGTTCACAGTTCCGTTTTCATTTCAAGTTTTCAGTGAGGTAGGTGGAGCAATTTCTCCACTCCTCCAATTAAAAAAAGGTGCATTTCAAACTTTATTAAAACTTTATCTCTTCTCCAGCCTCAGAATGCTGTCTGGTGTCACAACGAGAATGACCAGAGCATTACTTCTTGTCACAATGCCAGAAAGGCAGGAGGATGGTAGATTGAAGTTTGTTTTGTAATTGCCATGGTGTTTTCCCCTCTGCTTACCCTGTGTTGACAATGGGTGTTTATGTCAGATGAAAAGTGTCAGCAGACACATCAGCATCTCCCTTTTTTCTGTCCATCCAAATGTGGTGGCAAGTCAATTTATGAAGGCTAAATTATAAGCAGTACACAGGAGATGGGGAAGTCTTTACTGGATGAAACAGGCAGTGCAGGGTACAGCTCTCTGCCTGAGAACTTCTCTGATGCCAGGCTGACAGCGCTCCTGAAATTATCACTCTTTGAAAGGGGTATGTAGTGAAACACGATGGAAAAGGCAGCACAAAGGACGTCCTGTCTGCTCCAGAGCTATCACAGGTAGCTACAGCAATCTGTGTGACAACTGTGGAGGAAAGCCACGCGGAGCTGGAGCTGTGCCAGCCTCCAGGACAGATCACAGAGCGTATCTGATGGCAGTGCCGTGTCTCCTATGGGCGCGTGTGGCTAATCACAAAAACAGGCATGCAGGGCGACTCCAGCACAATTAGTTTTCCAAACTCTCAGCGGTCACAGAGTGTACATACACAATTTTATCCAATTAACTAAAATTAGTTTTGTACATTGCGTGCCAGGGGTGTTTCTAAGGCTCTGGGGTGAAGACTGGAATGATCACTCTGCTTCAGCAGCCTGTTAGGGTTTGAAGCCCTGATTTAACAAGGCACTTCAACACATGCATAAATTTCAGCATTTGAGAAGTCCTGTTGTTGACAGTGGGACTGCTTAGGTGCTTCAAGCTGAATAACTGCTTCAATGTTTCTCTGAATATGACAATGTTGAGTAAAGTGGCACAGCTCTGGAGCTTTTAAACATCATGTCAGGCAGAGCAACAACATTAATGAGCAGCAAGTCCCTGTCAAAAGGGTATCCCGCTCCTCCAGGGCAAGGGAAATTTTGAAGTGGTGCTGCTGTGTGGGAGCAAAGTCAGATCTGGCTGTAATTCACTGCACACTTACTTTTGCTTGCTGCAGAGACTGCCTCACATCTCCTCTTTGGCAGCACCTCCTTTTTATTAGAAACAAAACCCCCAAACAAGTTGCTCATAATCTGAGATCAAATTCTTGCAATTCTTGTGCAGTTTCATTCAAATTAGGGGACACTGTGTGTTCGCTCCCACTTAAGAGTTGGACTCGTGATCCTGTCCCTTCCACCTGAAAATATTCTGTGATTTTTAGGCTTCTGTTACTCTGAGAACATATCCAAGATGTATTGATCTGCTGAAGAACCTCAGAGGCTGCAAAATCCAATGACAATTCATTTTTTGTTTCAGCAGATGGAATAAGAAGCCAGGGAGGGGCAGGGGTGGAACATTACCATGGCTGATATTGCATCCATGAATCCAGCCCTTTGTTCAGCTGGGGGCTGCGTGCTGACAAATGTGCTGTTTCCTGAAAGCCATAACATCTTTGTCCTGTGTCCAGGTGTGGGAAGTAGGATACAGACAGGGGCAGCCTGTTCGTAAAAAGGCTTGAAGGTTTGGTTTTTTTGTTTTGTTTTTTTTTTTTTTTTTTTTTTATAATTTTAAGATTAAAAAAGCAACCCAAAATCTCAAGACATGCATAAGATCAAAAGGAGTCCAGCTCAAGAAAATGTTAGAGCCTCTTTTCATCCCCCATCTTTCTCCCTCACTGAAGCCTGGTTCAATCAGCTATTATCTGTCCTTTTTCACAGACACTGCCTTGTTTTTTTCTTTCTGAAATCTTTATGAGCATCAGGTCTGCTGCAAGCTACAGATTGGGTAGTTGTGTGTGTGTTGAGATACAATGTCAGCCTTCTCCTTGGCTGGACACGGGGCCAGTTTCGTGGCACTCACTTCATCAGGAATGGTAATACCCTGAATGCTGAGTTCTCATATGTTGTCACATTAGATCATTTTACCCTTGGATTGCCTCAAAATGCAAGATAACACCCAGTCAGTGTCTCAGTTCCATACAGCAGTTCCCAGTTTCAAAATCAATGAGAGGGTAGCTGTGTCCCATGGAGTTTGACAGCTTGGTATTGAAACACAGCACACACCTCTGAGCAAGAAAATGTGGTGCTTGCATTGAAATAAACTTTTTTTTTTTAATGCAGTGGTAGAGCTCAAAAATTGAAGAGAAAAGAATGAATGGGGGTGTTTTTAGACAACAAAAGATTCTTTGAGGGTGTTTTAAACCAGAATGGAGGAGCTTGGAGAAAAAATACTGGATCACAGGTCTTAGACATGAGCCTAGATGCTGCTTGTAAAACTATTGAGGAAAAGCTGTTGTTGTCTTTCCACCTTGGTCTGATCATCCACACTGCAGAAAGCCACTGTCTGACTTCTCTCCTGATTCAAACCTCATGAACACTGCCCACAGCAGTCCAGTAGGGTACTCAGTTGATATTTGAGATCTCCAGCACTTGGACCAAAGAGTGTCTTCATTATTGACTTATAAAGTTCTTTTTAATTTTTTTTTTTCCCCTGTTACAATGGATGTTCAGGTGTTTCTTTCTGCTGAGTGCCATAGGTCTGCCAGAACATGGGAGCACAACCCTGTGAACCAATTGGTGGCCAGAAGCTGCACCTGGCAGGGACCAACCAGACCCTGGTTATAATTCTTATTCCTAAATAACAGACAAAGCTTGTACTATGCCAAGTGTGCCATGCTCTGGAATTGTACTTTATCTGTTGAGCCAGCATGGACCAAAGACTACTCCACAGAAGAAAACAAGATGGCTTGGATATGTCAAAATTTCTACATTCCCTCTTCTTTTTTTTTTTTTTTCCTTTNCTGGTGACTCCACCTCCTTCAGCAGGATTGTACACTGGTATAAACGCTTTGGTTCTTTCCTTGAAAACAAGCCATGGCTGCTGATTATGTGACGATAAACTTATCAAGATGTATTTCTTCTACTTTCTCCTTTCTTTTTTTTTTTTTTTTTTTTTCCTTTTTTAATTAGGTCATAACTATTCCTCAAATTCAACTTGAAATGGAAAAAAGATTTCCTTTGATCTGAAATTTCTTTCCCCTTGAAACACACTTTTTTTCATTTATTTTAAACAGAAAAACAACAGGCCTACAGAGAAGCAGCCAACATGTTTTTACAGCTGTAGCTATTAAAGGACACATTCACAGCCCGAGTAGGATCCAGCGCTCGGTGAAGCCGACGCAAAGCCTCTGAATTAAATGGGCCTCAGACAAGCCATGAAGCTCTCAGGAGATAGCTTATAACTGGATATCAGAAATAATATTTAACCAAGGTGAATCATTGCAAAAGATAAAATCACACCTACTGCTTCGCCACCGAGCTGCTGGCCAGCCTTAGAGGATCAGACTCTGTTGTCAGAAAGTGCTGGGCTCTAACTCCACTGCTCGTCCAGGTGTACTGGGCAGTGGGTTTTCACCTGGGAGGGGAAGGGACAGATGGGAGTAGTTTCTTATCTTGCTGTGTAAGATTCTTCCCAGCTCACCTATCTGTGATGAGTTTCAGCACCCTTGGGGAGCACATGGAACACCACTGATCTGTTCTTAGGAACATTGCAGCAAAAGGGGCATTGTCTCAATCAGGCCCAGTCTGTGCAGTGCCCTGTTCCAACTCCTGTCCCAGCTCTGCTAGCAAAAGGCCATCTCCAGAGAAGAGCTGAACTTGCAGCATCCCTGGAAATCACAGAACCACAGAATGGGTCAGTTGGAAGGAACAACCATGGATCATCTGGTCACACCTCCCTACTCAAGCAAGGTTATCCAAGAG
>VWZN01019448.1:10653-28483 GCA_013396955.1 Regulus satrapa | reverse complement strand
CAGGAGGTTCTCTGCCCATCTCTCCCTCCTGTCGAGGTCCTTCCCAAGGGCTCACGGCTCTCTGGGGTATTGGCCTCTCCTCCCAGCCTTGTGTTACCAGAGAAGTCGCTGAGGAGGCATCTGCCCTCACCCAAGTCCAGGCAGATGACACCAGCTTGTCTTCCCTCAGCCACCGTTACCCCATCACAGAAAGCCACCGAAGCAGTCAGGCATTTTCACAGTCCCAGTGAAGCCGTGTTGGCTGTCACCAATCCCCTCCTTACCTTCCATGTGTCTTAGGGTAGTTTCCAGGAGGATCTGCTCCATGATCTTTCCCAACAGAGGAGTGACCCCGACTGCTCTGCATCACTTGTTTTCCCTTCAAGGAGGTTGCCAAGATGTCTTACGCCCACACGGCCGCTGTCATTCCACTGGCCTTGTGCACACGTATTCCTGAGGTGCTGTAAGAGTTAAATGTTGGAATTCCAGGACAGGACAGCTGCAGTGGGGGAGGATGATCTGCTATGCAGACACTTGCCATTAGATGTCTCCAGCCCCCTGGTCTTGGAAACAGAGGGAGTCAAGCATGACAATCGGTGGTAGCAGAAGGTGGAACTGGAGAGCTGGTCATTTATCCTCCTAGTTAGCAGGAAGGAAACTCTTAGACTGAAGGCTGAACTTCTAAAGCAAGGTTCTCTTTGACCTCTGGTGGACCTGGACTTTCTGAATGAAGCGGTCCAGTGCCCCAGTGGAAACAAAGAGTGGTGGGACACATTCTGAGGTCAGAATTCTCTGCAAGTTATAAACAGGAGCCTACAGAATTTGCTTCTCAATGGTTGAGGAAGATGCAGTTGTTTTTCTCCATTTAGTTTACTTATTTAAACAATACAATAGATTTTCCTTGTACTATTAACAGGGATTTTTCAAAATAATAAAGCTTCTACTTTCAAAAATACTTACCAAGCCAAGCAAAGCTAAACAAAGCCAAGCTTTGTCTTAGTTGGGGCTGGAATAGGATTTCAATGTGGATCAGTTTAGTATTTCCATTCTTTATATGAGTAAAACAACCTGGAACAAAGTGAAATGACTTGCAATGGACATGGTGGAAGTTAATGGCAGAGTTGGAATTTGATTAAATGCTCAGTCTGGTCAGTTTGTCTCTTTCTAATATTTCTATGCAGCTGGTCACAGAAGAAAATGACACATCTCTTCTTTGTGATGGGCTCACTGAAACTATTTAAGAATGGCAACAGGTGTTAAGAGGAATTAAGATCTCCAAGATATCCAACACGGATAGGAAAAACTGTAGAGCACTAATTACATTAATTGTGATCAGTTAGAGAAAACTCTCTCCTCTGAGCAGAAAGATTGTGGAGAACTTGCCTCATGAACTTGCTTCAGGTGCTCAGCAAAACCTTGAGGGTCCAAAGCTAACTGGAATAGTCAAAACAGCAAAACTAGACCAGCAACAGACATTGGAAGGGCTCCACCTCCTCAAAGCACAAGTCTGTTCCTTGGAGAATGCCTGAAATTAGAGGTCTCAGAGGGGGAATGAGGCCATGGCAAAGGTCTGCTCCCTTCCAGAAGGCTCTCCTCCTGGTCTGGCTGTGCCCAGGCAAAGGGAATGCTCACACCTGGCCATTCATACTATGATGTGTCTGTAGCACTTGCCCAGACACCCCAGCCCAGCACAGAACAGCCACAGGCACCAGGAACCCTCCTCAGGGCAGGTGTCTCGTGGGCAGGCTCAGTCCAGTCCTGCTGTGTTTGGCTGCATCAGGCTTTAAATCACTGGCCATGAACAACTGAAAGGCCACATAAATAAAGAAGAACTTCAACATTTTCTGATAGTTGCTGAACTTCTTGTTAAAAAAAAAAAAAAAAAATCAACAAAGACGAATGAAGCAAATGCTAAACGTTGGAGATTTATGGTCTACACGATGACCTTCCTTTGAAACAGTGTCAGTGTCATTCCCCTTGCTGGCTGAGTGCACACACACTGTCTCTGCAGCAATCCCCAACCATTTCTTTCTGGTTTCGCTTTTTCTCCATCCTGATTTATAAGGATGTGTCCTGTCATCATGTCTCAGGGAACACATTGGGCTTTGCAGTAAACATACACGATGCAATTCCTTTTTTCCCGAGAGCCAAAAAGGAAAAGGCTCCTCCTGACAAGATAAACAACCCACCCACCCGTTCCTTCCAGCAAACACATCAGGGAGGAGATGACCAGCTTTGTGCTGTGCCCTGGAGGTTTCCAGCCTGATGTCTCCTGCAGTGGAGAGCTCCATCAGTGAGGGCTGTCTCTTGAGAGTGCCCTGCCATGGGCCATCCCAGGCAGGGTCTGGGACTCTCAGACCCAGCAGTATGTGATACCTGGCTCCTCCCTTACCCCCTCACCAGAGAGACAGATGTTTTCCACCAGAGCAATAATAAGTATAATGCCCAAGGAGCCAGGCATGCTCTCCATGGCCTGCAGAAGAGGATCCAGTTCCTGTTGAACAGGAATCAAGTGATTTCTATGGCTGATGGCTGAAATGTCTTTTAGACTAATAGTGTGGCATGGTTTTGATTTTACAAAAAACAAAATCCATTGACCTAGGACCTTGAAACTTGTCAAATTTATTTTACAACCTGACCCCAAGACCATTAAAGTCAGTTTAAAGTCCCCCTTTGATTCCATCGAACTTTAGATTGGCCCTTGGCAAATGTTTCAATTAACCTTTGCCAGGTTTCATGTTTGTAATGAAATCTAAATTCATGTAAGTTTTGTGCAGTTCCCATTCCTATAACAAATGTTCTTCACTGCCTTGTTTCCAATAAAGAGATGTCCTCGGGCCCTACAGACCAGATATAGCCTTAGATAAGAGATAAATCAGTGGCCATGTGGGACCTGTGTTTAGAAGGATGCCATAGCAATGTCAGAAACAAGGTGGTTATTTACCAGAAGGTCCCAAAACCATTTGTCACCTCTGTCTGTTTATCCCTTCACCTCTGTAGGGGAACAGTCCTGTTATTGGGGAGCAGCACTGGGCTCGCTGATTTGGTTATCCAAGGAGGGAGGATGGAATTGCACTGACATAAAAAATGCCACTAAGACAAAAAACCAGGCACTGATCCAGGCTCAGACAGAGAAAGAAGAGAACACAGGAGGACCAAGTGCCACCAGTTCAAGTGGTGGAGGCCAACTGTCGACATGGCAGCTCCTGAGCTGCAGAGAGCGTGAGGTCAGCACGGACCTCTCTCATCTTCCACGAGGATGCAGAGATCTCAAATTATCCCACATTTGCCACCTTGCAAATCATCAGGGACAGTTGCCATGGATCAGCAGACACCTGATAACTTGTTACCCAGAAGTGAGTTCTTCATGTGTTCAAACTCGTAATTTCCCTTGAGACTGAAAGGTGCTCTGCAATGTTTTGGAGTGTGCCAAGTTTTCTGTCTAGCACTCAAATGCTGTTTACCTCTCTTTGATGCCCCTTTATTGCTATTATTTCTAAGAATACCTTCAAAATTGCGGTTCCTGCTATTTTTTTTTTTTTTATTAACTGGAATTTCTTGTTATTCACCTGCTGAGTGGAGTGATTATTTCAGAATACCCTTAGTGCTTGCCCCTCTCCTTACTGCTGCTTAAGGACTACCTTTTTGGAGGCTGCTTTTTTCTGGAATGGCTGTTTTTGGTGGTACCTTTGAGTGGGAATAAATTACTTCCAGATGGGCTGTGGAAAACTGGTCCTTCAAAACACCAATATTAGTCAGGCTTCAGCACTTATCTTTTGTATTGCGGCTGCTTGTCTCCCTCATCCCACCAGAACCAAGAGAGCTTAAATTAGCTTTCAAGGACACAAGTCCTACATCATTTTCACTTCCATTCAATGTTGTTTACTTTCTGAACAGTGTTGGCTCAATAGTTCCCTGGTATTCCCATCCAGTGCTTACTCAAGATCAGCCTGCAGAGCACATCTTCTGATGATAACTTGAATTTTCGATTTGTTGTCCACAAAGGGCCATGATATGAAGTAGTAACAAGCTTTGGTGCCTTCTAGAATAAAACCTTGCACAGGCAGAAGCCACAGGACGTGCCAGAGCAGAAAGGCAGGCTGGATAGCACCCAGCATATGGGAGACCTGGAGAATAGGATTTGGAGCAAATCTAGCTTCCACGGCAACCAGAAGCAGTGTCAGGTCCTTGGGGTATGTTCTGCCAAGGAACCTTCTTCTCATGGTGATGCTCTCCTCTCACTATTGCAGAGGAGTTTTCTGAGGGCTGGAACGGTGTGGCACTCCAGTTGCCATCGTCACCCTTCTGTTTCTGAGAGCCATTTCAGTCCTGTGTGCTGTGTTCAGTGCGGGTTTCCACAGAAGTAATTGTACATGCTAATAATAGTAAATGCTTCGTGTTCTGCAGAAGGATGGCTGAACACACTGAAAATAAATAACCACCTTGTTTCTGACATTGCTATGCACCTTGCTGAGGTGCAGTTTAGGTGCCTTTCCCTACCTGGCAGTAGACCAGCACAGATATCAGCTGAACAAAAATTCCTTTCACTCAGGGTTTAAGGCCCCAGTTCTTAAGGACTGTGATAAACGTGGACTAAAAAGCCATCTTGGCTAGCAACAAACTGCAAAATATGGATTTAAGAAAAATATGGCATTCTTTACAAACCCCAAGATAATTGTGTTGTGTTAGAGAACTCATTTCAATAAAAGAATTGGCTTGATATAAAGCAAATCCTTATGTCTGATTCAGAGTGGTTAAAACAACAACAAAACCCCTATAAAGCAAGAACTGAACTAGAAAGACGAGCAGGAGCAAAGGGTAAAAACAAATGCAAAACATACAGAGCCTTGGAAAGTACAAGAAAGCAGAAAAAGCCTATAAATACTTGTGTCAATAAAAGCCACCGGTCCTCATTTAATTAGCAATTTTTATTAACAGTGTTTTGTTGACTTGTGCAGTGTTTACCTAGGGCCCACATAAAAAGCATTACAATCAGGAGATAGTGGCATTTTAATCCCCCTGTTCCCAGTGTGGAAATGAAAGTGCTAAACCAGTCATTTGTGTCCATCAATAGATCAGGGGCAGAGAGATCACCAATCTTTGTATTTTCCTCAGGAGTCAGGATGCAGGGGGGTATAGCCATGGGCCCAGCTGAGCTGCATCTTGCAGAGAAGCACGAGGTAAAATAACTTTGGCAGATGTCATTTCATCTGTTGCACATGGATTCTTAAGACCACAGCCAGCAGAACAACTGCTGGCTCCCAGATCCCTCTCTTCCTCCTAGTGGTGTAGCAGGACACAAGCCTGAGGTCACATATTTTATTTCCTTTGAACTCAAAACCCATTAATTATAAAGTTGTCTATATCTAAACTGTAGAATTCTAGTCCAGCAAAGCAAATCTGCTGGAGGTTTTGGGCTGAAGGTAAGGGGCCAGGACCCACCTCACCTGGTTTATTTACCACTGTGCTGAGTACTGGAGTGATCCTCCTCACTCTGTCGGCAAATAAGGAAACATGATGATGCATGATCATTTCTCTAAGCAGGTCCTTTCTAGAATTCAGAGAATATTGCTCTCTGCCCTATTTCTGCTTCCCTTAATCTGAGGTCAGGCAGGGGCTGAGCCACATCCAGAACTGTCTTTAAAGGTCAAAAAGAAGCGTTAGGTGAGGCTGCTAAGAGTGACCCCAGGGGATCAGTGCACTGCTGGGGCTTGCTGGTCCCTCTCCACTCTTGCTAAGGGCACCGTGCCTGCCCAGAAAGGTCTGTGCTGCCAGGGGCAGTGGCCTGGTGGCAGGGAGCTAGTGACACTGGCCACGGGCACAGGGAGGGCTTCCCCTCCTCCCCTCTGTCCCAGGTGGGCTGTGCAGGGGAGGTCAGCCAAAGCCACGTGTCCGGAAGGTGTGGGAAGCGACCAGGATATTGTTTGCAGTCCTGGCCTGCACCCAGCAGCGGATCATCCCTGCTGCTGCTGGATGCTCAGCCGGCTGCGTGGACTGGAGGAATTTGTGCGCGGCAGGCTGGGGTGGCAGGAATGCAGCCTGTCTGGGTTACAGTGCCTGCAAGCCCTAATTAGCCAGATCCTTCCAAGTCAGACGCTGGTGACGAAAGGGGTGTGGACTGAAATCCTCTTCCTGGTGAATCAGCTGGGCTCCAAGGGGCTGGCACGTGTCTGGGATGGGCTAGGGCAGCCAGTCCCCTGCCAGGTGTGGGACAGGCCACTGGCAGGGCTGCTGACAGCCGCAGGGGCTCTTGTGCCTGCCACCTGCAGCCCTCCTCCCGTCACCCTCAGCATGCCGAGGCTGCCTGGCCAAATCCAGCAAGGCCCCCTTGACATCTGCAGGGGCCGTGTGGCTCCTGGCTTTGCCCCAGGCTCACAGGTGGCACAGCCCTGGGACACGTGGCCCTGGAGCCACCAGCACCAGGCTGTGCCTTCAGCCCGGGGCTGGCATCCATCCTTCACAAGGGCACCCCATGGCTGATGCTGACATCTTTCCACCAGCTCAAATAACACCACTCTCACACCTCAGCCCACTGTGGTGGGCAATGAAAACACAACTTTTTTTTTTCCATCTTATGGTTTTTTCAAGAATGAAGGAGACAGAGCTGTCCTGGGTTGCAGAAGCTGGTGTCAGAATTTCTGACTTGCTGCTGGGGCTGGGCTGGGTGTGAGGCATACCTGGTGGCTGATGGCATTAATGACCTTTACCTCCAGGAGCAGGGAGAGGAGGGATAACTCAGAAGTGGCTTTAATGGGCGACCATAAATATAATGGGAGACTTGCAATCACATAATTATCTGTCTAACCCATCCATCTGCTGTACACACACTTCATTGATTATACACACACACACACATAACATATATCTGCAATACGTATATATATTTGTAAAATGCTTGACAAATCATCTGCAGATTGGAAGATTTATCCTACTTGTCACAGCTGTTCAGGCTGCTGTTTCCATTACAGCTATTCTTCTCCAGCACGCCTAACTTTCTTTAACATGGCACATTTATGCTGGCATTTAAACGTTGTGTTTCAGCAGAGTCTGAAAGGAAACATAAGATGAGACCTCATTTGACCACTTTTACATTCAGTAAGAAAGAGAAATTACTTTTCCCACGTTTTTGTGGTAATAACAAACTCCTGCGCTCTCTCTGACTGATGATCAGACAATTTACCTGGGAGGCATTGTGATTCTCTCAGCAAAATAAAGTAAGAAACTTCTGTAACTCTCCCTGGTCCTTGCTGCCTCAGGGGAAAGGAAAGGAGAAGGAAAAAAAAAAAAGCAAATAAGACTATTTCCTTCCAAGGGAAGGAAAGAAAATATATGCAAAAGTCAAAAAAAAACACCTTTATGTCTGGATTTATAAGCACTATTTGTAAATATTCTCCAAGCTTGAAGCCTTTTCCTTCCCTCTTTTCGTAAGAAAAAAACCTGGGGAGGGATTTTGTCTCATTCCATGAGCAGATTTGAGCAGTTTCATTGTAGGTGGGGATGCCATTGCCCTGCTAAGCCCCTGCTTCAAGGCAGCATTGCCAGACAAAGAGGAGAGCTGTGAGGGGTGTGAAGGCAGGGTGACGCTAAGCTGAAAGTTTGGGACAGCACAAAGGGTCCAGCTGCATATAAGAGGAACGAAGCATTGGTTTGGGTGGTGTGTTTCTTTTCTGTGACCAACACCAACAGGAACATGTGGGAGTAGGGGTGCAAAGAGTTCCTCTCCCTCAGTGTGTGAGCTGGGCTGCTCTCTGCCCTCGCTCTCTGTCAGAGGGATGCTCAGGCAGGCTGCCTGCTCTGGACACCGTTAGGTCTGAAAGGTGAGCATGGGAAAGAACTACAGGTGTGCCCAGAGCCAAGGTGACATTGTCTTGGAGCCTTAACTCCTACATTTCCCTCTCCTGTAGCCAAAAGCCAGCTATGCCAGGACGGTAGCTGCAAGGCGGGAGATGTTGAGCCAAAGTTTGCTGAGGCTGAGTGAATATTTCTAACTTTGGGATCACTGTGTGCGTGTCCTGTGCTTTGCAATCCTCGCTGTGCAGCTGTGGCCAGATGTTCATGGAGACAAGACAATGGGTTAGAACGGAACAGAATAGAATCATGTATTTCAATTGGAAGGGACCTGCAACGATTGTGTGGCCCAACTGTCTGACCAATACAGATGGATTGGATTAAGCTAAAACTTAAGGCATCATTTTGATATGATTTAACACAGCAGGTCTTATTTTCTGACACGTTATTTTTCAAATCTAGTCCCTCTCTGTTAAAACATATTACAGTATAATCTAATCCCTCTCTGTTTAGGTATATTACAGTATACAAGGTGCCTGCCCAGTCCTTTTAAGGCCTTTCTGCATTGGAAAGGTGTAGCGTTTTCCAAACTCCTCTAGGAAAAACAAGGTGATGCTACAGCTGCTGCCCCATGCAGCAGGCAGTGCCTCCATGGCTGAGCTGGTGTTTGGGATCAGGAGGCTGGTCCTCACAGGAGGCTGAAGATCTGGAAGGCAGGCTGGGGAAGAGGAGATCTGGGGGCTTTGAAGGCAGCGTGGTATCAGTGTAGGAGGTATGTGAGAGCTGAGGGTGGATAGATAGTGAATCTGGGCTTTGCTGGTGATTGCAAGATGCTGAAGGATTGCCCTGATAAGAAAGGTGTTTCTGTAAGGAGAAACAGACTGGATTTTAATTTTGTTTTTGTTTTTGTTTTTTTTAATAATTGGGCTTTCCTAACTTTCCTGACTTGAACATATATGTCAATCTTCCTCTGGTGTAAATTAGTCTTAGCTGGTGATTTAGACCTGCTGAGGGTCCCATGCTGGAGCAGTGCGGCCGAGGCACAGTGACCCCACAGCTCCGAGCGGGTGGATGGGATGGAACAGCTGCCTGCTCCTGCGGCTGGGCAGGGCTGCAATAGCAGGGAGGAGAGCCAGCACCGGCCCCAGAGGGGCTCCTGCCCCTCCTGAGACACTGCAGCTGCGAGAGCCCGCGGTCAGTGGTGTCTGCCCAAAAAGCTGGCACCGCCAGTGTAAGAGCAGCATCCCAAGGGAAGGTGCCAGTCTCTTCGTGCCACTGGGCTACCAAACCGTGACCCTCTTCTGTGTGCCTGCCCTCCTGAGCCCGGCTGGTCAAGCAGCCAGTCCAGGGCCGCACAGACCGACCCCTCCTGCGGGCTCCGTCCCTGGCGATGATGGAGCGGGGACAGCCGGGGGCTGAGGCAGCGAAACAGCCTCGGGGTAAAGTCCCCGAGCAGGGATCCTGATGCCAGCATCCCCCTTCCCCGGCTGTGGCAGTCGGGAGCGCCCAGCAGCTCGTCTGGCACGGCCCGGTGCTGGCCACGAAGATAATCCCAGGGCAGGAGCCGCGCTTGAACTGCATGTGAACCGTAAATCCCCGCTCCCAAAGCCGAGGGCAGCTCCCGCTGGCGCGCCTGCTGCGGCGGCTCAGCCCGGGCCCCGGCGCTGCCGCCCAGAGCAGCCGGCTCATTTAAATTGCTTTATAAATGGGCCAAAGAACTCTGGCTCCAGCCTCCATCTGAGTAATAAATACACAATAAAGCAGCCTCAGTGGCTGAGGGAGGCCAAACAATCAACACTTCCAAAACGGGAAAGGATGCTCTTACTGAAAAGAGGTCGTCTTTTGTAGCGTTTTAGCCCTTTTCTGCCCCTTTTAAGGATTTCTCCCGGAGGAGATGGAGTAGAGACTATGTTCAGACAGCTGTATGCCCAGATGGTCACAACACTTATGAACAACTTCCCTTAGGAATAATTGTATTAAGTCTTCTTTGGGTTTTATACACTTGGGGTTTGGGGGGTTTTTATGGTTTTGTTTTTTATTTTGTTTTTAAATTTTTTTTTTAAGTCTCTCTAGAATTGATGGTTTGGTACTTCTGCGTTTGATTACTGTATTAAGAAACCAGGTTTTTGTAACCACCTCCAAACACGAGACATCACACAGAACTATGAGTTCTTAATGAAAAGCTGGAAAGTGTATAATTGAGGCTGAGGTAGGATGTGCTGACGTGCCAGAAAGGACATTTGAACCCTGCTGTACCAGTATGCCCACACGGATTTAACTCCATCCTCACCAGCCAGGTGAGGAGCTCTTCTCACACGGACAAGAAGAGCCAGTGAAGAGTTTCCATCCTCCTGTTAAGCGGCGCACACGGGAATGAATGCGTGCACTATTTGGCTTGCAAATTTTACATCACCTCTTGCATTTCCACTCACTTCTTTCTTTGGGGAGAGAGAAAAGAAAGCAACCAGAGGAAAGGAAGCAACAAACAAGAGAGATCAATGAACCGTGGCAGAGCACTCTGCTGCGCACACACTTCGTACCCGCCTTGGGAGAAGGCAGGGAAGGGTGGGGGGAATGAGGGGATTAATGAAGGCAAAGCCACACAGTTCAGTTAAGGAATGTGCTGAGAGATGAGAGTGATGGTGGGAACTAGCTAAAAACTTTCCAGGGAGACACTATTTGCAAGGGAATGTAAGTTTTAAAAGTTAGGACTTTCCCGGTGCATCCAAGTGGATCACGGAGTGCTTGGCAAGAAACAGCACTGCCCTCCTGTTAGCAAACTCCTGTCTGATGGCACTCATTTTACAGAGAGGGACACTGAGGCACAGAAAGGTTATTGCAAGGAGAAATTAACTTCCATTAGGGAAAGATAGATACCCCCTGTGATTGCAGAGATCTAACCGCAATGGTCAGGAGGTCCTTGCCCAAAAACTTACATTTCTGTTTATTTTTGTAGTGTAGGAAAAGCCATGAATAGAGATACAAAAATAATCTGCAAAACATCCAGTATCCAGGACCCAGGATCACCAGTATTTCTCTGCAGCCCACCACAAACTGTAGTCAACGACCTGCAGCCATAAGTGTTATATTCAGTAAAAAGCAGCTGAAAAGGGCGTGACTGGTGGTCTGGGTCCTTGTGATAGCAGGGAAAGTACAAAACTGCTAAAACAGATGTGAACACTACCTATTGCTCCAGTGAGATCTTGGACACCAAAGATGTACTGCATGCAGTGCCTGGGAAATTAGATCTGTGCTTCCCTGAAGCCATAGCAGCCTACAAAACATCACACCACAGGCAAAACCAGCTGCTCCTGGCCCAGGAGACCCCCCCAGCAAAAAAAAAAAACACCTGTCTGGTGTCAGAGGAATGGGAGCTCTGCTCTCTGCCTCGTGTTTGGTAGCTGGCCTCTGAAAAGTGGCTGCTGCAGGACTGCCTGGGCTTGGGTGTGAGCGCCTCAGTCCCGAGAGGCTGCTCTGGCAGCTGGGAACACGACTGCAGCAGCAGCAGCAGCCTGTCAGTCCCTGCCATGGCCCTTGTTCAGGTGCTGTGGGGGAGCTGGGATTCTTGCACAGCCTCTCCGTTCCTCAAAGACCCCTCTCTGTTCCTGCACCACTGCAGGCAGCTACAGCAAACCTCGCAGCTGAGGCTACTGGCATAATCCTCCCACCACACACAGGATTCCTGTCTCTAAAACAGAGCAGGGCTGAGATTAGCATCTTCTCCCTCTCTTGCTATGCCAGCTTTTGACAGACAGAGGGATGGGGGAGTAGAAAATGGGGTAAAGATAGAGCTGTGTGTTTTGATAGGAATTGTCATTACCCTGATAGCAGTGAGGTTATGTGGGGACACGGTGGCTCTGACTTGCTGCAAGCCACTGGCTGGAGGAAAGGGTGGCAGAGGAGCTCAGCATGGGGGTGAAGGGGCTTTACCTTAGCACAGACCACGGAGTGCATGGGGATAACAAACCTCTGCCTCTGCTGGCACCATAAACACGAAATGCACAAAGCCCCAGAGACTCTGGCCACAGGATTCACCCTACTGAGTCCCACAGCCCGTGGGATCAGGCACAAACTTTAAGCCTGTTAAATGCGTCATTTAGGAATGAACCAGGTGGCTTTTACTTGTCTTTTAGAAGACACATGTTTTCATTGTATTTGCTCCAAGTGGAGGCTAAAGATCCAGAAACTATGGCTATGGAGTTTTGGCGTTCCCTCTCATCGGTTTGGTTAATTGCTCGTTTCATTTACTAGCTGGGTTTTAACTTTCCTATGGATCACTTGGCTCTTGAAATTCCATAAGTACTGAAAGTCAGCGAATTTTGGGAAGTGCTCTCTGGAGGGAAGTCCTGGAACTCTTACAACAGGCATAATTTTCATTTGTGCAGGTTTAGTGCTCTCGCAGAATAAATAAGCATTAACTATCCCACAACTGCGCCAAAATGCAGTCGGTTTGTAGCCTGCTGTGTGCTGCACTAGAAGCCTGAGCATTTTACCTTGCAGGCTAAATGCCTCTGTGAACAGAAATTGTGATCATTACTCAGGAGATACTTTCCAGATGAAACCTCACTCAAAAATAGCTATGCCTGGATTTAATAGCTGTAATACCAAGACAGTGGCATTTGCATTTAAGCACTGACTTCAGTGTGAGGGAGCTCATATGGGAGAAAGGTGTATTTTTAACTAACCCTTCTAGCCACTGGGTGCCACTAGCGACTTGTTGGGTTGAGGAAAGAGCAGCTATCCTTAAACTTTAGGGGAACAACCCACACTTAAATCCTCACAATACATTAATACATAGCAAGTTGGCCTTCAATTTATTCAATTTACTTTAAAAGCATCCACCCTGCATGTCTCTGATTTCCCTCTGCTGTAATCCCCAGTGGCTGTATTTCAGTGCCAAAGTATCATTCAGGGTGCTGGGTTAGAGGCTGTGTAACCAGCTCTTGGAAAGCCTGATGAAGCAAGCAAAGCACTCAAGCTTACCCTTACGTTTATGACAACTGAGCAGCGCCTTTGCAATCAGTGAAACTGCTCACGTGCTTACAGACAAGCACGTATTAGACTGGACTAGTGCATGAAGTGACTGGAACTGAAGGCATGGTCAGCGGAGAAGCCCCCTGAGCTACTGCTTTTGCTGCTGGTTATCATCCCCAAGTTCGTCCTTTGCAATGCAGACACAATTCCAGACCCTCATATATGATACATATAACGACTGCTAATAATTCTTAGCAGGGAACAGGCTCAGACCCCTCGGTTTAATGGCCTGCTTTTCATCTCTGTAGTCCCCATCCCATCTCTCATTCTGTTTTCCACTTCAAAACTATTTTGCCCGCCTCCCCCTCCTCTATTCTTATTGTTCTGATGTTCCCTGCCACGATTTCTCCAAAGGCAGGATGGCGAGGCAATTCATCTGCAACAGTCCATTTCCACAAATAGGCACATACAGGTAGAAATGTGTGCATGAGTTTATTCTACACCTGAAAACAAAGAGGGCAAAAGAAACCCCTGGAATCTACTTGAACACTGTACTTACAGAGAGAGCTCCACTGTTTTATTACCTGATTTAAACCAGAGTGATACAAATTCTGTGTAGGGACAGGTCTTTATGAGCCAGTAATTGTGTACATGAAACCCTACAAACCAGGCTGAAACAGGAACTGGGCCCTCAAACAAGAAATCCAACAGAAGAACAGGGTTCTGGGGAGCAATGAGCTACTGTGTGTCAGCTACCTCAGGGCAGCAGCCTGGTTGCAGATGCCCTAAGCCAGTGGTACCTGCAGTGAACGTGCCCTGTGTCTGTGCCAGTCCTGCTTCTCACATCTCCAGTGTGAGAGCAGGCACACAAGCACTGTACGTGCTGTAGATCCGGACACCGTTGTATCTCACAATAAGAGTGCCCACACACCCCAGTTCACCTTCTCCTTTCTTTCCTCCAGTTCCAGGGCTGCCCAAAGTCTACCGCTGGCTCTGCTCGCCCTCCCCGTGGTGGCCCTCCCCTCGCTGCTGCTGCTGCAGCCGCAGGGGCTGGCTGCTCCCACGCTCCCATTTGTATGTCACTCACGCGTCTCTCCCCACTTAGAGCTGTCTTCTGTTTCCTGCTGCCAAGAACCGTCTCTATTTGAGACTCCATTTCAAACCCATGATTACCAGGAGCCTTCCTCTCATCTCATCTCATCTCAGCTCATCTCTCTTCAGCTCTTTCTTACTCTTCGCTTCTTCGTCTGCATCTTATTTTGGTCTGCGAGCACGTGCTCCGGGGCAGGGAAGCCCCACACTCACTGCACTGCAGGAAAGATGTGACAGCGTGATCCTCACTGTGCAGAAGTGACCTGGAAGAAAAGGCACCTCGTCATCTGAAGGCAGAAGAGACAGTGTTGTGATTAGTTTTTGACTATTATCCCTGATTCTGTGGTTGGGAATATTTCCCATGCCTTCTTCCTTGCCGGTAAGGCAACCTTCTGTATCAAGAGTATGGGAAAGGAGGAACAGAAGTGTCACACATCTGCCCCACTCTGGACCACCCTGTAGCACGGGCTGGGGACGGGGCTCGGAGCAGCTGGTGTGTCAGGCTGCAGAGGAGCGCATTGACGGGAAGCTGTGGGTGCAGACAGGCTGCACAACAGAGTAAAATGTTCCAAACAGAGTTTCATTTTCCAGTAGCTGTACTGGGTAAATAGGGCCAGGATGCAGATGGGTAATATGCATGGCTAAGGCCAAGTTCATGGACTGTGTTCAACTGTTCATACTCGCTAGGACTCCCTTTTCAATTAATAAAGATTTTTTCCTCCTTCCGACATTTTAAAAATGACTCAGACGGTTCCTTCAAGCCGCATGTTTCACACGAGAGAAGGGTTGCAAGAAATCACCATTTAATTAAATAAACATCTCTTTGAACGATGACCCTTCTCCAAAGTTGGAACCTCCTTGCCATCATTAGAGCCCCACATAAACTGTAGCAGTTAGCAGTCTGCTTCGGGATTACAGTGTTCGTAGCAAGAGAAATTGCTCCTGAGATCATTTAACCTCCCTGGGGAGATGACAGGAAGGAATTAATCTTCCGCTGCTAATCCGCCCTGTGCTGCTGGATCAAAAATTGGCATCGATGGGGGTGGCTGCGCAGGGGAGCCTGCGGTGGCATTTACCATCCGCGGGCGCTCCCTCCCACTCCTCCTCCAGCGTGGCTGAGGAAACGGGGGGCAGCTATTTCAGGAAGTCTACGCAACATGCTATTAAACCATTTGTGCTGGCTGCGAAGGAGATTTGGTTTCTGGTGTTCCCCTCCAGCCCTAGCTGTGTCGGCAAGGTGAACACTACAGAAGGGCTTTCGCTTGAGTCCCAGCAATCAGTCTGCTCGTCGGTTTTGTCACTACTTGCCACCTATTTTATTTTTTATCCGTTTGTTTTGCAATGTTATTGTCTTTATATTTATTAGCGATTTGTATGGATTATTCTCCAGTGCCCAGGTATGCCAGGTTTTTAACCCCCAGAGAGCTTGTAGGAAAGAGAATGTGCTGGTGTGACCCTCTGCCCATGAGAGCCTTTGTGTTGAAAGCGGTTCTGCGTGGAATGGAAACCTCCTTTTTAATTTGTTTTTTCTTTTCCTGATGAGTAAAATGGAGCCAAGAAACACTTCAATATGTTTGTGAGCAATCTGTGAGCAGAGAAGGGGTTCAGGTTTACAGAGCTGAAGTGGGGCCAGTCCTGGAAGAGGATTCCAATATTCCTTGGGACACAGCACCCAGCCACACAGCGAGAATAGCGAGTAGCGAACACCCTTAGCAACTGGCTCGTGGAAAAAAATTAATTTGCTAAAGAGCGTCGGCACTAAGTCGCCTTGAAGAGTTGTAAATCACAAGGCTGCACAAAGGGAAACCTGCTCCTGCATAGTCTGTGAGCAGACACAGACTATTACGATGGGCTCAACTACTCCTAACTAATAAGAACTTAATAGGAGTTCAGAAAATCTTCAGCTCATCCAAATCAAAGACCAAGCCCCTGTCGATGTTGGCAGAGGCTGGATAGGACCCAGTGGGCAGATTTTTCACAGGAGAGGACAACAGCTTATTTCCTTCTCCACCACACCCAGGTTTTCAGGCCAGGACCAGCTGCCCCTGCCAGACTTTGTGTTCCCATGGCTCCCACCTCAGCAGGCAGCAGGACCAAGGGGATCCAGCAGGGTGCCCAGCTCAGGGCCTGGCACAGAAGGTGCTGTGGAGACGAAAGCCAAGCCCAGAGCAAGACAAAGCTGCAGTGAGGGCTCTCAGGAAGGCTCTCACCAGCTGGGTGGTGTGGGAGCAAAGTCAGACCCTTCTATTGCTAAAACCAACCCTAACACAGGATCTTTTCTTCCCTGACTGATCCAAACACTTGCAAAAGACAGGTTTTCTTTTCACTAGCAGCACACCACCAAATGGGATTTGCAACAAGGAGGTGTGAGGGATAACAGCCCATCCCTCATACCCAACAGAGCCTGCAGGCTTCTTTTGCTGCTTTCAAGTTTCCTGTGCATTAATCCCCACAATAACACACGATTACCAGAAAAACCTTAGGAAATAGGGGGCAGGGGGATATGGGCACTTTTCAGAGAGAAAGGTATAAAAGGAAGCAAAAAACAATCACAGTGGAAAAACATAGGTCGTTTGCTCTTCCATTTTTCTGTCAAATGGTGATTAGAAGAGAAAATGTTCTTTCTGTACCAGTCAGGAAAGGAAGAAACATGTTCCACTTCTCAAAATAAAATAAAAAAAAATTCCAGTGAAAAAAGTGTGATGCCATTTCTCTAACTCAGAGAAGCAAAGCGGTCTCCAGGAGTAGGTGAAGGGTTGTGAAGGTGCCCTTGCAGTTGTGTTAAATACTGAAGCTTGTTTCCCAAACATGTAGGGTGGCACAGACGACTCCAGCAAGCTGCTTGTCAGTTCTAGGGTATCCCCAACTATCCAAACCTGCCTCCAGTGTCTCTCATCTGCAGTTTTGGAAAGTTTTCTGAAGGTGCTCCCCCCTCTCTCTGAGGATCACACAGTCACAGAGTCACTGGGTTGGAGGAGAGCTCCAGTATCATCGAGTCCAGCCCATCCCCTAACACCTCAACTAAACCATGCCACCAAGTGCCACATCCAATCTTTTTTTAAACACACCCATGGATGGTGATTCTACCACGTCCTTGGACAGACAATTCCAGCGCTTTATCACTCATTCCATGAAAAACTTTTTCCTAATACCCAACCTATATTTCTTTTTGTGCAGCTTAAGACTGTCCTCTCATTCTGTCAGTTGCTGCCTGGACAAAGAGATCAACCCCCACCTGAGCACAACCACCTTTCAGGAAGCTGTAGAGGGTGATAAGAGCACTCCTGAGTCTCCTTTTCTCCAGGTTAAACAACTCCAGCTCCCTCATTCCTCCCAGGGTTTGTGTTCCAAGCCCCTCATCAGCCTCATTGCCCTTCTCTGGATGTGCTCAAATGTCTCAACATCCTTCCCAAACTGAGGGGCCAGAACTGGACACGGCACTCGAGGTGTGGCCTCGCCAGTACCAGCACAGGAGAAGAATGACCTCCCTGCTCCTGCTGGCCACACCATTCCTGATACAGGCCAAGGGCCATTGGCTTTCTTGGCCACCAGGGCACACTGCTGGCTCATGTTCAGCCCAACACCCCCAGGTCCCTTCCCACCTGGGCACTNGCACACTGCTGGCTCATGTTCAGCCCAGCACCCCCAGGTCCCTTCCCACCTTGGCACTGGATTTATTAAACTTCATCCTACTGGACTCTGCCCATCCATCCATCCATCCATCCATCCATCCATCCATCCATCCATCCATCCATCCATCCATCCAATCATTCCAGGTCTCTCTGAAGAGCCCTCCTACCTGGGATATACAGAAATGTACTTGTGGAGCACACAGATTTTGATGTTCTTTATTTCTGGTCTGAGATCATGGGTTATTGTATTCTAGAACAAGTAATAGCTCAGATGACACAAACACAGGTTTCAGCTCACCTGACAAGTATATTTCTAGTTCATCTCTCCCTCAGAATTTCCGCACTGTGATGCCTTTTTTTTTTTT
>VWZN01019447.1:387631-407417 GCA_013396955.1 Regulus satrapa | reverse complement strand
AAAGGAGACTCTCTTTAATAAAAAAAAAAAAAAAAAAAAAAAAAAAAAAAAAAATCTCTTTTCTATAAACTTCTCTGTGGACACTGAATGTCACCACCCAGACGAATCCAGTTACTTTCTGTGAATCTGAGGTAGTCAAGTACCTCAAAAGCCACTGCCTGCAGGCAGAAGCACAGCAGTGGGTTTTTTTGCATTTCCCTGTGAAGAGGATGACCAAGCAGACTTGCTCAGATCATGAGCCACAGCTCCTTCCTTATATATATTCTTTACCTGGTAACAGAAGCACTGACATTGCACCAAAATTCATACTGTGAAGTCTGACTCTCACATACCTAGGAACATTCATATTTCAAAACAAGGCAGTTTAAGGGGTTTAAAGGTTTAGAGCACAATGCTATTTCATAGGTAAAACACTACTGGGTAGCAGACAATTGAAATGTACTGATTTCTCTTTTCTCTTTAATTTGTCCCAACCCCTTCTTGACCTTACAGTGGTGGACATGACAACTCCATGATCACAGAAATTACTTCAAGATAATTCAGAGGCTGCCCAGCTTGGGCACCAGAGGAAATCTAAACACGGGAACAAGAAGCCCAGTACACTCTGCTTAATCACCAAATTTAGGCTACACTTTCACACACATAAAATTCACTCTATTGTGAACCCACACATCAGGAAGCCATAACAAAATAATTTTTTTAAAGTGTTTAAAGTAACTTGTTGACAATTGGTTGGCACTCTAGTCTGAGTGTTGACTCAACACAGTTGGCTAAAAAATGTTAACTACTAGAAAATGAAAAGGCCAAATGGGTTATTATTTTTCTGTGCAAGCCAGGAGATATAAGACTGAGTGCATCATGTCTGTTGGTCAACTTTAGCCTTGTGGAGGACTGTGCATTTACAACTCATCTGTGGCTACAAGCCCCAGTCTTTGAGAGAGGTTTGATATTTCATTGATATGGTGAATTCAGCTCCAGGCCTGCCCCAGTTTTAAGGAGCATTAAAAAGTAATAAAATATACCATAAATTGTGCAAAATGTCTCCTCTGCTATGCTGGGTGGACCACAAGAACCTTGCATGGAGGTCATAAACATAGGGATACAAAGGAAGAAAAAGATTTTGTTGCTCTTGTCCATCTGCATTTGAGTGGAGCAGATGTAGATCTGGAGTACCATCAGGTGAAGTAAAAAACTTTGTTATGGGAAATGGAAAAGGTAGCAAGGTCTAGATACTGTCACATAATGGAAAACTTTATCTGAAGCTGAGTGGAAATTTTTCTTGTGTTACATATAAGATAGGGAAAATAGCTGGTCTAGAAAGCAATATTTTAAACTAAGAGATAAAGTTGACCCAAGAACAAATGGTACAAATTAGTTATGAACAAAGCTAAACTGAAAATTAGATTAAAGAAAAATAAAAGAGTTTTTACAGACACCACAATCATGTACCCAGTTGGCCCTTTCCTAACTAGTAATCATAATATCTTCTCCAACTTCATTTTCCATTCTACATCACAATCTCTCATCTTCATTCACATTTACCAAAACTGAACAGCAATTAATGGACTAAACTAAAGTCATGTTTTTATTTGGGAGCAGTAAGGGTTTTATAGTGCTTAACTTAAAATTTTTCATGTCAACATGGCCAAATTTTTTTTCTTTTCCTTTTTCTTTTTCCTTATAGCAAATATTGCTATATTTTCTGCCAAAATTACAATCTCTCCTTGTGGGTGGAGGTGTGAAAGGTTTTTGGAGGTATCAAAGGAGGTATCAAAGGTGTTTTCTTGGGGTTTTTTTGGGTTTTTTTGGGTTTTTTTGGTTTTTTTTGTTTTTTTGGGGTTTTTTTTGTTTTGTTTTTTGGGGTTTTTTTTGCCTTACATAAAATACCTGTTAACTGGGGAATATTTGTATACTGTAAGGCTTCAGGGAGTACAATTCCTTAAAATGTGTCAGGAAACAATCAGAAATGTACACCTCACATCCATGGGAGCAAAAACTCCAAAGGATGGTGCAGCTTAGTGCTAGAGTCTAATGTTGAACTCCATCTTCATGGCTGACTAATGAATGCTTTTACAGTCTAACTATCTTGGCCCCTTCATTCTCTATCAACTGCACAAAATATATTTCCAATCAAAGACAGAAAGTGCTATGAAAAGACTTGGGGATTTACAGATGCTAATTCTGTTTGGATTTTACCTTTCAATAGTGAGAAAAGTTATAAAGTGTTACTGTCATTCCTAACTGGCTGCATCTGAAATGTTTAACACAGGTCTTCAGTAAAAATTTCTGGAGCCAGCAAAATGGGCAATATTCCCATGCCTACTACTCGTATATTTCCTTGTTGGCAGCACTGACACATTTTAACTCGTCTCAATTGCTAAGATGTGTCTCAAGTGAATACATATTCATTAATGATGAATTAATTTCTTCTGTGTGACTCATCCCTGTGGTTGGTGTGTATCTATCACAGACTGTTAGAATACCTAGTCATGTAAACCACAAGAGAGGAAGCCCCTCTGGTGAGTAGAATTTTAGCCATACTTCATGGATTTGGGAAATCATAGTAGAAAGCTCATAAAAAGAGTTTCTAGTAGAATGTCCTGTGCTTCCATCTTCTGTATAATAAGTAAAAACCTCTACAAGACATTTTGTGATTACTGTCCTGTGTTTTCTTTTGGGTTTGTTTTTTTTTTTTTGGTTTTGGTTTTCGGGGGTTTTTTGTTTGTTTGGTTTGGGGTTTTTTGTTGGGTTTTTGTTGTTGTTGTTGTTGTTGTTGGTTTGTTTTGTTTTGTTTTGTTTTTAAATTTTTGTTTATTTAGCTCTGGGGAGAGTAGAGGCTATGAAATTTGGGGTTTATGCCTCTTAGTGTCATTTTCTACCTTACATCCTCATAACAATTAGAAGTGAATATCAAATTTGGGAGCTTTAAACCTAACAAAGTAAATACACATGGAATTTATTTGGCATATAGAATGGTTTTGTTAATTTTCAATTTTCCATGCTGAGAGTTGCGACATGCAGGCAGACCACAAAAGACAAGGATACCTGTTTCAGAAACATCTAAATTTTACTTTAACTTTTTTTTTTCACTTGAATTTTACTTTCCTCATGGTATCTACTCAAAGGAAAATGTGAGTATTTGTACTGCCGTGTTGGAGCATGTACAAAACAAAATATACTGATTCTGGTAAACAGGCATTTTTAACAACATGCCTGTTATTCTCAGAAAGTGTCTGAGCATTATTTTTTCATACACGTTATCCGCTTCTCCAATTCTCTTCAAAAGAGGCTAAAAAGTTGCTTGACTGTTCTCACACCAGGCTAAAGCAAAGTTTCTGGGACAGAGTAGCAGCATCATGCTCATTGGAGGTTGGCAAGAAAACAGATAATCAAGGCCAAAATTTCTCAGTCTGCTCAGGCCCTACCAGTTGCCTTTTAGTCCAACTGCCAGCTTTATTTTTAACCTACAGCAGTCCCAGGCTAATCAGTGGTTGCAGCAGGTTAGCACTGGGCTTTACAGGGTCTAAGATCATTATATCATTTTAACATTGTCAGGGTGTAATTTCAGAGATAGATATTGCAACAACGTTTGCTCATAAAACTATCTGTTAGCTGGGGAAGAAGGCCAAATAATTGAACAAACTCATTCCCAGGAGAAGGATCCCTCAGCATTAGCTGAATCTGACCCCAAGACCCACCAATAACAAGGATTCTAATGCCTATGAACTTCTGACTGAGTTTTATAGATTCTGCTGGCACTTGATATGAAATTCTAGTAGAAATCTTTCCTGGAGGCAATTTATAAACAAAAATGTTCTTTTGTGTCTTCCATGTTTTTGAAAGCTACACAAAATGTAGACCTAAGAAATAAAACATAGCAAAAAGATGGACGGATGCATGCATGGATAGACAGATAAAGTAGTATGTATCTTAAAAGACTGGCAAATCAATTATTATGAAGAACATACCGAATTTCTTGGGATTTTGAATACTTATGAAATGAGTCTCTGATCCATCATTAGTAGAGGAGAGGAAAGCAATATTTCTGCTATTCAAGTATGACAAAAACGAGATGGTAAAATGCTACCTTTTCCTATTGTTTATACTTTCACTGAAAAAAAAGCGAAGTATGCTCATAACTGGGTTAGAGAATGACTGTTTGGGCTTTTTCTGTTGCAGTAAAGTTACATTTTAATTATATATACCAGGAAATATACAAATATATGCTTAGTTGATTAAATGCATATGTAGCAGAAGAAAACTATGCATATCATACATTTACTTTCTGTACAAGGTTTTGTAATTTACTTATAATAACAGTAGAAACAACTTTTGTATCTATGACCTATGATACACAACAGAGAACAAGAGAAAAGCCTTGTACAATATGAGAAAAAAATAATTATTGTATGCCCTAAGACAGCTACAATCCCTAATCTGATCTTTTATATTTAATATCTGACATAATGGTAAGTATTTTTAAAAATCTGTTACTTGAGTCAAAATCAAAATATATATGTTTTTTTCTTCTTCTTCTTCTTAAGTCAGTATTAATTTTGAACAAAATTAATTTTTTATTCTCTCAGACTGAACTATTGTTCCTCAGAAACAGAGGATACAAGGAATAGGGGAGGGAGCAGTAACCATACCCAGTGGAATAAATGGGCTTTCATAGCTGAGAAAAGCTCTGTCTTTGCTTTCTGATTAATCTATCTCATTTTTTACAAACACCAGATGTCTTAGAAAGACCTTACTTTTTACCACGTATTTTCTTTCTTGATGAATCATTCCACCCATTTTGACACTAAGAAAATTCCAGTTCTCTTTTATTCTAAGGTTACCTTTCAGTAAGCTCCTTTTGATTGCTGCTGTAGCTCAGAGGAAAACTGCAGGGACCTTGGGAGTCTACTGAATACCTATTTTTTAAATACTAAGGGGAAACAATTTCACTGAGTTAATACTAAGAACCTGAGAAATCAGTGTCTCTCACCTCTCTTTCTCTCTCCATTGCACAGACTATTAACAGAGCCATTTTGGGGATGCTGACAAAAACTCCAAGGTTTACAGCAGCTGGTAGGTTTGGAGACAGTACCATGGTACCATCTGTGCCTCTTCAGTTTCAGCCAAATTAGTCTCCTGCCCAGTTGCAGAGAGAAGAAGAAGAGCTGAGAGTGACAGGGAGCCTGGGCAGGTGGGGAGTAGGACACCAAGGGCAGCAGTAGAGTCAGATCCATGCCAAGGCTTTCAGTTTCACTGTGTCCCAGCTGCTTTGGTGGACAAAAGGTAATCTCTACAAATGACGTTATGGTTAGCTCCCACTGAAATCTCCACCCTCGGACTACGCTTCATCTGCAAATATACTACCAAACAAAGAGATTGGGACACTGTTTGCTGGCCCATGGGGTTGCTGCCAGGACACAGTTGCCCTGATCTCCCCTGCATCACACTGTCCGTTGAAACATCCCATGATTTATTTCCTGCTCATGCCTGAGTACTGCCTGTGGAGTGCTGCTTGATGCAGATCAAAACTGCAGGGGAGGGTGCTAACAATTAAACAGCACAGTCAATCAAGCCCTTCTCTTAGCCCTGCCATCTTTGCCCACACAAAGTCCACAATTGATGTCATTCAGAGACAAAGAAAAACAATCTGAGCAATACTTTGTGAGATAAAACATTTCATTGCTGGCAAAAATTGTCAAAGAAGTTCTTACTTTACTTTAAGTCTTTCAGTGATACTTCAGTAGCAAGGATTGTCACTGTCAGCGCTGAGACCCCGCAGCACTTGATCATGTGGGCAACTGGGCAGGAGGAGTCCTGAGAGATATATGGTGCATGCATTTGATTTCTCACAAATGTGGGGGTTTTTTGGTGGTTTTTGGGGTGTGCAGCTTTTGAGGGATTGTTGTTTTGGTTGTTTGTTTTTTTTTCGATTTAGGGGTTTTTTGTTTGTTTTGTTTATTTGTTTGGTTTTTGCTTGCTTGCTTGCTTTTTTAGTTTAGTTTGGTTGGTTTTGGAGGTTTTTTGTTGGGTTTTTTCTTTATTTTTGTTTGGTTTGGTGGGGGGGTTTTTGGGGTTTTTTTGGGGGGAGGCAGGAGGTTTGTTTTTGTTTTTGTTTGTAACAGCAAAATAATTGTTGTAGACCACTGTCGCATTAACTGGTGATTACAATTTAGTTAATTCCTGTTAGCATCATTGCTCTTTGGGTGGCTTCCAACTTGTGGTGAATTTAGCAGTTGCACTGTAGGTAGCTTATGAAGTCATGTTTGAGGGCTAATAATGATCTGTGGCAGACATGTAGTGACTTTCTTGCTTACTGAGGACAGCAGCTTAAAGCTTTGAGGGACCTAATCTACTTCTTACCATGCTTTTAGGACTAGGATCCTGGTTGAATGGGTCAAAAAATTGACATCTTCTGTAGTGATAGCATGGTTCTTTCACTTGGTTAATCCAAAAAGACTCATTGAACTGGACTAGGAATTGTAAAAGTAATGTGTATCTATTTGCATTGGAAAAGTATATGCATGACCATTCATGTATTATTTTCAGTATAGTTTTCCAAGCTAAACCTATTTTTTTCGGAGACAAGAGATTAGTTTTAAAATTGCTCATGATGCTTTAGAACACTAAGAAAACTAACAAACAAGCACACTAATGAAAAAGTCCTATTGAAATAGTAGGTATTCATTGAGACTGACTGCTATATATGTTTCTCAAGACAAAAAAGATATTTTATTATCTGTGATTATGGGGACGGCAGGGGATTAGAAGGGCAACTTAGGGCCAGAGATACTAGAGATGTGATGGTGAGATAAAATGTCATTGGCATAAAAGGGTGTAAGGGCAAATTATGAAAGTGTCTACAATTATTTGGACAGGGAACTGAGTTTCCTGTGGCTCTTAATTACTTTTGTGATTATCTGCTGGAAGCGTATGTGTGCCTGTGTGTACAAGTGGTTTGTGGGACCAGTTAAATAATGGATTGACACATGCAGACATTAATAGGAATATATTGGAGAACTTTTTAAAATCCTCCAGGAAGAAAGGCGAGTACCAGATTTGTTTATATTCAAGGGATGAGAAACTGTACAATATTCATGCTAAGAGTGATTAAGTAAAAACAGATGCACACAGAGAGGAGGCAGTTTTGCTCCTCTTACTGTACTGCTTTGTTTAAGGAAAATTCAAAATTAGTTCCTCTCTGCTGAAGTAAACCCTGAAGACTCCCCACTGAGCCAAAGGAGGGAGTTTTACAGTTCCATTCACTTTTCTTCTGCATTCCCAGCATTGTGTCAACCTTTGCACTGTGTCACACATCCGCAGTGCAAGGGAAAATACAGCTGCCATGTTCAGATTGGAAGCAGGAGAGAAGAATCAATTAGGTTTTCTTTAAAAACTGTTGTCTGGACTTGTGCTGCTGCACATCACTCATTTGGCTCTGCCATCCAGATACACTTTGCTGTTAAAGTCTGAATATGGAAGTTATTTTTTTTGAAAGTTCTTTCATTTAAAATGAGAATCTGGTATGGTAATTAACTGTTCCAAAAACAAATACATTCAGTGAAACACAGCAGGCTAAAGGAAAAGGGACCACAGGCCAGGGATAGAATGAGGTAATTTATGCTTAAATCTAATAAGCATGTTTTTTCACATTTATATTACATTTCAGTAGTTATTCTTGAGCCAAAGTTGCTACAAAAAAATAAGAGGAGGAAGACATTAATAGGTATAAAACAAACAAAGGAAGAAGAAATATTGGAGTCTGAGATCAGTTTTTTGCAGGTGAAATAAATTTAAAGAGAAAAAATGTTAATTTTCATATATTTCATTATTTTCATCATATTTTGCTATTTATGATCATCATATATAATTACTTAATATACATAATTCCTGCATACATCAAATAAACCTTAATTGAGTATAGGTTTAATAATGGATAGTATTGCTAATGATGTAAAAAAGACACCATCCTGGATTGCACTCCAGAGAGAATACACGATACTGTGATTGGAAATCTCTGTAAACATTGAAAAACAAAAAGGGAAAAAAGAAATCTATAAGCTCTTCTAATTTGTGATTTGCAGACACAAGCAAGAGCGAGATAGCGTGGGACCTACCTGCAACTATTTTTTTTTTTTTCAAAATATTAGCAGTGACAGCTGTCATATAAAAAAAAAAAAAAAAAAAAAAAAAAAAAAAAATTTTTTTTTTTAAAAAAAANAAAAAAAAAAAAGAATTTTTTTTTATTAAATAACAGGAGCAGAGAATATCTTTAAATGGAAGCTTCTATGTTTACTGAAATTTGGACATGTTTATTAAAAATATTTATTAAGAGAACAAATATCATAGTTTGGAAAATTAAATTTTTAAGCTATTGTTCATTTAAAATATGTCTGCATTTTACTTAAGAAAAATATGCTTTCTTGACATTTTCAAAATTATAATAGGTTCACAAACTCAGGATACTAAGCCTTTATCAGAATAGTCAGTAACCATAGCAGCTTGATAAAAAAAAATGCTATCTGAAGAACTTCTGTTCCAAAAAGTTTACTGATGAAAAAAGTCTTGAAAGAAAAGTAAAAGAAGCAAGTTATAAAAGGAAAAGTAAAAGCAAAGTTAAAAGGAGTTAATTATCAGGATCAAAGCTGCAATATCATTAATATATGCTTCCAAACATATCTTATGATTCCTGTGATAACAACACGAGGAACAAGTAATGACATCCACTGTAAAGACCAGAAATTCTGGTGCAAACTTTATGCAACCTATTGGATTCTTGCCCTCAGTCTTGCAAAGTCCTCTGAATAGGAACATTCCAGAGGCAGTTGGAGTGCAGGTGGGTTTTATCCATCAGCATGAGGGAAGAAGGGACCTGATGCCAGGACTGAAGCCTTTCGTGCTGCTTGAACACCTAATAGGCTGGGAAGAGTTGTGTACTCCCTGAGGTGTCCTTCCCTCCAAGCCTCACACCTGGGTCCATGGCTTCCAGGTTTCTTTTTTAGGGAGGAGAGGGATTCTAGCATAGAGTCGGGATGCAGCCAGCTTGCTCCCTGTTCTCACACTTAGCTGTTTACAGAATTTAACATCTGCTGCCTGAAGCTATCAAAATGGACTTGGGCTTGACAACAGGCAGTGAAGATATTTTCTCTATCAATAGCGAAAGTCAGATTAACATTCAGAGCTTTAAGGATTGCAAAGCACAAAGGGAACAAAAACAATGAGAAAAACAGATGCTGCTGCATTAAGGTAGTGGTGCTGCTTCACTTGGACTTGATTCTACAATTCCTCACATCAGAAATTACTGCAGCTGTAGAAAAGACATGATCAGTGTTTAGGTAGAAAAAAAATTAGCAAAGATATGAAGGTCAGGACTCTCTGAGAAGAAATTTAAGAGTCTCATGGGAGTGGACAGGGGCTGAAGCAGTGGATACCAGAGAGGCAACCAGAATTTTATTCTCCTTAAACAGTGGAATGTGCTCTTGTAACAAGCAGTGAAAATCATTCATAACTAATAAACAGTGAGTCAAGTATGGATAATCTTGCTACATTTTTGACAAATATTAAAGCAAATATTTTCCAATAAGAAACATCATTTATTGCATAAATAACTAGAATATATAAAAATACAGTAGTGGATAGTAATATATAAATTGCAGAAAAGATTTTTCCAATTACAGAGAAAAAAGAGGAACATTTTTCTGGAAGCAGATGTTCTCCAGTTGTTTGTGTAAAATTTTTTTTCTCTTTATCTTTTTAGGGTTCAGATAGTATTAGTCAATCACTGCTGGAGCAGAGTACTTGGCAGACAGAAATATGAGCATCCCATTTTTATGTAGTTTAGAAATAATTAGCCCTCTCTTACCAGAGGGGAAGAAAATAGAGAAGGGGGGGGAGCCAAACCCACCCCAAAAACTCCTAAAAGATTCAATTCTGTACTCTATTCTTGAACAAGAATTACAGGTTGTACAGAAATTGATAGGTATCCCCTAGGGGAAGAGACAAAGAAGATTTGCTACAGAGACTGATCACCTGCTCATGTTACTGAACTGACTCCCAGCTACCCTTTCACAAGCACAAATCTCATCCATGAACACACTAAAATGTGGTGTTGGAGCAGTCAGTTCTGCAGCAAAGGCCCCAAAACAATTTATGCTACAGCTCTCAATTTTCAATCCTTGAAAACTGGCAATTTCATGATATGCTGCTTCATCTTGCCTTATTCCACTGCATCTTGGACACCTGCTGAACTATTCTTTCTCAAATGACACAGCCTACTGCTTTCTGCTCTTCTTATCACATTTTAAAACAGCCTGAGCTTTCACACCAAAGTCGTTGTCTACCATGTTGATGGATATTCCTGTTTTCTCCAGGCTACAGGCAGGAAAGATCATGCCAAAAATGCCATGCATTTATATTTAGTAGAAAGAAAATAGCCTTGGGGATTATGGATTTTGGTAGGGTTTTTGGGAGGAAGATTGACAGAGGGGTGGTGTTAAGTCCATTATTTCTTTATTTTATTAGCTTTTGATTTATGAGAAACTACTGAAAACACACTGAAAACTGGGATCAGTAATGAATGTCCATGGAAGATAGTAACAATGGGATAAGTATATGGCAACAATCCCCTGAAACCTTCACAGCTTCTTAGCTCAAGAAGAAAGAAGTTGACTTCCTAACTTGTTCCCAGCTTGGGGACCTCCTCAGCTGAAAGCTGTTTAATAGACCTCTCTGGGATATTTTTTCTCCCATGCATTTATTTGAATAATCCTTGAGCACATGAAAACAGTTACTTGAGCAGAATACGGGAAAGACTCCCACAGAGCCTTGTTGATGTGTTCTGGAGAAGTTCTCAAGTTGTTTGGTTTGAGCTCATTTGGTGTGCAGTACTGCTGGGGTCAGTTCAGCTGTTTCCCCACCACAATGCAAGGAATTCTTGCACATTTATACTTACTTGGGCTTGTGCCAGCATTTTCATTTAGCTTAAATTGCTCTTTTTTACTTACTTTTTACCTACTTTGACCTACTGATGGGAAGAATTGACTTAGTGAAATTATGTTATTTTAGACTTTGATTGTAACATGGGTATTCCACTTGCCTGATAAATTATTTCCTCCTTACACAGATTCCCCTTTCAACTTATGCTGCTGGTGCTTGGCTGTCTAAAACAGTGTAGAATATTTATATTATTACTTCCTCAGGGTCCTGAATGGTGCAGTCATACTTTCTCACCTTGACTGGAAAAACTTTGTCCAGTTATCATTCTAGGATTGCCGTTCCTATAATGAGCCTAGGATTGATTCTTTTCAGGGCTTTTTTATAGCCATTCTGCAGCTGAGCAATGCTCCCATTTTTTGTTCTTCCCTTATTTACCACTGCTGGCACACCAGAGCTTTAGTAGTCCTTCAGTGCATGACCCTGTCTAGCATGACACAAATTTCCATCTCACTTGCTGTCCAGATCACCCAAATTTTCCTGCATGATATTCTAATCTCCCCATTAGAGAGGAAGACCCCTAGCTTTGAAGCAGCATCTGATTGACCTAACTGCACATCCTTTAAAAATGTCTCTTTCACTAACCCATGCCTATTACCTAACCCTCCCTGAAGCCTCTCTAGTGGAAGGGTTTTGCCACGGCAGCTCAATTGGAAGCAAGGCAACAGCAGTAAGCTTCCTTCAGGGCAGCACATCACACACCCAGGATTACAGAAATGAAAGTGTTTGAAGGAAATGTGGTTTGTTTACCACAGCAAGTCCCATGTCAGGCTGAGCTATGATAAGGAACAAATGTCAAGACATATTACACTTCTGACAGGTCCAGTGCCTCTCGGGGGTAGAAGGAAGAGTGCTGAAAAAGCACCTGTGAGTTACTACATCTGTGAGAGATAGGGACAAATTATCATCTCTGTTCCCTAGTGAAGAGTAAGGGGTTCATATAAGATGCCCATGAAGTTAATCACTGGGACCAGAGAGTGCTGAAAACACAGTTATGAAAGTTTCTTTTTGGACTTCTCTCTTTCAGGGGGATGTGAGCATGTCTAGACTTCCTGGGAACTTCCCTGGACATGAAAAGGTTAGTTGAAGTACACGTACATACTCAGACATGCACCAGCAGACAGTAATTAGGCTAATACTAGCTGACTGAATCCTGTCAATGAAATTCCCTAATTTGACATTTTACATTAAAATACATTAATAATAAAAATCCTTCTGAAAAATTGAAGTTGTTTTTTCTGTATATCCTCACTACCAATATAAAATTATTTAATATTACCTGGGAAGTGACTAATGAAAAATAACATAAAATTTAACTCAAAAATCTATGTTGCAATTGGTGGATTATAACTAGTAGATTTTAGCAACCCTTGATGCCCAGGTGAACCAAAGAAATAGAGTTATATCTAGATAAGACAAAATATTTTAGGAACCTTTCAAAGAATAATTTACAAGGTATTTCTTAGAAGACTTGCCTTCCAATTCAAGAGAGCTAAACAGGCCAAAGATGCACCAGTACTATGTTTACATTTCCTGCTCACTATTACTGTGCATTTTAGGGAAAACTCCAGGTAATAAAAGACATTGTAATCTATACTTCCTTATCAAGGAATAATTTCCTGAATATTAGAAATGCCTGGTAATGGAGTCACTTTAACTTAAGCTTGGCAAATCTCTTAAGGACAGATTCAACATCAAATGCTACCCTTTACATTATTCAGCACAAAACCAGGATTTGTCCACTGAGAGTAAGAGTTTTCTACACTTGTTTGGCATGCAGGTAAACTGTAAACTTCCGAAAACCTCCTGTTCTATCCAGGCAAACTTTCAATAAATTTCTGCAAGAATTTTGGAGTTCAAGTTTTGCTTCTTCTGGAAGTCTGCTAACTCGTCCCTTTTCTGTCTTCTAGACACAGAGTCAACCTAACTGAATATGGAAATTTAGTGAAATTACCTATTACACAACTGCCTATCTGCCTTAATTCAGAGTTTTATGTGATTTTATCCTCTGCCATCCAGTCCAAATCTCATTAAAATAAATTTTAAAAACCCCAAAGCTACTGATATCAGTGGAGATTGAGTTAGTTAGGGCCATGCTCTCACAGTTCTCTTCACTTTCTTTAGAGTTTGTTTCTTTCTTTTCAACCTTCAGTTACTGTATTTTGTTGTGGTTTAACCCCAGCTGGCAGCTAAGCACCACACAGCTGCTCACTCACACCCTCAGCAGTGGGATCAGAGAGAGAACTGGAATAGAAAAAGCGAAAAATATTTGTGCGTTGAGATAAGGACAGATTAACAGGTGAAGCAAAAGCCACACACACACACACACACAAGCAAAACAAAAAAAAAGATAATTCATTCATTGCTTCACATGGGGAGGTGGGTGCTCATTCATCCCCAGGAAAGGAGAGGTCCAACACGTGTAACCTTGTCTTAGGAAGACAAACATTGTAACTCTGCAAATGCCTCTTTCTTGTTCTTCCTCCAGCTTTAAATGCTGAGTATGATGCCATACAGAATGACATGTCCCTGTGGTCATTTGGGGTCAGCTGTGTCAGCTGTGTCCCCCCCCAAGTCCTTGTGTACCCCCAGTGCCCTCTCTGGTGGGGTGGTTTCTGAAAGGGCATTGGCGCTGTGCAAGTCCTGCTCAGCAGTAACAGAAACAACTCTACATTGTCAACATTGTTTTCAGAACAAATCCCAAACATAAACTCATACCACTTACTACAGAGAAAACTAACTCTACCCCAGACAAAACTAGCCTATATTTTTATTTTTGTTTTGTTTTATATTAATCTCCAGCTCTGGTGCTATAGAGCAGTTTTTAGTCTCCGCGGAGTCTGCCCACCTACCGACAATCAGAATAATAGATAACCATGAGTCTGAAATTTCTCCTGTATTGTCTTCATAGCAGTTTCAGTGCCAGGGAATGTGAAAAGAAGCAAATATATGTTAAAAGAGTTGATCAGTAAAACCTGGCAAAATGTTTCTTCTAACAGAATGCCGCCCATTCCAATCTACAGAACAAGCTAGAATTGTATTTGTACTATATTTTATAATGGCCTTCTTCCAAAATGTCTTTCTCCAAAGGGCTGATCATTAAAAAGTAGTGACGAAATTCAGAGCTTCCATTTCTAAAAGACATATGTAATGGATGGGATTTTTTTTTTTTTTTCAGGTTCCAGAAATAGATATAAGAGATAAAAAGTAATCCACAGGGAACTTTTCTGTCATAGCATGTATACTGGAGAGATCAAATACAAGAGCATAAAAATGTGAAACCTTGTCATTAGAACAGTGTTATTCAGAGCTATGAAAACTCTGGGAGGAAAAAGGTCTTCTAAGTATTAATTTGGATTTTTACAAACTGATTGGCTTTTTATGCTCATGCCTCTTTTTCCAAGCACTTTGTTCACATGAGAATTCACAGGAAACAAGTTTTCTCTCACATGCTCTGTGGACAGTGTCAGTATTAAAATATTGCTGTGAGGAGTCAGAGCTACTTTCATAGATTCACATTTTATTCTTAGCAACAACCATACCACATTTGCTGGCAAAGAATTTTTTATCCACCAGCACAGCAAACTCAGGCAGGGACTGAGACTCAACCTGGGTGTTTTTCTGATACTTACTGTTATCACCTCTAACTTCAGCACACTTTCTGGTGATACCAGCACCAGTGTGCAAGGTAACAAAATGTTCTGTACACCTTTCCATAAACGTCCCCTCATGCTGATGTTAATGTACTGTGATTTTTGTCAAGAGGGTGCATCAGATGACTTTAAAATTGTTTTTACTTAATGATGGGAAGCCAATGAAAACTGGTGAAATTGTGAAGCATGCTCAGACCTTGCAAATTTTTACCATGCAAATTCTGTTTCTTTCCATTATAGAATTAAGTTAAATTTACAGGCACAGAGAAATGGGCTAAAACAGAGCAGTGGGGTTTCTACTGTTTCTGCTTTGCCTTTTTCACCTATTCAGTCCTTGTATTATGAAGTGAAAAACTGAAGCATTTGAGTTTGTGGAATCATCTGTAATTTTCAATAAGCCCAGGATTCATCATGGGAAAGTCAATGCCACTTGACTGTAGGAGAAAATTTCCCCATTCCTGTTCTAGAATAAGGTGTCTAGAATTAAATCTGTGCCAAAAGGTGCTTTCAAGAAAACATCATGATGGATCTCATGCAGAAGAGCATTTAAACATATGCTTAATGTTGAATGGCTTATAACTCCTACCTGAAGACAAATAATTTCATTCCTAAAGTTAAGCACATACACACATTTTTATTAAATAACGTATAATGTGAAGACAACATACAGTCCTGTGAAAACATAAATGTGAGTATGTGTCTTGGGGCACAGGTTTTTGCTATTTAGTCCTTTTTTTAATATTCTTTCTTTCAATATTCTTTCTTTCTTTCTTTCTTTCTTTCTTTCTTTCTTTCTTTCTTTCTTTCTTTCTTTCTTTCTTTCTTTCTTTCTTTCTTTCTTTCTTTCTTTCTTTCTTTCTTTTTCTTTCTTTCTTTCTTTCTTTCTTTCTTTCTTTCTTTCTTTCTTTCTTTCTTTCTTTCTTTCTTTCTTTCTTTCTTTCTTTTCTTTTATTTCTTTCCTACAGTTTCACAGAATGCAATGCCAATGAAAGTTAGGTATACACACAAAATGGACATCAGCACTTTTATTTCAGTCTGTATATCTCTCTGAATGATATGGAAAGAATTCAAAATCTCAGCAGGTTAATTTACCTGAGCAATACCTGAGCAATAAATCCTCCCAAAGCTGTTGCTTTAACGGACAAGAATTTTGGATACTAGTCCAAGACACCTATAGTCATGGCCTATTTAATACATTTAATAAAAATACATAGCTTAAGGGAGAAAAAGGAAATTTTTTAAAAATTTGTCTTAGCCAGAAGATATAATTATCTAATAGGGATATTTTTTAAGTCTTTCAAACTAACATTTCTAGGTCAATAGACAGGTTTTGGCTAAAAAGCTTTCATTCAGTAATGGATCAGGGATAGTATTTCCAACTACATTGCCTGTAAAAAAGGTCACAATGCATTTTTATGACCTTCTGCCTCTTTGCCCTGGTATCCAAGGTACAGTGAAACAGAAAGTCTCAAATGACTCACACAGAAAGGGTCAAAGCCAAAATGTTTTCAACTTTCAACAATCATGCCAGAGCACCACGAGTACCTCTTTCACTCCTTATTCATCTGGTCGAAGAAGCTTTTCTTTTGCTGTTTTAAAAAGAAAGTATAAAGCATGTTATAATATGTCACATTAAAGCATATTATAAAATGCTTAATTTATGTATTAGGGGTGATTTTTAGCATTTTTCATTGTTATTGTGCTGGCTGGTTTATATTGTTTTCAATGTTTTTCATGCAAAATTACCTTTATGTATCATCTTAAAATTATTTTAATAATTTTTATCATCATGAATACCTTTGAATCAACCCTTAGCCTCTATACTTCTTATGTGAGCAGAATGGATTTTCTCTTCTAAACAGGGATGTTCCTCTCTTGAAGAATATCAGGTCCTGTTTCTTTAATGCTAGTATCTTATCTTCCCCCACATGACAGAATGCCTGGTGTCAATATCTCGCATAAAGTAAGCAGAGACTAACCATTATAACACTTGAATAGGGTAGTCTTACTTCTCCTTTTCTCTTCATTATTCTTTTCTCCCTTTTTGCTAAATAGAAATGCTTCTCAGTTCTGTTATTTCCCTATATGTTGGATTTTCCCTTCTCTTTCCCTTTCGTAGAATCATAGAGTCATTGAGGTTAGAAAAGTCCTTTAAGAGCATTCAGTCCAACAATTAACCCAGCACTGACAAGTTCACCATGTCCCTAAGTGCCATAGCTACATATCTTTTAAGTATTTACAGGTATGATGATTTCACTTCTCTGGGCACCCTGTTTCAATGTTTGACAACCATCTTCATGAAGAAATTTTTCCTAACATCCAATCTCAACCTTCTCTGTCACAACTTGAGTCTGTTTTTTCTTGTCACACTTTTTGTTACATGGAGAAAGACACTGATCCCTGTCTCTATGCAGCTTTTTCTCAGGTACTTTGGAGAAAGTGATAAAGTTCCCCCAAGCCTCTTTATCTCCAGACATCCAAATCCAGTTCCCTTATGCTTCACATAAAACTTGTGCTCCCACCTCTTCTCCAGCTCTGTTGCCCTTCTCTGGACACACTCCAGCACTTCAATGCCTTCCTGGTAATGAGTGACACAAAAGTAAACACAGGATTCAATAAGCTGCTTCACACATTGTCTCTTCCCTTTAGCCCAGCAAAATTCCTTTTTAAATTAAATTAAACCCTCCAAAATAAAGTGGAATTGCTTTTGGCTGCTACTAATTGCAAAATTATGACCAAGTTTTATTTTGGGAATATTGACAGGTGTGAGCACAAATCACACCTTTTGCTGTGGCAAGATTTTATCACTACAGAGGACTAAGTTCCAGTGCCCAGGAATGTTCTCTGATAGTTTTTGATCTGTTTCAATATAAGTCACTCAAAAGTAAGCCAACCAGTTCTCTCTGAGACACACAGTGCCATTTCCAAGGTGGATTGCCAGAAGTTGTAGACTGGGAAAGAATACGTGTGCTTTTGGGCCAAGGAATAGAACTTAAGAAAAACATAATTCCATGCATTCTTGAGCATCCCCAGTGACAGTAGGCATCTTTCTTTGAACCTTTCTTTGAGCAGGGACTTGAGCTGAAACTTTTATGTTGACATCCAGTTACCACAGAGCAGACATGGCATGACTGGTTTGACCATACTCATCATATTTACATGAAAATTACATCAAGTCCACTTTGTTTCATAATGTTCATTTAACTCAAGCAGACATGCAATCTACTCCCATTGAATAAAGAAAAAAGTCTGGAATTAAAATGTTTTGTGGCATGATCATGTCTACATCTGCTGTTACTGGTGGAGGAGCAGTAATCTATTAAAATAGAGTGAAATACTTTGGACATTCTATTTTTAATTAGCAGTTTAACTAAGCATTTTAAGTCCAAATGTGTTGGGGAATCACAGGCAGAGGATACACAATATACTATTTGCTAATAAATGGCCAATAATATTTTTTTCATATTTGTGTCAGAATTCTTAAAAAAAAACCCCACTCATCATTTCTGCATTTGTATTTCACAAAGTTATTTGGGGAATACCAGTATCTGATAGAAGAAAAGGAAGAGAGAAAAAGTGGAATTTCCACAAGTTGTTATTCAAGACTTCTTTGAAGGAAAATACATACAATATTTTACAGCTAGTCATCAGTCTCAATGGTTTTTTTCTGCTTCAGTTTCTATCTGGCGCAATTCTTCTATATTGAATTCTTCAACATCTTCAGAGGCCCTGTCATAGGAAGGGTCAGGAAGAGGGAGAGATTTCAGTGTCTGAAGAAGGCCAGTGTGGGAAGAAGGTTGAACAGCTAGAGACTTAGCCTAGGTTCAAAGACAGATTGAGGGTGAGCAGAAAAATCACTCAGGATTTGGAAAATGTGGGAAGTCTTATGGTTTGACTAAATCTACACATTTTTTGTGTTAAAAATATAATTAGAAATTATTCTGAAAACTTTACAAAACCTACTTTTTTTTCCTTGTTTCCACTACTTTTTGAAACAAAAGATATCTTGAGTGGAAAGGAGATATTTGGAGAGTATGAACTCAGGTTATTGAGGTGTGTAAGGAAGCCTGCAGCCCTTGTGCTTTCAGAATGCTGTGTGATCAACTTTCCATGGAAGGGTAACAGACTGGAGTGAACTTGCATCCAGAACAAAAAAGACACAATCACACAAAGAAGACCAAAAGAGTGTATGTTGTACCTATTTACAGTACTAGTATGAAAGTCTAAGAGTATATCAATTTGAGCAAAATAAATATTCAGATAAATTTATAAGATTTGAGAGATAAATCTGCAGTGTGAAACATCCTTTCTTGATAATGGAACCTTCTTATTTACAGAACTGCTCTTTATCATTTCAGCCTTCCTTTTCACTGTTATCTTTTCACCAGAGATTCTGTGTAAATTGGCCTGACATTTTCAAAATAATTTATCAATGAATCTGAACCTAATCCTACAATGTCTTTGATTTGGAAGCCTGGAATTCATTCTCTGGGAGATTATTCATTTATTTGTAAATACAATAGTTTTGCAAAATCAGTGACAGAGAAATTATCTACACTGATAATTTTCAGCAACTGGCATGTCATTCTAAATCTCTTATGAGATATTATGACTGTTAGTCATCTGAGAGCAAAAAACATGATGAACTGGGTGTTCACTTTGTAGCACTATTCTAGTAATACATCATTCTGTTGGAAACTCCTGCTAATGAAGTCACAGTATTACTTCAAGCAGAGGATACATCATCATGTTCATTAGCAAAATTTTTCCTTGATATATTTTTTTTCATTTATTGAACTTTTTGAATAAAATAATTTATTAAAACCTGATATGGCTAAGGAAAAAAAATTTAAAATAAGAATACCAAGACCACCTGTAATCACCAGTTCAGTATATATATGCATTATGATGGTTTCTAAACTAAATAGTACAAAAATAGTGACATTACAGAGCAAATAGAAAGGTAGTATTTTTTTCATTTGTTCTTAAACTTATTTTTTACTTTTCATCAGTTCTCACTTTAAAAATTTCTGATTTGCTTTATTCCAATGTCAGGCTTGAATAAACTTATATTCTTCCTGCTGTCAGTGATAGGAATACTTATAGTAACTTGTCCTACAGACTATTTCATGTCTGCATTATCA
>VWZN01019447.1:311724-339518 GCA_013396955.1 Regulus satrapa | reverse complement strand
AAAAAAAAAAAAACCAACAAAAAAAAAACCACCAAGTGCAAGAGTCATGCTTAAAGTATTTATGTTGGAAAAATAACCTAAAAATTTACTGAGACAAAAGTACAGTGTGTTTGCAGGCAAAGCAGATACTTGCTGACAATACAGGAAACAAACCATGGGGCAGGAAGAAAAATTTGTTTCTTTGCAACAAGGAGTGAGGAAGGACGGCAGATACAAAGATTGTATCCCTTAAGTGGTGCTCCCTTACAACATAAAGAAGGTTTTTACTTTTTTACTTTTGTCTTTTTACTTTACTTTTTTGTCGTTTTACTTTTTTTTTTATGGTCTCTGTTTGACTTAAGGCAAGCTTTCAGAATACTAGGGAATTTAAACATCTGAAAGCACAACTAAAGATATGGATAATACAGCTAAAATAATAAAGTGCTTTTCATATTTTTCCGTTAGAACAATATAATGAGTGTCAGTTAGCATCTGCTTTGAATTACCGTTCCTCGGGTTAGTACACAGTAAAATCATTAGACTCAGGTGCTGTGTATGACTGCAATGTTACACTACTCAGCCAGAGAAGAAGGAAGACACATTAAGATAAATAGAGAAATTAGCACATATTTGCTACTGGAAGGCAGGAGTTAATCTTGTTTGCTTTTTTGTTGTTGTGGGGTTTTTTTGTTTTTTTTGTTTTTTAAATATGTGTGTATGTGTGTGTTTTGGTTACAGCAGTGTTGCGACTGGTGGATGACATAGATAAAACCAACTCAGAACAAAGTATTTTGAATAATCAAGTTCCATTTTTCACAGTGAACAACCATTGACTTCAGTGTTATTTCACTGCTGGCAGTGGAATGGGGGGAAATGATTAATCACTGTAACTACCATAACTTCTCACTATTATGTACTTTTTTACAGAGCTATATCTGTGAGCATTTTTGTTTATTGTTCTAGGAACTTGACTTTCCTTTAAAACAGCATTGCCAGGTCTTGAGATTTTGTCATAAACCTCATAATAATTTGAAAAGGAAGTACTAGAAACACATGAAAAAGAAGTATTCTACATTTTATTCCTTTTTCTTAATTTTTTTGTTTGTTTGTTTGCTTTAGTTTAACATACATCAAGACGAGACAACATGCAAATAAAATTAAGGTCTTAATTTCACAATTTGTATTATTGTTGAAGCCTTACTAATTTAGATTGCCTGACTCATAACTTTTCTGAATATTTGTGTGGGCCATGTAATAATAGCTTCCTGGGATAATGAAATTACTAGCTCAAATATGGGATAGCTCTTCCTCAAAGCACAGATCCCCTCCAGAAGGTTGATGAATAAAACCAGAAATAAAAATATCCCAGTCTGCTCTAATTTGTCCAAGGGGTGAAGCTTTTATTCCTGCTCTTCTTCCAGCATCAGAAGAGCAGACCTGCAAAGCCCAAGAACTGGTGCTGAAGAACTGTTGCCCATGACATGTGGATGGGAGGAAGTTTCTGGTTTTGTTGAGTGAGAGGATTTTAGACTAGATCTAGTCACTTGTGTCAGCTGACTGTCCTTCCACAGTTGCAGTGTGTTGGGAGTGCAACATCAACCTTAATGTGGTTTAGTCTAACCAGAATGTGGTTTGGGCATGAAGACTTCTCTGCAATGCAAACCAAAGCACAGTACATGGGGATAAGGCAAAGGAAATCCTAATCCAAACTACTGTGTTACTCTGAGCACATCCTGAGCTGTAAGAGGTAAAGGCTGCATCTTTCTGGCAATGTAAACCCATCTAAACCAGAGCTGTTTTATACTCCTATCCCACAGTGATTTTCTCCGTGACTCACTTTTTCATTTTCCTCCATTATGGTGGCAAGTTGCTTGCCTGGAAAAAATGCCATGGATTCAGAATATTAAAAGAGATTAAATAAAAAAATATTTTAAAGAATCCCAATATTATGCTTTTACACTCATTCCAGTGCTTTTTCCTCCTCTTCCCAAACCCAGTGCAACATGGAGTCAGACGAGCATCAGTTCTCAAGGTGAAAGCACCCAGCTGGTGATAGAATTGGAGATCCATTGAAAAACTTCAAGGACAAGATCATGACAGACCTGACTGTATTACAATCAACACAGAGGACTCTATCTTTAGACTAGAGTTGCAATTCACTACAAAATCAGCAACAGGACACACTGAAAACCTCTGTGATCTGTATCTCCATGGTGCAAACCAGTAGAATTTAGATACCAGTCCAGGCCCAAAAGAAGACTATATAACTGAGGTGCACACTAGCTTAACCTTTTCTATGAAGTCTCCCCCGCATACTTTAGCTGAATCCCCAGTTTTTCCTTCTGTATTCAGGTTTTCTCCTACCTAAGTTATTGCTCTAAACTTCGTTCTTTGTCCTGTCCCAGGTGCAGAATCTGACATTTGCCCTTGTTAAACTTCATGCAGCTGCTGATTGCCCATCTCTCTGACTTGTCAAGATCTCTCTGCCTTGTTTGTTTGTTTACTTCGCAGTATGGCATTTCCCAAATCAATATGGATCTTCACTCATTTGGGTGAATGAGGAAAGCCAAGATCTTAACTCTTGTGATTGTTCACCCTAATGTCATGAGTTGTTTACACATGTCAAGGGCTGAAGATAAATTACATTTCTGAAGAATGTCATGTGGCTGGGAGGGTGTGGGTATCCTTGTGGTCAGCTGCTGCCTTCTCTCTTGCTGTCACATGCAGAGCCCAGATGAAGTCAAATAGCAGCACAGTGGTTCTTCTGCTGCCCTCACTTTCACAAGCACCTTGAAATGTCCAGTTTGACTTTTTGACCAGGACTAGGTCTTGAGCTGACATTCTTATAATGTTTCCTATTTTGGCCTAGGGTTTAATTTTTTAGCAATAGTCAGTTTAGAGACCATCAGTTTGCAACAGAGCAGGATTCTTTTTCCCCACAAACATACACCCTCTTTCTCTAATTTATTTCTTTCTTGAACAACACAGGCCTAATCAGAGATCTCTGTGGAACTTCAGTGGTGAACTCATCCCACTTAAAATCAAACATATATTTCTATTCTGAATTTCCTTTATTTTACCATTTTAATCCATATGGAAAATCTTCCCTATATTCCCCTTACTACTTCTTGATGGGATTTTGGTGAGCCACTGTTTTAGACGTTTATCTAAACTGACATATAACTCCTTCACAAGGCAATTTTAGATTTTCCTCATACCAATTTAGGATATAGACATACTTGGCATAATTCTCATAAGATTTAGAGGAATTTTGAGCAGCTCTTGTTTCTCTCATTTTATATAATTTATGACACCTATCACTGGAAAGATGGTGATCTGGATAACAGTGTCCTTTACTGTTACAGTCTCCTTCTTTCAGACAAGTCAAGGTATGTAAGATACCCAGAAATAAGACAGATGATTGATTATGCTGTATGTTAATTACAGTATATTAATAGCTTTACAGTACAAACTTACATCATGTTGGTGGGCTAAGCCTGCTAGAAAATACATTCAGAAAACCAAATAAATATTCCATCCCACGGGAATTAATCCAGTTTCAGAATTCCATTTGAAAACCGGAAAGAAGAACTATGTTCATTCATCTTTCTTGCATATTTGTTGCAAATTGCATCTGCTGCTTGTAAAGATACTCATATAAAAGGTCACTTGTTCCTCCTTTAATAGTGTTCTGTTTACATTGATATTGGTGGAATAAATTCACATGTAAGTTTTACTTGAAGCAAATATAAAAATATATGTAGCCTTTTTGTGTGGAGGGGATTAAAGCTCATTTAAAATACCAAGATCTCTACACAAGAAAAAGAAAATAGCAACAGCATACTTTTGTTCATTTCTCTCACTTAAAAGATTTTGCACCTGAAATTTCTAAGTGCCGAGTCCTTTTCAAAAAACTATTACAAAACTGCTTCTGAAGATGGTCTTAAAAGATAAGGCTGAAAATTGTTAGTGCTTACTGAACAGATGGAGAGGGTACTGCTTGAGAGATAAGAGGAAGAATGGAAGAATAGGCACTCAGAATGACCAGAACTAAGTAAACAACTAATCTACCAGCCCCCAGGGCCTAAAAGAACCAAAAGCAGAGGTGTAAAAACAAAACCAAAATTGTTGGATTTTTACAGCTCTAATCAGTATGCTCTTCTGATCTACATTTTTTTCAGACATTCTAATGTCCACAAATCAGAGAACTGATTTCAAACATTTGGGGATAATTCTCACCACCTATCAATGAGAATAATTCACTCAGTATAACTCCCTCACAACCAAAAATTGTATTCTCGTAAGAAGAGAAAGACATGTTATGTGTGAAGTTCATGGCCTTAGACTACAAAATAGTTTACAGCAGATGTGTTTCTGCAATGAAGAAACAGGCACATAAATGTCATATAATGCAATGAAGATCACTAAGCAAATCCAGGACAGAATTTGAAACTGGCCTATAAGTTTCTCCAATCCTAGATAATTTGTGCATGGATGATGCTGACTGCCTACTTTAGGGTTGTTATTATTTCTAAGAATATATCTCTATTCAGTAGGAGGAGGCCATATTGTTTTTACTTTTGTGAATTAAAATGAATTTGAGTCCAGATGTTCCGAGACATAGCTTGGATTTGAAGAACAAAGAATCAAAGAGTAAAATTCACCTATGCATTTTAAAGGCTTCTTCAATTACTTTGATGTTACAGAGAAAAACTTCATTCACTAATTATTATTTTCTAAGTAGGCACTGACTGACAGCTCATGGAAACTATGTTGACCATAAATAACAGAAGAAACAAAGCAAGGGTCTTGTAATTTCTGCCAAAAGTTAAGAGCAGTAGTTAAGCATCAGTTCCCTGGTGGCTTTAATTATTTAGATAATTGCACATTATGAATATAATTGTAAATTAAAACTTACTGGGGAAAAAAGGAGCACTAACAAGATATCCCTGATTATTAGTAATCTGGAGCATCTCTGAGATGTGATTTTATAACAGTAGTATTCCTATCTCATTGTAGGTACTGGGGCCATTATGACGAAACTTTAGATTGTCCAAAACAGTAGCTCATAATTTTCTTTGTAAACTGAAACAAGAAAAATACCTGAGTAAACACCTCTCTGGTACTAAAACATCAAGGACAGAAGATCTAAACATAGCCCGAGATGACAGATGCTTAAGAACTGTGATCTAATTCTATAAAATGCAATTTTTTGAATTAAGATTTTTGTTGAACCCTAAAACAAAGGCAATGTGCTCAAACATTGATCTTGTCTAGTCTCCTTCTGGAAGTTTTGCTCCAGGAGTAGTAGACTGGATGAAATCAGAGGTCGGGTCCTGACAGAGTAATCAAAAGAGTGGGCTGTGCAGAGCACACTGGAGTCAATAGGGAAACAGAGTAATAGGAGAGTTGCACTCTCTGCCTTTTAGCATCACTAAGAATATTCTAATTTTGGCTTGGTCTCTGAAATAGTTTTATCACAGAAATTTGGCTTGAAAACATACCAAGTAAATTTATTCCTATTGTAAGACCCTTTTCACTGGCAGTCTCTCGTAGCTAAGATAAGAACAAAGAAAACATTTTACAGGGACGTTGAAACTAATTGTGGGTGGAACACAGATTAGATACTTCTCCAATTAAAAATTATTACTGCTGCAGAGAAGCAGTCTTTTCTAGGGCAGAAGCCCTCATGCCTTTGGCTTTCTTCTATTTCCCTTCTGAAAAACCTGTTTTCATTTCACTGACCCCTCCTTCCTAGGTCTCACAGTTACCCAATTCCACAGACATTGCCCTAGAATCACCCTTTACACATTGTTCATGCCTTCAGACATTCCTCTCATTTAATCAAACTCATCCCTGCTCAGTCTTTCCCCTTCACCTCAACAACTCCCTCCCTTTTTCTCTCTCACTCCAGAGCTGGACCTACTCATGGAAGCTAGTTAAACTTAAAAGTGATTGCAGTTCTGTAAAGAATTCTGTAAGACTCACCATCCCCAAAAGCACACTGCTGTGAGTACCATACTGTCTCTTCCCTGTCCTAGAAAGTTTACAGTGCAAATACCCAACTCCTCCAGATCCTCCCACTTCACCGATTCCTATCTCTTATTATAACTTCTCAGCCAAAAATTCCCCCAGGACAGGTTCCTCTTGCAGATCCCTTCTCCCCTCCAAACAGCATACAGCATTGAGCTCGAAGGTCTCTGAACTAGCTGTGCAAGCTTGACAGTCCCTCAGTCCCAGCAATCACCAGCACTCCCTGCCCTTTTATTCACAGGGTTGTTGCTCAGCCATCCTGCCCACCTGCCTTCCTCCTCCTGCAGAAGCCAAGATTCAGCTTCAGCTCCTGCGTCTGGCTGGGTCCCTGCCACCCCAGGCACAGTCAGTAACAATCTGTCCAAACAGGGCTCTGACAGTAGAAACAAGGGAGCATGTTGGGGTGGGGGGAAGGGGGGGGAAGAAAAAGAAAAGGTATTGTAATCCTATATCCTCAGCTTGCCACTCTTTATCCCATACCAAATAAGCTTATTACAACTGGTGTATGCATCTTGTGCTCTCCTGGCAACACTGAATTAAATCCAGACAACTCAAGGAGACCATTCAGGAGGGAATTTAAAGAAGGGGATTGCATTAGCTGAGAGGAGAACTAAGTAAGGTATAAACAAGTATTTCATCAAAGACAAGGTCAGGGCGAGGGCAAATTCTGGCAAGAGTCCAACCAGTGTAATAAACCTGAGGGAGATGCTGGTGGAAGAAAAAGTTCAGGGTCAGCGATGACAATGAGATTTCTCGCCTGGGGAGAAAAGTAAAGGTCTAGAGACATGAGAAAACTGTAGCCTAATTAACAGCTCTCCTTGTGGAAAAATTGGTACCAAAATATCATAGCTTAATTATTATCACCATAATTACAGGACCCCATATATCTTTAATTTCCCACCTTGTTAGTGGCATGGCTAGGTCATGGAATTTCCCTGGGATTGTCCAGCCTATGGTCCAGCAGTGTACCTCACATTCTGCAACCTGGAGACCTTCCACACAGAAAAGACAGTGGTGGGCGTAGGTCCTTGATCTTTGCCTCGGAGGTGCTGTCTGGACATCACTAAGCCAAGTCAGGAAATACTGAGGTGAATGACTGGAGCAGGTTTGTTTGTTTGTTTGCTGAAGGTCATGCCTGAAATGCTTTAAAGCAATGCATTTTCAGTTTGTTTTGAGGGCCCTGCATGCTCTGTGACAGAGATTCATATTGTCTCTACTTCCTAAGTTCTTTTAGGGAACAAAATGCAGTGAACAACAAAGCACCTAGAGCTTAAAGAACTCTGCATTCAGGAGTTAATTCAAACAGGGCCCCATTTGACTGTCTTTACCTGACAGTTAAGTGGGCATTTTCAACTCAAAAGAAAAATGTGTCGCTATTGCTGGATTCCAATTAGGTTATCCAAGGAGTAGGTAACTTACACTTGCTGTAAAATATGGAAATCTGACCCAAAGGATTCTTTAGTAGAGATTGGGCTACAGAGGAGTGCAGCTTGAAAAGTAGAGAAGTGCCAACAAAAAGTGACATAAAGAGAAAAATTAGTTTATAGAAAATGTAATTTCCCTTCATTGTTCTCAAATAATTCAAAATTTTCAGCATTTTTTTGCAGTGTTGATAAGGATTGCCACTGTACCTTTAATTCCCATGTTCTGGAGACCAAGGAGAATGAAAACCAGAAAGTTTTGGGTAATAGCTCTTCTGGTGGAACTAAGACCTGAATCCAGCCACATATACCAGCAGCCTGGTGATGCCTGATACAAGCCATTAAAAATGCCCTGGGTAGTCTATAAATTACAGCTGTGAAAATGGAACCAAATCCTTTTAATGTGCTTTCCTCAAGAACATGTTTTTATGTACATCTGTGTGTTTGCCTAAGCCCATATGTTATTACTTAACCTCTGAATCTATCAGGTATATGGACAATAAAATCTACAAAAGTTAAAGCCTAATTTAGTAAAGATTGGTCTGGTTTTCCTGAATTTCCTGTACTTTTTAAAGCATTAGCTTTGTTACCTGGTGCGTCTGCAATTGCTAATGTTCCTGAGCGGCTTACAGTGCTGGTAATTAAATGTGTTACAGAATTTGAGTATAAAAATCCTTTTCCAATTAAGAACTACTTGGGGTGGGGAGGAGGAGGGCAGTATTTATGTTATGCAGGAGGCAACTAAGTGTGCAGATCAGTGGCAATCAGGTGCATGGCAGGGTATCTTTAGCACCTTACTCCTGGACAGACCATGATCAGCTGAGAGAGACCAGGCCCTGGGCAGGAGTGCTGAGTAAGGAGTGGCAGAGAGAGCTTGTGTATTATCATTTTAAAAAACAAACAAACAAACAAACAAAATCTTCCTTTAACAAGTGTGAAAAAAATAAAGCTTTGACAATCTACAAACAGTATGTGTGATTTTGCCACTTTTTCCATGGTCTTCTAAATACTGTATTTAAAGGTCAAATATTTTACCTTTTAAACTATTGCTGACAAATGAATGTCCAGAAAATTATTGTAGCTACTGCTGGAGGTTATAGGGAACTGAAAAGAGAATAGGATGAACACCAATTAACTTCTTTATTTTTTTTTTTTTAATAATGAAGATATTTTAAGTTATTTTGAAAAAAAAAAATTACCACTGTAGACAGTACTACCTGATGACATAAGCAGATAAAATAAAGGGAGATATATCCAATGGTATAATTGCTTTATTTTTGCATATTCAAGTAGGGTGATTAGTTGTTGATTTCCATACGTAAAAAAAGTGAAATGCTTACCAAAGCCATTTCTCCTCATTCAAGGAGTTTCTATGGACATCGGAATTTTTAGAGAAGAAAAACAAGAAAACAGGACTTCTTCCTTATTTTTGTTTTGCTTTCAATCTTTTTTTCTGCATTATAGTTTTCAATATTGCTGAGAAATCATATGAGGTCAAATTCAGAAGAGAAACGAACTTTATATAAGGTGCCTGACACCAAAACTTCATTTAGCTGTCATGGAAGAAACTATATAAGCTTCTTAAAACTCACAGAAAGGAAGGACTGAAATTTTCATACACATGCAGAGGACAAATCTGACACTGGTGCATAGCCAGTGTATATAAAGATGATTTAAAGATTTACATTCTGAGAAGGCAAAGAGGAGATGTAAAAGTCTGTGTTCTTGACACTTCTCAAATGCAGACCTACCTATGACTTACATAACTTGATTGTAAAACTAAGGAATTCATTTGCACTTAAAAAAGATAATTCTACAGAATACTACATTACATGTTGAAGAAAAGGATTGCTCTCTCAATCATTTCCCAAAATTTTGGCTCACTAGTGCCTATCTCTAACTTAAATTTCTTACCAATGCTTGAGAAACAAGCATATAAGGAATAACTCAGGAGTTACCTGCTCAGATGTGTAATAAATGGCAGATACTAACACCATTGTATATCCAAGAAGGGGTTTATTTCACCCCTATAAAGTTCATATGCAGAATAAATTCTAGGACAATTCAGTTCAAGCTCTAACAATTATTTGTTTCTCAAGCTTTATTAATTTCATCCACCATAACACTTCTTTCCATTATGGTTGTTCCAACACAATTGGTTTTCAATAGATTATTTTAGGGGTTTTTTATTAGATTATTAACATTTTTTAGAATTTTCTTTTTCTAGGAAGTGGACTAAAATTAGTTTTAGTGGATAAATGGGCGAAATTAGACCAAAAGGTTCCACACATTTTGTTGCTATCTAAATAAATTTGAAATCGTACTGTGAATTGAGAAGGCGCTGTATTTATATTAAAAAAAAAAAAAAAAAAAAAAATTGCCTCTTAAAGAATGATCACATTTTAAACTATGTATACAAGTATGTAAGTACCACATTAGTCTGGTTAATCAGGATTTTAAATTATATAAAATTCCCAGAGAAAGTTGACCTTTCATTAAAGTTTCCAGTATCCACATTTGCTACCCAAGAGCCAGAGATTTAAGGATGCATTAGAACTCATTCCTTAATTAGAGCATAAGTGTCTATATATGCTGCTGTGCTCTGTGAACAGCTGCAGAACAGACCAGTCACAAAGTCTAGAAACATTATAAAACCCTTTAAAATTTTCTGCACCTTTTCTTCCCACTGCAAGTCTGTGCCAGGAAGTGGGACCAGAATTGTTCCACTTGGGGTTTGCCCTTCACCTTCACAAGGTGTGCCTTTTTTATACAAAAACTCTGTGAGAAAAATACTGCACATCAAAAATGACCAAAGGAAAGACTCAGTAGAATACAAACGTGTACCTTAATATTTCAGTGTTATGTCAAATACATAAAAAGAGATCCTTAAAATTAGATCTTAAAATTCTAGTCTGAAATAGTTTAAAGGTACCTCATAAAATTAACAGTCCTACCAAGTGTTTATGACATCAATCCCAGATTTAATAACACCATGGTTAAAGAAGGCTGTGTACTTAATATATTATTTACAGAAAGACCAGTTCTACTTTTATGGGAAAGGTGTTTTTCTTGTTCAGGGCAGCAACCGATTATCTTCCCACAACTTTTGGGTTGTGTCAGACATTCAGAGGGGCCTGATGCTAAACTTTGTAAAGCCCTGAAATAATTTGCATTTGTTTTGTAACTGCATTTCTATGCAAATGTATAGCATTCGACTTAACACCAGCACTTGTAAATCCACTAAGTAGAGACACTCTGAGATTTTGTCAGAGGGAAAGGATTAGAAGATTTAGGTCTGACTGAAATGCTGGTGGAGTATAACTCATCTGAAGAAGTTTTGGGAGTTTAAAAAGTCACTGTTTAAAAGTTTTTTCTGAAATTTTATGTCTAGTTAAAATAAAAAATAAAAAACTCTTCTTTTCTTTCTATGCCTTGTGAGCTGCAGAAATGTTTTCCTTCTTTTTTGCCTGTATTATTTCCAGGTAATTACCTATTTTACATTAGAATAGTTTACCATTATTCTGTGCACACCTATACCCCTCCCACTTAGATTCACTTCCCAAATTTGCTTGATCCATAACACTGCTCAAATTCGTTGTTTATTCATCACTTTTTTAGCTTTCAGAAAGTCTCTGGCCACTGATGGCCTGCTTAGCACAGGTCCAACCCAACACTGCTTTGTGTTGTAGGGAACATCTGAATATGGGAGAGGAGTCCAGGGCAGCCAGGGTGGCTGCAGGAGGAGGAACACTCACTCACTCACTCACTCGCTCACTCACTCACTCACTCACTCACTCACTCACTCACTCACTCACTCACTCACTCACACACACATACATACCCCAATAGCCACAAAAATTCTGCAGGTGCAGATCTACCTTGGTGTGGAATAGTACTAACTCCTAGTTATGAAAATAACGGACAGAAGTCATCACAGTCATAGGTGACACAGGACACAGAATGTCACTTTGCAATTCTTGGATTCAACATTTTTTGAATTGTAAATTTTTAAACCAAAGTGGTAAAGAATCCTTGAAATTACTGGGGAAATCCATGCAAATGTTTAATAATTTTCACTACTATAATGTGAGCTTCATTTTTAGATTGAATAATTTAAATTTTGTACTGTAGCTTTAAATATTTTCACCAGAGAATGGCAATATCACCTTCATACTTGCTCAAATATCAATGCCAAATCTACCATGAATTTTTTTCCCAGCAGCAAAATGCTCAATGTAGGTCTCTTTTTTTCCTGATGTCATATCTCAAAATCTAGTTCAGTAGCCAACAGGGGAAGTAAAGTGCCACTTCATTAATGAAGAGAATAGAATAGAATAGAATAGAATAGAATAGAATAGAATATAGAAACCATTCTTCTGTGTCTGAAATATTAAATATGTTAACAGCTAACAACTCTTGTAAGTGGTGTGGATTGCCAACAAAGGTATAGTTGGAGTAATTAAAATTTTCTCTCAGAATTACTAGCTTTGTAGGCTTCCTGAGAGCTATTGAGCCACAGTACAGGTTTTGCAAGTACAGTGGTATGTCTACAGAATTATGATCAGATAGAGCTCAGTAATTGAAGATGGGTTTATCAAACACCTTTGGCAGTGTCATAAAGAACTAGACTGTGCACTTTAAGCATTGCAGATCTCTATTTCATTTTGCTCTTTGTGGGAAGATGCATTGTGCTTGTAGTCTTTTGATTAAGACACACCTATGAACTGCAAAAGTAGCATTATCTCAGGATTGACTCCTCAGAGAAGAGAGGATGCAAGGCTGTTGGTTTTGGTTTGTTTCTTTTTTCCTTCAGAACTAATGCCATAGTAAAGACAAGAATTTTAGGAAAAGACATGAGGTGATACATCTTTTTGGCATTTGCACTGCCCTTTTATTTAGCCATTAGGTGCATTTATTTTAAATTGAGCGCTCTTTAAGATTAAACAGGACTTTGCACTGCAGTGGTGAATACTGCAGCAGTGCATTGTAGCTAGAAACCAGGATATTGTAACTAAAAACCCATAAGAAAAGGAAAAATATTCTAGAAGAATTTTGAAATTTAGAACATGGATTTATTTCTCTGTCACTTGACAAATAAAAATTATATTATTTAGAGACATAAAAGCAAATGTGTCAAAGAAGGAACTTATTTTTTTCCTCAGCTGAATCCTTTTCCTTATATCCACCGGTCTGGATGTCCTCATAAATACTAGTGGCAGCACAAAGAATATGGCACTTAGATGTAGGTGCCACCTAAGTCTAGGGCCTTGGGAAACTAAGAAGGAAGAAGAGATGTGAAAAATTATTCCTTTTAACTACAATCAGTAGCTGTGTCTGCTTTTAGACCACAACCTCATACACACAGGTTCTTTTCCCTGCTTGGGGTGTTATTCTGTTCAGTCCCATATGCTTGCTCTGCACATTCACTTCTTCAGGAATTTTTGGCAGCTATGAGCTGTGGTTTATAATGGGTAATTACTGGAGTTGAGTTATTTAAATGTCCACAGGGAGATGAAAGTGGAGGTGGGGATTTACTCACCTAATCCAGCTCTGCTTTCTGACAGGGAGAGGAGTTTAACTCACAAGTGTTACAGTCAAAACCGGTCTCCACGTTATTGTGATGACTGGAGCAGGATTTCCAGTGCAAGCACTCCATCCCCCGCAGGGGGAACATCCAGCTGGCACAAGGGTTTGGTTATGAGAGGTGCTTCAAAACAGTTTGAGATCCAATTATGAAATGATGAAAACACTTAGGGGACATACAGGATGTTTGATTTAGAGAAATTATCTCCTCACAGGTAAAATGACCCGCGCTTGTTAGCAAAGTGAATAATATCATCTGAGGACTTAATTAAATTGCTATTTCTCCACACAGTAACATTCTGTTATGCAGAAGGAAAATGTATTGATGGATTTCCTCACACACCAAGGGCAGAGCACGTTCCTGGAGAGCAGGTGGCAGGCCCTCAGCTGTCCCTGGGAACCCACTCCACCAGAAAGCCCCCTCCAGCTCCTATTGAAGAAATGCCTCATAGCAGCGGCTGCATCAGTGAATTACAAGATGAACTTTGGATGACCGAAAAGCAAAACATGTTGGTCCTTTAATCCAGCTGCTAGAGTTGGAGTGCTGCCTCTTGCCTAACCATACAAACTTTCAGCCTCATCCCTATTCAGTTCAGTTCCTAGCCTGGATGCATTTAAAGCATGTAAATAATTTGTTCCAAGTTACACCACTGTAAGCACGCTTCTGTTTAACCAGGCCTTCGCTGTGCTTTCTCCAGGCTTTGAACTTTAATGACTCATTCTGATATATGTGACATGATGAGTGCTATCTACATTTAATTAGGAAAAAGATTTTTCTGATACTCTGATAGTAATTTTAGTTTTGGCAATTGACAATCTTCCCAGGCTACTCTGAGTGCTTTTGGAAAAGAAAGAGAAAAGAAAGTACATTAGTACCTTAAATTACTTTCTGGAAAGTGTTAGAAGAAAAAGATACATCCCAAAGTAGCTCTCCCATCAAAATTTAGACAGTAAGAATGCTGTAAGCAGTGGTACCCCTCTATGGATGGCCAAATGTCTCAGCCTCAGATATAAGTTTTTGAAAAAGCAGAGAGACGTGGTTTGTCTCTTTTTCATTGCAGGAGAGGCAGTGAAAATCCTAAGGGACTATAAATTGTCCTGTGTGGAAGCAATTGTAAGAACAGTGTCCTCCACCACCACCACCTCAGACAGCAAGTCTAAATCAGCCCAGGAACATTTCAAAGTGTGATAGAGCTACTGCTCTCACGCTTGTTTCCCCAAGTCTTATGAACTAAATCCCTGTAGAGCCTGACTCACACTAACCTTACCTGCTATCTCTATCAGAATTCGTGTCATGAGTGTCATGAGTCAGAACCACAGTCAGGATCTTTATCTGAAAGGTTATGGGGTTTTTTTTGTTTGGTTTGTTTTGGTTGTTTGTTTGGTGTTTTTTTTGTTTGGTTGGTTTTTTTTTAGAAATTGAGTGTTAGGAGCTTAATCTATTTGTTTCTCATCAGGTTTTCTGACATTTGTGTTTTTAACCTGCAGAAAAGGAGACTCAGGGGAGACCTTATAACTCTCCAGAGCTACCTGAAAGGAGGCTGTATCAAGGTGGAGGGCAGCTTCTTCTCCTAGGCAACCCATGACAAGAGGAAATGGCCTCAAGTTGTGCCAGGGGACGTTCAAGCTGGACATCAAGCAAGTATTTTTTCACTGAAAGGAGGGTTAAGCATTGGAAATTACTGGATGTAGCATTTACTACTATGGTTTGGTTGGCACAGTGGTTTTTGGTCAGAAGTAGTACTCGATGATCTTGGAGGTCTTTTCCAACCCTAAATACTCTATGATTTTATGTGATGAGAATAATGGTTTTACTTCATTCAACAACATTGCAACTTTCCATCTACTTTTCATTCAGTCAGTATGTTGTGTATTCATTCAGGTGTGTCCTCTGCAGACAACACGTAGCTATGATTGTTGAATTAATCATTTACAGCTCTCAAAGGTAAGCTTTGAAGAAAGTGTTGTTTATATCTCAAAGGTCAACATGAGACAAGGTTACAACTCTAAGGTAAAAGCTCTCAACAGTTAATACTTCACCCAGTGTACCTAAACCAGCCTATTCTCCCAATAATCAGGTGCTGATGTAAATTAACTTTTGTTTTACTAGGTGAGGCAATTCTTAAAACAGCAATCAAAAAAAATTTGTCAGTTTGGTAGAAAAACGAGGATCTAAAGACAGGCTGTTGCATCCAAGGCCACCAGTCTATCAGGGGAAACTGAGAGCCAGACAAAATACTGTACTAGAATATGGCTTCTCAAAAAACAGAAATAGAAAATCAGACCCAGGCCATTTACTGTGAAGGATGACCCATACCTTTCTGTTGTCACAGATGAAAAGTCAGAAGGATTAGATCAATGAAGAAAGACACTGCTTCTGAGTGAAATAAAACTAATCACAGCTGAGAAACACAGCAGCTCTGTGTCATCGTTATTCATCTTAAAGGATACCTGATCAGAAAATGGTATTATTCAAGTGAATGAGTTGCGATGAATTTTGCAAATACAGGAAATAGATTTTTTGTCTGCAAGTGCTGATTGATTAGGCTCTTTCAAATTAATATGGTCCATTTACTGCAGTATCACTGGGCAAAATAAGAATCTCTCAGAAGCCACCAGGAAAGAGTTCTGGATGAGGAACAAGAGGTCTGCAGCACTGCACACATCTGCAGGACCATGCAGACTGTATGACACCCCTTCTCTAACCCAGAAGTCTGACCTTAGTTGGGCTCAGGACAAGCCCCAAGGGTTTCAGTCTTTCCAAAATGCCTGATCTTCTTTCTGGGAGCCATGCAGCATGTCCGTATTCATCTTCAGGAAAAATACCACCAACAGAAAAGAGTCCCAGTGACACTGTGTGGTCTTTTATCATCTCCATCTGACAATGATAACTGGTGCAACGTATTTATAATCTGTCATTGCTATCCAGAAAGAGAAAGTGCACAGGGACGAAGCTTGTGCTGTCCCTCAAGGGAATTTTGGCTAAAAAAGGTGGCTAAATGGAAAACCCACCTAACACCTTGTGCAGCATGTTTCCTTTGTCTGTTAGTACTTGAGAGCTGCACAGCCAGCTTTCAGCAGCTACTCTTTCCTCAAAGACAGTTCTCAAAATGCCTTGAAGTGTTCAACACCATATGATATAAACTGAGCTTTTAGCACCATTTTAGAATTCTACTGAGTTTAGAATGTCATCTGTTATACACCACTAGAAATCAGCATTGTTTGACTATGGAAAATTGCATACATTGCAAATAATTTTTCAACATCCTTGGAAATTACTAACTTCGATAAGGTCTTTAGAAAGTATCAACAAGTGACCTATTTTTGGCTCATGTAACATTCTGCTCACAGTTTGATTTTGTCTTTGTGCAGCTTATGTACAGCTAACTGTAGGCCTTGAAACTGTTCATTGAAGCCCATTCATTCAAGCCCATATGAAAAGTTACCCATTATTCGTCTTTTCTACTAACCTCTGCAGATCTTCATAAGCCTTCTCATGAGCTGATTATATTTCAGCAAAGTAGCATTTTCTCTTTCTTGAAAAAACTGTTCTGTAAGAATGAGAAAACCCCATCAGATGACCTACATATTATGTGTGAGAGCTACGTGTAGATGGCAGCCACCATTCAAAAAATGTAAACCCTACATTTTTACCTGTGAATGATAAGATAATTATTATCTTGAATTAGAAGACTGATATAGGTGATAGCTGGCCATCTTTCATACTGTTTCCAGAAGGTCAATTCTAATACAGATAAGATTTTTCATTTTATTTAAAATATTCAATTATTTGGGCTGGAATTGCTGTACACTGTCATTCAGAGAGTACCAAAGTGCAATAGCACATGCATTTATTTTGCTGAATCATAGCTAACCACTATAGCTTGAAGGAGGAATAGCCAAATCTTTGTAACCAAAATAGTTGTAAATATCATATATATATATATGTATATGTATATATACATATATACATATATATGTGTATATATACATATATACATATATATAATACATATATACATATATATATACATACATATATATATATATATATATGAGGTAATCATCATGCAAAACAAAAGCAAAAACAAAAAGGTAGAAGGAAATTGTTAACTTCACTACCTTAAAAATAGTCACTTTTTTCTATAATTACTGTCATGGACTCCCTTGATAACCAATATAAAAAAAGCAATGTACAAATGGGCATCATTATCATATTGCCATTCTAGGATGAGATGGCACACTGAGAGAAATAGGTTATATCCCTGTCTTTTAGACCTTTGACTTAGCTGAGATGAATCTTGCCTTTAGTTAGCACACTGCATATGAAGAGGATGAAGAGAGACCCTTCTTACACATGAATGAAAGAAATGAAACACAATAAATTCTTCTGAATGCAAACACTTTTTTACTGTTGAGTATTCAAACACTGGAACAGCCTGCCAAAGGGACATTGTGAAGTTTCCATTCTTGGGCAAAACCTGGGCAAACCTATTCCAGGGGATCTTGCTTGAGCAGGGAGAATGGACTCAGTGGTCTAAAACAATCCCTTCTTCCATTAAAAATTCCATGTAATTCTGTGCAACACATTGTAAAGTTTTATTAAATAGTGTTTGCCTTTCACTTTTGAATCAGTTTTGTATTACAAATGTAGCATATATTTGATATTATATATATGATATATGGCATAATTAAGAATATATGAGAATGAGATTTCTGATAGGTGTTTGAAGGGAAACCACAGGAAATCTGTCCCAACAAATGTAAATTCTTTGATAAATAACATTTACTGACTACGGCAATATGGAAAGGACCAAGCTGTTTCAAGTGGGCTTGAAAGTAGATTAGAAACAGAGTTAACTCCTCTCACATTTGGAACTAAAGCTCTCAAAGTCTAGCACAATGGTAGAGTACAATGATTCTGCTGTCAATTTGATACATTCATCTTTCTCTTCCTTTTTATAAAGAAGAAATAAATTATGTAACAGACAAACTGATAAAACTACAATTTCTGACATTCTTGACATCCTTATAACATTAAGAAAGGACAAAGCCTGATGAGAATGAATGCAGAACAATTTCCCTTCATTCTGATGACACTCAGAATCATTCATTGTAGTCACAAGTAGCCTTTTTTTGCATTATATCACCATATCCAAAAAGTCTTTGAATGAAACATGACAATATTTTCAACTTTGCCTCTACCCAGCATGGTTTTTTTCTGACTACATTCTCTAATTCACTTCTACTAGCAAATGAAAGACCTCAGTCATAGAAACAGTGTTGGAATATATTCATTAATGATTTAGGGCATAATAATTTTGCTAACCATTAGCCAATTCTATTGCTAGCCAATTCAGTCACTAATTTCAGGTACACTGAGCCTCAGCCTGTCCACTTTGGCATCATCTCAAACTTTAAAATATGTTCGTTTACAAGTGGGCTGTATGTATTTTGTCTGTAGTTATACATATGTATATTTTAGCATTCCCTGCAAACATCTAACAGTGAATCTGGCCTAACACTGGCAAGAATACTCATAGACCAATAATCATATTTATCTGAGGCAGATTCCCACAGTCAAAGTGAGTAGGGTAAAATGAGCACAGAATCAATGAAGGAAAACAAACAAACAAATACACAAACTCCCTAACATAGCAACTAATTACAAAAGAGGAAAAGAGGTGGAACCAGTCAACCAGCTAAATGAGCATTGCAAATAGCCCTGAAAAAAGTGGTATCAAAGCCTCTGTTGTTGCCCACACCACAGATTGATTGTCTCAGAAACATGGGCCATTTGGGGCTAATGGAGTTCACTGGGGGTTTCCTGAAGTCTCTTTTTTTCCTTTGGTTCTGTAATTTAAACCTAAATAAAATTTAAGCAACAGGCAACTTTTAACTGACATTAAGTTCTCATCTTTTAGGGCAAGTTGCTAAACAAGGAATAGCAGGAGAGTAACTTTGTGAGTATGGTTGTTCATATATAATAAGGATGTGGCTTACAATTCCCTTCCAACTTGCAGTGCTGCAATGTGCTTTACAAGTACAAAATCTTTATTCAAGCTTTGTTCAAATTTCCATTATGAGGCTCAGAAAGTCAGTGTCCCTCTGAAACTAGATGTGGCTTCAGATTGATACTAAGCTTGACTCTTCTGATGATTCAAACATGAGAATTCTTCTATTTTTAATGTGCAAATCCTTTAAGAAGAACAAGTACAGCCCCACTGAAAATGCCTGCTTTTCTAACTAATTTGAGATAGGAAAGTTTTAATGAATACAACATAGGAAAACTAGTTGTTAAGCATTATTCTTTGTGTTTGTTTGTTTGTTTGTTTGTTTGTTTGTTTGTTGTGATTTACCACCACAGAGACACTTTCCATCCTATTAAGACCCATCTTATGCTTGGTAATGTGTTAAAGAATGATGGACCCAAGTGCAATAGTGTTAAATGCTGCTCCAAGCTCCTTTTTCTGAGTTCATTTGGCCATTTATTCTCAGCTTTTCACTTTTAATAGTGATACGTTTCATCTAACAATCTAAGTGAAGCTGGACAAATCTTTCTGAATATTTTGTAACAATAATGCATCCTTCTTTTCTTATTATTTTTTTTATATTTTTGAAAAGAAAATAATTTAGGTGGAATAGAACAGTCCATGCAATGCAAAATGACATTTTGGGGTGTTTTGCTTTGTCAAGTACATTTTTTTAAAATTCCCTTTGATCTTTTCTACTTTTATTGTTATTTATAAATTCTACTGCTGAACCAATAAAATCAATTACTCATGTTGGCCTAGTTTCAGCTACAAAGATTTTGTTGTCTCCTTCTAGCAAAGAAGGAGTTCCCAAAGCACTGGAGCACTATCATTGTTCTCAGAATCTCAGAGACCATCAACTTTTAACCTTATAGTTGGCATAACTGTGAAGTTTATATAATTTTATATTTAATATGGTCTCAGGAGGGCAGAGTTTTGGAATAACCACTTCAAAAGTAGATAACACCATTTCTGAACATAGTTCCTAAAGCAGATAACACACCCACCAACTATTTGAGTAGGAAAAGCTGTTGTTGTAGCTATTGATTATTCTGTGCCAGATTCAAACAGCATAAAGGAGAAAAGTTAAATTTTTTTTTTAATTTTAAAGTTTAATTAACAAAAGAGAGAGGTCTTGGAGAATTCTAGTCCTAATATAAATGGGTGAAGTTATGCTGAAGAAGGGTAAAAGGTTTGAAATTAACTTTATTCTTTGTGGGGTAATCATAATCTGGTTTTAATTTAGGAATTCTATATTTATGAATTTTAAAAATGAGATGTTCAAGCCTACTTAGTATGAAACTCTCTACACCTGATGGCATATACCACCACAGCTAAGATGTAATAAATGAAGTATTTTGTCTAGCCATCAAAATTTACTCTGACACTTCTTGATCATAACAGGGGATATAAAGTGCATTTTGCTACCCAACATCTACCTAATGGTCACATGCTTGGGACAAACCACTGCAGAGTCAAGGCTGGACAGAGTTGTACTGGCAGCCAAAAGCCCGAGGTGCAGAGAGTATTTGAGGCCCCTTTCTCTAATCTAATGGACAGCAGATGTGCCTTAGTGAGGACAGGATTAAACTTCAAACGTCTCATGCCTCCTTGCCATAAGACACAATGGGAATTATTCATACTAGGAGAAGAGTGCCTGCCCCAAGCTGAATTGTCCAGGAATGGGACGGGGTCCTTCTGATTGAGTGTAGAAGAGGGCATTGTAACTGCTTTTGAAGCGATGAATGGTGCATCTAACCAGCTGGAGAAGGCCACCTGCATGCCATACGCTGGGAGATGTGGAAGCACTTGGGAAGTAGTTAATAACTCCTTGAACTGACAGGGGCAGATTTTGCAGCCTTTTGGCAAATGGTGACTTCAAAATCTAGATTTGCATTTGCCCTCAAACCAAGACAACAGCAACTCCAGCTTATGCATGTGTGTTTGTGTGTATGTGTGCACGCATAGGCGTCGCATTTAATAAACCCTCTTGTTGACTCATTCCAGAAGTGAGGCAGGAGTTTCTTCATTGTGCAGCTTGTGCCATGTGCCAGCAGGACAGGGTGAATTGAAGACAGTATTCCAAGTAGCCTAACACATTCTTGCTCTTGTAGCTAACTTTCAGTACAAAGCAGGAGGAAAACAAAGGGCTAAAGAAAGGAAAATTCAGAAAGATCTACAGTCCAGGGAACCTGAAAGGGATTAACTTGGTCTCCCAGGCATGATTCGTTATGCTGATCTGAGAATAAGACAACATGGGGCTGTGGTAGCTGCCGATCTGCTAAGCCCCTTGGAAGTCTGAATTGTCAAATATCACATCCCTTCCTGAATGACTTGCTCCATCTGTGTTTGCTAGTGTCCACATTGGCAGCTGCCTGCCATCTTGGCAACAAAGTCAATGCAATTTGAGAATCTGCAGTGGATGTCTAGTGCACACATACACAAAAGCCCACAGCCTTTAGGCTTAACAAAGCCTGTTAGCTAACCACTCCACTAAATAAAGCAGTTCAGGTATCTCAGTATATAAACCAATTCCAAAATCATTAGGAGTGATTGAGTGCATTAACATAGTGGTGGCTGAACATGTATTTACTCAGACAAGGTAGCGTTAAAAACTGAAGGCTTCTGTATGCATTAACTCCCAGCCGGTGGATTCTGATGTGGAAGGTATGTGTTTCTGTAAGAAAAGGCAAGATGTATCAATCTATCTCACTGGTGATCTACATACAGCTGCTATTCAATAGGGATAATAATTAGCTTTCATTTTAGTAACTTTATCAAAACACAGAGGATATGTTGCTATGAATGTGTATCACTGAATACATAATGAGAGCATTTTAATAATAAAAATAAAAGGTAAAATTTAATTCAGTGAACTAGGAAAGAATAAGGAATTGAGAATTCCACCCACTGTTACTCATCCATTTGAATAAGAGATGAGCTGCCAGCAAGGAGTACAACAGCTAGTAACACTGCTATATTTATATGGGTCCTTCAGAAAGACAGAAAAATATTAATGTAATTTATAACATGCTGCTTAATTGAATCAAACTACAAATCCCTATTTGTGATTAGTCCAGCCACTCCTTAATCAGAAATAAGGATACCATCAGAGGTTTCATATGGAGGTTATATACTGGTAACAAGGTATTTATTTTTTATTATTTATTTTCCTTTGTGATACTTTATCTTTTTTTCTGGTTACAGATACATACATTAGGTCTGATTTTTCTGGTGGGATTTTAAAGACGTTGAAATACCTCATGAAACAGCAAGAAACATCGTAGCTTCATTTTGCCTTCAGGTTTATTCATTGAAACCAACTAAAGCCTCAGGTTAAAGAAATTTAGGTCACATTTGTGCAAAACAGTTCTGCTGCCACAGTTACTAGTTATTCCTGCTTGCATAACTGATATTTTCAAGAAAGCAAAGTAGTCCATTTCTTAAAGAATAGTTGTTCAAAAGATTCAGCCAGAAGAATTTTAAAAATAAAAGTTGAACTCTAACAAGCAGATTGTCCCTAGAGGATGCATTACAAACTAGCAAAGATGTCCAGGCAAATGCTTGCAGCATTACTCACTGGCCCTGGCACCCTTAACTATCCTGGGGATGAAACCTTGACTTTGCTCTGTCCTGTGTGACTGAATGGCAAACTGGAAACTTCTGGAGCAGCTGAGAACCCTGAAAGTAGGAGAGAGAAAGTTCCTGAGCAAAATGTTTGCAAGTGTATCCATCTTTGAGGCTACAGGGGTTCAGAGAAGTTGCTAACATCTCCCACTCTGGACTATAGCTCAGAAGAATGGTAGAAACAGAAGCGGAGAGCGGAGCAACAAAAAAAAAACAAAAAAAAACAAAAAAAAAAACCTACACACAAGCCAACCAAGTTCATTCACTTTACAAACACAGGCTTCAAGCTCTGATCTTCACTGTGCGAGACTCAGCAGTGAGCAGACTACACCCTCCAGCATCTTCAGAGGCCCTTCCCCATTGCAGGAGTAGATTTTTCTTTTTTTGGGAAAAAAGAGTAGTCTGTTTGTTTGAGAGGGGCATAGCTCAGGCTGGGAGAGTCAGTGCTGAACCATCAGAAACTTTAGTTTCTGTCAGCTTTTTGTGCCACTTCCCGTGCCAGGAGAGAGTGGATTTGGCCCTCTACAAACACAGTGGGGTAGGCTAGGATAATGCAACTTCAATAGTCTGGTTTTATGGGTTACATGATACTGTTCCAATGGTTTCCTAACAGTTCAGCAGAAGTTCACCAACTTTGTCATTTGAACATATAGCTTTACTTATTTGTTTGTTTGTTTGGGGAGCTGAATAATCCACCTCACACACTTCCTCTACTCATGAAAACCTTTCATACAATCTGCATAGTTAATTGACAAAGTGTTGGATTAGCTAGTGTCTGATCCTTGAGCACCGTCATTTAATATGTTTCCAGTTCCTACAAGTACCTTCCTTAGACACAAGGTTGAGTAAATAGACTGGCATATCACTGTACCTTGAAGGTCAACTAATTCAGGGTCTGTCCAGCCACCTGGGAATGTGGGTGCTAAAGCCAAAGATCCTGCACCAGTATAGCCTTGCTTTGTGCCCCCAGACATTCTTTATGTCTCCATAAAAAGCCAACTCTCAGGAGCTAGGCATAGAGAGGTTAATCCTTATTACTAGTGACACTGGAAAAAGCTTATGACAGATGCACAGTGGGTCCCCTTTGGAAGACTGCATAACTGAGAGCATGGGAAGGATGTTTTGCACAGAACTGCCAGAAGGCTTAGAAACTGTATTAGAAAAAGTCTGGTTCTTTTACTGCATAGCTCATTTAATGAACCTCTGTGCCTCAGGGTAAGGGAATGTACAGTATTTGAGCAGATAATCTATGTGACGTAACAAATTAACCTCTGAAAAGGGCCTCAATAGATATGCAAAACTGTATCTTGCTTTCTTTTGAATAACTAAGCCCCATATCCTGAAAAAAAAAAAAAAAAAAAAAAAAAAAAAAAAAAAAAAAAAAAAAAAAAAAAAAAAAACCAAAACCCCAAGCCTTGTCAAAAAAAAAGAGGTCNNNCACACCCCAAGTTCTTGCTAAAAGATAGATGGCTCGTGCTCTGCTATTGCACTTCATAGCAAAAAATAGCAATGGGAAGAAAAACAATGTTTCCATCTTAGTGGGACACCATTGTGTAAGCAGTGTGAACAAATGGCAAGGGTGCCTCTTCAACTATCCTGCTTTCAAAAGGAAATTTTTTGTGGAACAAATTCTGCTTTTAGCATAGATTGGCATTATTAGTAGGGAGGGTATAAAACCACACCGTAGCCCAGAATCCTAATTAGCAAGAGTCACTAAGTTGCAGGTTTGTGCTGCTGTCTAACTAAAGCACTTACAAAGATTTTTCTCTGTCCCACTGGGGCTGGACTGATGCCCTGAAGATTAAACAGGGCTGCATAACTCCCTGTCTGCCTGAGCTGATGGTGGGCACTGTATCTTTCCTCAGCAGCTACTCACAAGGTGCCTGGACAGGCCTCTTCAGTGCTTCTTGTTTCCCAAATAGTGTCCTCTGTTTCACCTGCTGCATTTCATTGCATGGCAGGGAACAACACAGAATCCTGCCTGAAACAGAGCCACTGTGGTCATGCCATAACTTCTCTAACAAAAGCACAACAAATAAATTATGCCTTTGCTCTAAGTGAATTCCTGCCTTCCAAAGGGCCAAAATAATTTAAATGTCAAAATAGGGTGCTCAAATTTCGTAAACAACCAGGGCTCAGGATTTTTAACAAAAGTGAATGCAAAATGAACCAGAGCTGGTTCATTACACATGAAGGCTTGCAGAGAAGCAGTCACATTCTTTGTTTGCCAGCTGTTAGGACTACATTAAGACTTTCTTACACCCTAGGTAAGTGATTTCATGGAGACAGTTTTCTGAGTAGTAAGAAAAGTCTCACTAATGCTTTTGGTTCAGGGCAGTCATGCCAAAAACAGGCAAGAAGGAAAAAACAATGCTGATATCTGAGTGAAAGTTTATTGTGAAGTATAGAGCTGCTCTCGCTCAGCCTCTTTCTGTATTATTCAGAGCTTCCAAAGAGAAAATTTTTATGCCTACTGAGGAACTCTCATTTTGGTGTAACTGAGATTAAGGTATTCTGTTAATTTCCAGAGCCACAAGTCTTCAGGAATTTCTTTTTGTTTGATATGTGAAAAACTTGACCATGTAATGTGTTTGTGTACATTCTGAAAGTATCTCTGACATGATTTCCTGGTGAGTGTACAGAATAAAATGGTAATTTAGTACTAAGCTAAATCAAATAATGCAAAATAATAAAATAAAGGCAAACTGATTACGCATTACATCTTTCTCACCATGCTGTACTTGGTTGCTACAAAATACCAACTTCACAACAATGTACCTTTTAGGGAACCATGGAGAGCACAGTGCTTATACTGGAAATCAAAACCTTGCAAAATGCAACATGCGCTAGATTTGTGCTTCTGAATGTTATCTAATCCTCATTAGAGTTAAAGAGTGGTCTGAGTTGCAGAAGGTCTAAAACATCCAATGAAAACATGAAATTACTTAAAGTGAAGTAAAAAAGAGACAGTTTCCAGTAATTAACCACATAGCTTCCCGTTTTAGGCATGTACTTGTCTTTAGCACATGAGTAACTCTGCAGAATGCAAGTCTTTGGAGTGCAGGTTATTAAAAGTCACACAGCAGTAGTAAATAACAGCTGTGGGAGACCTGAGGAGTGGGAGAGAACTTGGACTTTAACCTTGTCACTCCTTCAAGAATGATTATTCCCTGTCCTGACCTTGAAGTAGTGGGATTTTCTAAAGGGAGAAATTCCAAGATTGTGGAGAAAAAGGAAACATTCCCTGGCAGATTATTTTTGTTAATAGCAGCTGTCTGAAACTACTGGGATACTCGGAATGTCCCAGTTAGTCCCAACAGAGAAGGCATAAAGGGCAAAGGACAGGTAAGGTTGTGCCCATCCTCTTCGGACATTTGCATAATTTGCTCTCTGATCTCTAGTTAGACCTGGGCCTTTAACTCCAAAAATAAACATGCCTCTGCAGAGAGCTGGAGTCTATATTTGGGCAGGAGAAAATGCTGCCTCTCAATCTTACCTCGAGCATGAACATACACATGCAAGTACAACTGCAACATAGAACAAATCTCATTGGAAGAAGAACTACTTAATTTGTGCTGCAGCCTAAACAACCGAGAAAACACACACTAAGGTCTTTTCAGCTTAGCTGGAATCAACTCAGAGGGCAAGTAATGAATCTAATTGTTACACTAGTTTCCATGTCAGCAAAATAACAGATGTACAGTATCACAGAGGAGGGAAAACTTGGGTTTTGTTTGTTGAGCAGGTGCTACATTAACTATCACATGGAAGTTTCTCAAATACATTTGGAGCCAGTTGGAAATAAGCCAATAGTGCAGCTTCCATTTCATCCCCTGGATATCCAGCTGTGCAGCTGCATAAGCCCCCAGAAGCAGCTGAGGCAGTGAAAACAGTGACACCTTGTCACTTTTTCAACCATTTCTAATGCCCCACCACAAATATTAAATAAATAAAACACCCAGGATCCACCCTCTCTCCATTACGTATGCTGTGACCCAGCTGCCAGATATGCCAGTCCGAGCCTGCCAGGCAGCTGGGGCACAGCAGGTTATCCCTCATCTCCAGCAATTACTGCACCCAGCCCATCAGGGGATGGACTTAAGTCTGCACATGTGTTAAAGGGACTTTTGGGAAACATACAGTGGCTGTATAGGCGTCACAATGATAAGCTCTGTTGTAAAGAAATGATTTGACATGCCAGGCAACTGCAGAGAAATCAGTGCCTGTTTAATAGCAGTGCACAGAAAATGTAGCCAGCAATTAGGCTGAAGCTGTCATCAACAGGCAGAGAGAGGCTTAGCACTATTACAAGAGCTGAGGTGGCTATTAAGTGTAGTCTACATTCACTGAACAATTCTTCCATGGCCAAATGGCTTGGAAACCTCTGTGGTACTTTGCACAAACTCTTCACCTTAACACTACTAAAGCTGTGAACAAGGGTGAGGCACCTTAACACAGATTTAAATATAAAATAATTGTAAAACAATCTGCAACCCTAGAAATGTGACATTTTCAGGGCAGTTTTTAAGCTACAGAAGAAAGGAAGATGATAAGACAGCAGCATTATTCAAGCATGACCTTGCAGAAGTTAACTGATTATCAGCAACAGCTGAAAAAAAACACTAGGTGAATGTTTTTTAGGCAAATGCAAAGTAAAATAAACTGAAACATCTGTTTCCACATAATAGGCATTCAGAAGTCAAATAAAAGCAAGACAACCTGTGCAACACTGATAATAAGAATAATAGTCTGCACAAATGATAAAATACGGTGCAGTAGTTCAGAGTGCTGCATTGTAAGGGATGAAGGAACACCTTTACATTAAAGTTCTATATTGACATTTAAACATATACATCAGAGTTATGCTAGTGACTGAGCAGGATGGGAGATAACAGAGGTAGACTTCAGATGTTATGACAGGATGTGAGCAGAAATAAAATGTTTGGATTATGTAACTGATTTCTTATTGAAGTAACTAGCTAGTAAAGCCATAAAAAAATAAAGTACCCATATTTTAGTGGTGAATTCTGCTCAGGCTCTGTTCTGTTCAACAATTCACTCTGTTCAGATTCAACATTTGTGCCAGAACACAAAAAACTCAAACCAACCTGCCCCCCCC
>VWZN01019447.1:297636-311703 GCA_013396955.1 Regulus satrapa | reverse complement strand
AAAAAACCACAAACCACCCCCCCCCCCCCCCAAAAAAAAAAAAAGAAAAAAAAACCCAAACCAAAAGAAAAACCCAAAAAACCCCCCAAAAAAGCCACCAAAAACCCCCACAAAAACTCCACTAACTTCCAACCCTATGACTGTAGTAGCTTATTTCTGGGGAAAAAATAAAAAAAAAAAGGTTTCTCTTAAAATTAGGAAGCTTATTAAATTAAAAGAAGCAGCTAAAAAGATAAAAATGCTTACAGTTGCCTTGGAGACAGTTTATAAAATAAAAATGAAATGTTCAGAAGAAATGCATACCACAATCAAAAGACCTTTAAAACCTTAAGAATAGTTAGTATAATTAAGAGGAAGGAGAGTACAAGCAACTATGAAAGGCATCATGACATCTTCAAAAATAGAAGTCTGTGAAAGAAATAGAAAACTGAGAATAAAAAAGTTGGTAAATGTGTAACACAGTGTCAAAAATATTCTGAGAAAGAGCATGTTAGTCACAGAGAAGCTGTTTATTTTATGAAAACACCAACAAGGTAGCAACAGTCTTCAGCACTTAGATCAAGGCACAGTACAAGGGCACTCTATGGAGTTGTATAATAAAAGATAAATGATTGATTCACATCAGTATTTGCCACTGAGCTCTTTGCAAGGGTTCTGCTAGAGGGAGGTTTGAGGAGGTATTTAAAATTAAAATGTCAACAGCTTAAAAAAAAAAAAAAAAAAAAGGGGGGGGGGAAAAAAAAAACAANAAAAAAAAAGGGGGGGGGGGAATAGAAAGAGAAAAAGTAATCACAGATAACATTGTCACAGCTGTCCTAAAACAATCTCAGCTATGAATACCCGGGCTATTAGCTGTAGTGCATAGCTTTGTCACTCAACTTGGTTCTAGAGCTTAAGAGGTTTGTTTTAAGAGATTTAAGAGTCTTGTTTCAAGATTGAATGAGGTTTTAGAGAAAAAAAAACTGACTAATGAGACTGATTTCCATACCAGCTAAATTGGTCATTTACAATAAGAATAGCATTTGTAGATAATTACATAATACAGTAAGAGCAGTCAACCCAGCCTTTGGAAAAGGAAGTTATACAGGGCAGTTTTGAGAAGTGACAAGTGTTATTGTCAGGGCAGAGAAGCATGGGTGAGCCCACAGGGTCTATCCCACTGCTTCAGCCAGGAGCAGGGAAACTGGAGGGACTGGGGCAGCTCCGCCCTGGGGAGCCAGCACAGCCTTGGGGAACATGGACCAGGTGAGTCTGGGGCCAAGTTTGACACAGTTTTGTGAGTGGCTAGGATGGGTATGGTCCATGGCAGGGCTCTGGGTCCTGGACATCACACCCTCTGTGGCATCATTGTAGCAGGTTCCCAACAGCTGATAGGGGGCCCTGGGACCTGCAAGGGATGGACAGCCAGCCCCAGGGGCCAGGCAGGGACAAGTCCCGGGGTGCCTGCAGGGCCCAGACAACTCTGATAAAATTTCCCTAATGGATCCCCTTTACAGCTTCCTATGTCACAGTTTAAAAAAAAAAAAAAAAAAAAAAAAAAAAAAAAAAGATGAAGATAACTCACTGAGAAAGAGAATCAGGGGTAGTAAATGGCAGGGGGTTTCAGAGCAGATGGGGTCTGCCAGGGATGAGGATTGCACACAGGGACTCCACTGGAATCTGTGTTCACATATGTTCACATAGTCCATAAATTACATGGAAATGGTGAGAGCAGATGTGGAAAAGCTCATTAATGATAATGTTATCCATGGCATTAAAAATAAAACTGCATTTTTGTAGCTGTACCTCACCACTGCACAGCTGCGATACAGAGCTGCTGCGTGACAAGGCAGCGAGACAGGAAAGGAAATTCAGCGTTCACAAATGCACAGTGACCGGCAGGGGACAAAAGCACACTGCCTGGACACAGGGCCCACATCCATGCTCGCTGTCCCTGCTGCGGGGTGAGACCCAAAAAGCCCCACTGAAAGCTCTTCACAACATCGCTTAGGTGGTGGGCAGAAGTAAGAACGGCAACCAGACTCTGCTCAATGTAGGTCATGTACAAAAGTGTCAGTGTGAAAACAAGACACAGAAGTGGCATGTGGCTTCTGTCTGAGGGAAAGTTACACAGGCTGAAAATCCTCAGCATTACAAGGAGATCATCAAGGGCAGAACTGTCATAGCTTCATGGAGGTACAAATAGTCTATTGAAAATAAATTCAGAAGGATTACTCACAATTTTTCATAAAATATGAACTATGAGAAACACAGGGAAATTGGATAGCAAGCTTGAACAAGAAAAAGCCATTTATTTTTACATATTAGAAGTTTACATAACAGAACCTGTTGCTATGGTGTGCTTCAATGTCAGTAATCTAAGACAAGCATTGAATGATATTAAACAAATTAATGGAAAACCAGCTTATTTAACTTGAAGATACAATGCTATTTCCTAATCAGGAAGCCCAGAACATGGATCAGAGGAAGATAGGAGAATGTCATGAGGCATGGTGTGCAATAAATAATTCATATATAATTATATATTGCTAAATTTTTTCTCTGAGATTACTTTAAAGACAACCATGAAGGTATGGAATCAGAGAGAACTCTGGCATGATTTGCAATAATATTAATATTATCCTTCCTAAGCTGATGCAGTACTGTAGCCAATGATTCAACCTACTGCACCTTCACATTCACTACTACTGAAATGATCTTCCTTCCTCCTCAGACCCTGATGTTTTTCATCTCACATAAAGAGGGTCCACCCCTATCCTGGAGGCACTCCCAGCATTTTTTTTTAATTAAACCTCTGCTAGTATCACTTTGCATACCTGGAATTTAATAAATGCCTAGCAGTGAAAAGGAAAAAGCAATCATCCTTACTGTGAAATTGCACATTCCTGAATCCAATAAGGTGAGAGGTGTCAATTCATAGCTCCTGAGGCTGCAGCTTCAAAAACACTTCCTTTTTTTAAAGCAGATTAATTTCTGCTGGGGTCAGTTCCTTGACCCAGATCATGGCCCAGCCACATGTTCATTAACATTGCTGCAACTATGATTGCAGAAATGTGCAGCCAGGTCTGGATGTAGGGAAAGGGCCATCATTTAAGCAGCAACCTCCACTTAATGGTGGTTGAAAAAGTCTTGATAGAAAAACAGGAAAATATAAGCAAAGTGCTTTTTTTCCCTATGCCAAGCAGTAGAGAACCTGCACCTTTCTCATCATGTCATCGTACAAGAGTATTGAAAAGGCAGACATAAAGGCAAGGCTTCCTGCTGCAGGAACAAAGAGGGAAACAGCTGCTTTTTGAAAGGCAGAGTGTCATCTTCCTGCACAACACAATGCTACAAGATAACAGGCTATGTCATATGTATTCTCCAAAGAAAATAGCTGAATGAACTCAGACAAGAACAGCTCATCTGGTTAGACTTTATTGCCCCAGCTAGCCATAAGCCATGCTTCTTCTAATGCACATTAGTTGAAAGCACACTTGACATTTTACCACTCAAATTATTCAGACAAGCACCTTTTAACCCAGTGCTTGAAAAGTTTAAATGAACAGTAATGGAAAACTATTAGCTAATGAAAAAGGCTACTTTGTCCCACACAGTGTTAATTAAGCATTCCTAAAGATCCAGTTCCAGCTTTCATTATGCCCCACTGACATTTAATGCTTTGGGATACTCTGAAGAAAATACTCTTATTTCAAAACTCCTGCTGAAGCAGGGAGGAAAATTACCTTGCTTCCACCTGCTCTTCCAATCTGCTAAGTTGGGCTATAAAACAATAAATATAATGTTTAAAAAATGCAAGCATCTTTGATTTCAGGTAGACAAATCAATGAAATAGCTGCAAAGCAAAGCAGGTGGGCAGCTGTACTGTCAGTTCTGAAACAAAAAAAATACTGTAATTACCGCCCCTTGACACACTGACATACCTATCTGCCAAGCTGCTTGGCATTCATCACTGAGGCACTGGTGCCTGTGCGGCAGAGTAGACTTTGCCTTTCACCTGGAGCTTTGCTTCTGATAGCATGCTCACACTGTATCACAGTGCCCTGCCAGGACTGTTCTTCTAGAAATACATGACAGAAGCACAGACAGGCTTTCAGTGTCCAGCAATAATATCCTTTCAACAACAGTGTATGGAAGTGCCTGCATTTACAGTGTACAATCTAAGTGGGGCTATCAAAGCTGCAATAATTTCTGTCATCATGTTGGCTCTGTTTTTCATTCTTCCTCACAGCCTTAAAGCAGGCGCACACACTCTTCTGTACCTTATCAATAAAGAATGCATGCTTACATTCCTCACACTGAGATCAGCAGTGGGGTTTACCTTTATATCTCTTTCTGTGCCAAAGATTACATTTTCCCCATTTCTCTTCACTGCCCAGAGTAGGACTGCCTTCTGATTAAAAAAAAAAAAANAAAAAAAAAAAAAAAAAAAAAAAAAAAAACTTGGCAAACATGCCCCAAGCTTTCCATAATCATCTAACATAAAGTGGCACTTTGCTGAATCCTTCTCCCAGTTCAGACCTTGAGACAGGATGTGGCTCAAAGAAAAGGTCTTAAGATAATGCAGTTCTGAGCAACCTGGTCTGGTGAAAGGTGTCCCTGCCCTTGGAAGTAGGTTGGTCACTGTAGGTCACCCCACTGAGATAGAAGGAAGGCCAGCTCCTCAGACATTGAAGGTCCAACTTGATTCAACCTTGATTTCCTTCTGAGGAAAATGTCAGTTTTGTTTATGCAGTGGCTGAGGTAATTCATAGTAACTTAGCCCTATACCTATTGCCATAACAAGACTACTTTCCCACTCCTGTGCTCTAATATCCACACTGATAAGTGATCCATTTTTGGACACCTATTAGTACAGGCAGTCATTCATTAAAATCCACGTGCGCATCTCACTCTGTGATGGTGAAGAGCTGCACGCCCCACTCATTTGAGGAAACTTCAGGCACAATACAGCAGCTCACTGAAGATTTGGACTGATGAAATCTGGAGGATGCATTTGCCCTCCTATCAAAAGCATCAAGAGATAATATGATCAAAGGAAGAATGCTCTTTAAGCTATTTATCTTTGCAAAGAATGACCTGATGATGTTTAATGGGATGATTAGGCATAGCTATGGTTTAACGCATATTTAAAAGATTATTTCCATGATTAACTGGTTGTCAAAAGGAAAATATTTAATGACAATGGAAAAGTAATTTCATCAGTGCATTCACAAAAATGGTTTGCACTCATGGTCTTGATATGCAGCTCTTTAACTAGGTCATCTCTTAGCAGTGTTTCTGAAGCAGAATTGCATCTTACTTTAAAATTGGATTTTAAAAGTTACATTGAAAGGAGTCTCTTCTGAGGTAGACTAATAGAATGAACAGTCAAAATATTTGAATCTAGATAACAGAGGTGCTACTGTTTCTCACATTGTTTTAAATATGCCGTTTTGGGATGGAGAGAGATGGGAAGGATGTAGAAGGTGAAAATATACTTCTGCTGAAATTAAATACTGTATATCAAGCCTTGGAAGTTTAAGCCATGGCTTCAATTTTTGAATCCAGATCACAGAAATTATGAGCTGCTATAGTTTCTCTTACTAGAGGTCAGAGGACCCAAAAGACTAACCAATGTGTGCTGGTTATTATGCAAAAAAGCATGTCCTGGTACAAAAAATATGATGAAACCTTCAAGCACATGTACATTTAGAGGTTCAAATTGAGTTACTGATACAGGACAAGGTACAAGCTTTGCAGGAGTATGTAAATAATTTTCATTAACCAGGCACTGTACTCCTAATTTTTTTCCTTTTCCCACACCTCTTACATCTGAAGTATTGAGGTGTCTTTGATCAAGTGGAAGAAAATTGAAGGGGTCAGCTTCCATTTTAGATCAAATTCACAGACTTTGCCTTTATTCAGCATTTACATAACATAAATAACCAGACTCATTGCATAGGAAAAACCTAGGTGTGTAGCTCTAACAGAGCCACTTTTTTGAGTTTCAGGAAATAGAGAACTTAAGGTGTGCAGGTACATGTCTCCTTTAATAGTTTCAAGTATTGCTTAGCTGGAGAAATTGAATTCTCTGACATAATGAAAGGAAAGCAGGGAAATTGTGCCCTCCCTAGAAAAGACAACTGTGCAGGTTTTCACACAAGGCAAGGAAAATCAAGCCAGAATTTGACTTCTGTTTTCCTGTTTGAACTAAGGAACCCAAATAAATGAGGTCATAATGAACGATCTGCCAGCAAGCACTGCAAACATATTATTTATGCAGAACCATACACCAGAATACCTGTATAATCAAAAGTACCCCTGCAGCTGTAATTATGTGAAAATCATGTTAACAAAGAGCAATGAAAGCACTGTGTTTCCACCTTTTAATTTTAAATCTTGTGTTTCATTTCAGTCTTTCAGAGCCTTTTAGACCCAGTAGTCGATTCTAAATCTAGCTCTAGAGGTTGGACTGATTTTAGGTTCTAGGCTGACTGAGAAAAGAAAAAAAAAATTTTTTTCCTAGCTGATGGCCTCTCAAACTAGAAAGAGGCAAATGTCTGAAAGTGTTTCTGGCTTTTGAATTCTCTGAGAGTTTTTACTGATCTTTATTTTAGATATTTAGCCCAAACATTGTGTTAAGTGTCAAAAGTGATACCACCTGTTGCCTCAAAAGACAAAGATTTTTCAAGCCACCTTGTTACCCAGCAAAGCTAGAACAGGGACAGAGTGACTATCAGTACCTTTAGTGAACTAAATTAAATCTGCAAATTATTTTATCTTTAAAACTGTATTTTCTAATTGTTTTTAGCTTCCAGTTTTCTTAGTTCTGATATAATTTTTGTGCATTTTCGTGCTTAGATATAGGTTATTGAAGCTTTTTCAACTCCCGAAACATGTGTATCTTCACTAGTAATTAAACTGTAATAACATGCTTTCCTTTTTTCCTACTCTCCTTCTCTCCCTTCTTTCCAATGCTCCTTCTTCCTTCAAAGGAAGAAGAAAAATAGATAAATTTTGGAGATTTTTCTTTCTTTCTCTTCTTTAACCTTGTGGAAACCTTGTCTCTGGAGTCAGTGTACTTGCTCCCTGTGCTTGGCAGAGGCCACAGGTCGCTATCAGAATGGGAAGAGTGGGCTGTTTTCTTACCTGCACACTTCTGTCTAGACACATTGCATTGGGAAGGGGATAGAATGACAGTATGGGGAGCTGAAGGTAATTTCAATGTCCTCATAGTATTGCTTTATCAAGTTGGGCTCAGTACATTATATCGTCTGTGCTCCTTGTTTTGGTTTACCTTTCTGCTTTACCTGAGACTCAAGTTCAAAAGCTGTCAACAAAGGAAGTCTTCTGCCCTTCTAAAATAGTTAAACTTTTTCTATGTCCTCTTCCTCAGATACAACCATGATGTCCTTATTTGGCCAAAATTCCAGTAAGTAAAGGAGTAAGAGATCAGGACTGAGCCTGCTGCTAAGATGGTGACTTCCTCTGTGAATGGTAATTGTTGTATGGCTGAAGCTCTCTCAGCTAGAGCTTCTGACAGACTTGTGGTGGCATTTTAAAGTTGGATAGCTGAGCTGCCCACTCCACCCTGACATCATCAAGGACAGCATCATCTAAGCTGCTTACAACTCACCTCCTGTTTTCAGCTGGTCATGTAAGGTAAATCAGATCTGATTTCCATTTATCTTACTGTGTTGTAGAAATCATTGGGGCAATTCAAATGCTCCTTTACAGGAGACTGTGGGCAATGCCATCTATAAGACAGGCAAGGCACACAGCTAGAGACTGTCTTCTGACATATGATTTTAATTTACTGCAGTTAGTTGGGCAGAGTTCTTATTTCCATGTACTTGCATTTGGGAGTAGGTTGGATTTCCAAAAACACTAAGTGGTTCTGGAGCATAACTACTGTAAAAGATTAATCAGACTAGTAAGCCTAAGTCACTTTGGGACAGCTAAGAATTTCTCTGATCACAGTTAGAGCTCTTTTAATATCCTCCTCTGTTTGCCTTCTAGCATAAGGACAGTGTTTTATTTATGCTTCATTTATGATGAAAAAACACCCAACATTTCCAGCTGGCAAGATAGGGCTTGCGTCTAGTGGGAAGCTGCACAATGAAATCACTATTAAAGCAACATTTTTGACTTCTCTGGAGAGGAAAGGCAGGATATCCCAAAAAAAGTGACACAAATTTATTCAGCCTCCTCCTCATGATGAAAACTACCAGCTGACTTTCAGAGGCAAACTCAGCTTTCATATAGCCTTAGTGAATGATGATATTATCAGGGTTGAGCATGGTTCTGTGTATCTTAATGCAAAGTTTTTTAAAGATGATGCCCATACTGCATAATCATAGACCTACACTTTAGTCTGGGACAAATAAGGCTAGCATATTTAAATAATCAAAAAAACAAACAAGCAACCCCCCAAAAACCAACCAACCAAAAAATTTTTTTAAAAAACATCAATCCCCCCACTTCCACAAAGAAGCTGCCTGAAAACTCATCCTGTACTGACTAAAAATCCTGAAATCCATCACCCTAGAGAAATTGAAAGCACTTAAAGAGGGTACCTAATGAACTGATTTCTCCCACCTCTGAGCAAAAAGCACTTCGAGAAAGAATACAAAATCATCAAAACATAGCAGGCACCCTAGCAATAAGGAATAATTTTATTCTCTACTAATGTGCATTAGTTCTGAGCTCAAAGTCTTACTGTGCTCCCCAGCAACACAGAACTCTTCTAAATGCCCCAGCAACTGCCTTGTAATCTTAGGGCTGAGTAGAGAGGAAAAGACACATGGACCTTAGCATTAATGCTTGTACCCTTCCTTCTGTTTTTCCACTACTTGCCTTGTTTCAAGTGTGTGGTCCATGACAGAAATTCACTTCATTGTTAGATCAAAGAAGGCATTTTAGCTTACACCCCACAGGCATGTAGACAAATTATTCCCAGTTTCCACTTCTATACTTCAAATGTGTTAAGAATACAACATGAAAGCTAATAATAGTTCACTGGGTCTACTATATAAATACAAATAATGAGGGATTTCTTTATTAAGTCCTCTCCAAATCTCAAGCTGTTAATAGCAGAGGTAAATGTCTTGGTCTTGTCATGAAGTTCATCAGCCTTGATGAGACTGAAGAGAAATTCACTCCGACTAAATGTCTGTAAGTGACCCTTGCTAAAGTGAATCCAGTGACATTACACTCATTTCCTACTGAACTGTAGCTGACCTCTTTCTACTCCTTTGCAATGTGCAAAATTGGCAAACCTCAAGCAAACAAAAACCCAAACAAACAAAAAAACAAACAAACAAAAAAAGTCAGTAAGTCAAAGCAGAGATATGTCAAACAGATTGATCTTGAGAACAGATTTTAATCTCATGTCCTCTGATGCTCTCAACAGGGAGAATAAGCTTGTAGAGTGGAATTCCTGAGCTTGCTCAGCAAGCAGGAAAGACATCCTCCAATTTAAACGCAAGTCATTTAATTCAGTTGTAACTGTGACCTTTGTAGAAGACTTCTGAAAGCTGCATTGACCTTTTAAAAATCCTCATGATTCCCAAATTGCAGAATAACTTAAACATTTTGAGTTGCATCAGTGTAATCTAGAGGAGGGTTTCAGTGCTACCTTCTGCATCTGAGTGACTCACTTTGGCTTCCATCACAGTCAAAGTATGGTACTTCTAGTTCTGTATTAGTCTCATGTTAACAGAGAGGAGTGAAATAAATCATGTGGATCTTGACTGAAAAGTGTGTTTTCTTCTTCACACAGCTATAAAAACAAGCAAAGGGTGATGACTTAGGATGTAGACATCTACTTGTAAATACCCAAACTTTACAGTTTTCAGCTCAAAACTGTGACTGAATTTCATTTTGGGCCAACAATAGACTTCATGTCTGTCATTTTTATCACCAAAATATAAGTGCCAATAATGAATGGAAAGATGTCAGCTCTTAGGTGAGAAGATCACCCCAGAGGGTAAGGGGATTTTGGAATTCCATTTCCAAAGCCTATATCCACAAAGGTTCTGTGGTGTTTGATTTCCATTACCACACCTACCAATGCCATAATTTCTTATAGTCAGTTGACAGTTTAATAAACATCAGCCTTAGAGCCTAGATCACTTTCAGTCATTATCAATCTTTTAGGGATTTCTGATGTGCTGGTTTGTTGCATCATTTTTCTGATTACTCTCAGGAAAGGATGTAGCCTTGAGGGCTGAATAGACAGCCGCTCGAAAGCCTACACAGAGAATGCAGAGTCACATTAGCAAAGTCATAACATTTCCTTCTTCTTTTGTATACCCAGTGTAATTTATTCAAGAAAGTATAGTACTCAAAAGAGACAGGGTGTGCTCAGTCTCTTCTTGTCTTTGCAAGGTTTGCTTTATACTGTATATGGTGTAGTTTGCATCCAGCTCTCAGTACAGACAAAGTACTATCCCTCAGGATTTCTTCTTGTGAGCAGATCATGAAAACTGAGTTGGGTCCACCAGAGTCAGTAGGAATATTGCAGGAGTAGGGCTATAAAATCACTGCAATGACAGTTAGCAAGATTGTCCTTTGTATGCCAGCTTGATTGTTGTGCCTTGCCAGTCGGTCAAGAGGAATTTATGCCTTGCTGATGAAAAGCAGCCTTAGCTAGTAAATCTGGTGTAATATGAATAAGCATCTGTTTATAGCTAGAAAGAAAAGTCAAAATGTTTCCTTATAACAATCCCTTTAAAAACATACCCATTTCATTTTAAACCAGACAGAACCACAAATTTATTATTTATACCTCAAACTCTACTCCTAGATGATAATTGTCCTAACGGCTTCCATTAGTTGGTACTACTTAAGGATTACAGTTATACAGTTTCTTGAAAGTTGGCTAAAACATTGTTTTATTGTTAGCAAAGCAATCTAGGTCTCAAGCCTTGCCAACAACAATATGTGTGAAATGACCAACTGTTACCCCTATGAGGTCTCTCCTGCTTGTGTCTACCTTCCACAAAATCATTATGTAAAATAAATGTACTACAGAAATCCACATGCAAGTTTATTGACAGGAATATCTGCAAGTCCTTCCCCTGATTGCAGTAACAATAATTTTCACATAATTGCCCTTGCATGGTGCACCTTTTTCCTCGCTTTACAGATAAGAAATCACAGCAAAGTGAATCAAAATGATCAGTACAAGGTCAAACAGGAAATGTGCAACAAAGTCAGGAACTGAACTGTAGATTCCTCTCTCCTGAGGTAGCACCTGTCTTCAAATCTAGTTCTGATTTTTCACACTGATGGCAATACAATATTTAAGCCTTGGTCATTTAAATCTCTAGTAGATGAAAAGCAATACATATTATTATTTCTATTTCTAAAATACAAGACTAGAAAAGAGAACCTTGTGCAGATGGTAAGTAGTTCAAAGGCTTTATCATTAGGCCTCTCCATCACTGAAGAAATGATAAAGCTGGAACTTGGCATGATCTGCTCTTCTGACAATGAAGGGAACAAAACACCTCCAGGAAGAAAGTAATTTAAAGTCCAGTGGCATGTGGTGCACATCTACCTGGCTTGTGTCACTCAGCTAACTGACAAATACAAGCAGAGTTCATCTACTAACAGTCTGTCTAGACATAGTGTGCTCTTCATTAGCTAACTGTTCACACCTCTCCCCATAGGCTGCAAGACAGCAAGAGAAATAGAGGTGGAATGTGCATCTGTGCTGCAAAATCCACTCAGTAAATAAAAGGCAGGCCTTTTGCACCGCACTCTTAACCTGACAGGTAACTCAGCAGCTGAGTGGCCTCTGTCAGGAGCTCTGCATGTCATCATTTCAAAGCCTACACAACTGTGTCACACACTTCATGAATGAGGAATTTTCTGTGCATAGACACCTTAGCAGCCGTTCATGGTGCAGGACTTGCCTGCTTTTGTGGATAATGGTGGGGATAAGAGTAATAACATTGTGAAGACACTGTAGGACTATAGCTTATGCTAAGTGTGATATGACATTGGATTCACAGCTTTATAATAATCAGAATGCTGCATGTATATCAGGATTGCTGTACTTTCTCCTGATAATTAAAGAAATACTGTGCAAATCTAGCTCCTCTGAACCATTACAGATTCAGGAACACAGTCTATAAAATTATTCCTCTTTATACAGGAGCTTAGTTGTATTGACTCAATTATGACTAGAACTAATCAGAAATTTCTAAGTGAAACAGTTCATTTTGTTAGAACAAAAGCATTTCATGGGAACGTATATAAATTAAACAAGGAACTTAAATTTAAATCTCCTGGGGTTTTTAGAGGTACTGCTTACTCTGGAGAAGGAATTTGTTAAAGCTGCTCGGTGCCACTAGGAGTAGCTCAGCTGTTTAGAGCAGGATATTAATAATGTTACAGAGTAGGGTCCATCCCTGTATAGGCCATTCACCTAAGAGTTGGGCTCCATGATCCTTGTGGAGCCATTACAAATCAGAATATTCTGTGATTCTAGTAATTGAAAAACTTCATGTTAAGATAACAATTTTTAAAAACACTTTGACTATATATAATTAAGTGTGAGGAGAACTTATTACTTACCTATCGTAAGATCGATGACCTTGACTTGCAGCCTGCATTGGGTTTAACAGGTGAGCGCGGACCTGGCAATTCCTGCCAATCATCTCACTTCTGACCATACCAGATTCCTGTCCTTCTCACAGGAGCAATAATTACAATATATACTGACTGCTCAGCTACCCTCATTTTCAGCCACAGCTACCCGCAAAACCTGCCAGCTTCAAATTCTATCAGCCACCTTTGGAAACAACACCAAGACAAGGAAAGAGATAACACTCACAACCTGACAGCAATACAAGGTCAGCAGCTGAAGGCAGCAGTTTGTCATTAAAAACTCAGAATGGCCATAGGAGCTGAGGAGCAGAAGAGGAACAGAAAATTATTCCAAAACATCTTTTACATGTTCTGTCTGCATTGCCACTATAGTTGCTTCCTGTCTGATATGAACATCTTTTAATCTCAGCATTTTATGTGGAAGAATTTTTATATCTCCAGGTTCTAGTTTTGTTTGTTCAGCTTCAATACCACCAAAACCTGAAGTAAGCCCACAGTTTTAAAATAATCTCCTGAAAAAATGAGGAAAAGGCTCGATGACATCAAATGACTTTATAATGTTAGGAGGGAGATACAAAATTCCATTTACAGTGGTCATGTCATGTTTGGGTAGGTACAGACTACTTTGAAAGGAAAACAACAGCAGCAGCTATAACTAGAAAAATACATTAGTAAAATAGAGTAAGAGTCTTCAACAATCAGTGAAAAGACTAAGATGAGATGCCTTTTGGCTGGCTCACTGTCACAGCACTGGCTGGCTCTTGGCCCTTTTACACCCAACTGATTGAGTAGCCAGTAGAATCCTGTAGCGCACCTCACAACAAATATGCCTCAGAAATGTCTGTTTCAGCACTCATGTTTTTCATGAGACTATAGTTTTAAAGTACAGTTAACTGATTCTCAGCAATGCCTGAAAGCCACTTCAAAACCCTGTACAAATGTGTCATCACTGTTTCTGTACTCACCATAAATGTGTCTTAAAACACATCCTCCACCAAAAGTGCTGCAAATGTATGGGGGCTTTTATAAAAATAAAATACTCCATGAGTTTTAGGCCTTGCCTAGAATAAATTATGCATGCCAAAACTACTTTGGCCCTAGCTTTCTGTTTGCAACCTAGGTTGCCCCTTTGCTCATCTGTGCCTTCTGTACATTCTGCTTGTTGAGATTAATTTTCTGAATTTTTGTATATATGTGTATATACAACAGGTTGCGGGTGCATTGTATGCATGCAATATAAGTTGTGTGGTTTAGATACATACAGGGAAATGTGCATTATTTCTGATCAGGAAAGCATCACAGAGCAAAGCTGTGATTATTATCTGCCCTAGCATCCCTATAATTTGGCCAAGTGATTCATTATACAGGAACTAAGAAACTTAAATTGTACATTATTTTCAGCTCTTCAAGAAAATGCGAATTTTACAGGCTAAATATTTTAAAGGTTCTGCTCATTTTGTCATAATT
>VWZN01019447.1:260969-283600 GCA_013396955.1 Regulus satrapa | reverse complement strand
TTTTTTTTTTAAAGAGTGAAAACATTGCAGTATTCTTTGCTAGACTACAAACAGCAATGTGAACATTTAGATCTCAAATGACCTCATAGTCTTTCAGGTACCTCCTGGCCTATTGGCTAAATCATTATTTAAAAGAAGGCATACCCAAAATAGATTTGCTTCAGTGTACCTTGCAGAATAAAACTCAGCTTGCTGTGTGTAATTTAAATAACATAGGCCCAGACTACACTCTGGAATTTGTGCTGGGGAACACTGACACTGTTCTGACAAAATTCCTTGAAACAGTCACTAAGGTTAGAGGAGTTAAGTTGTATTTATGAGGCTTTTGCTTCTACATCACTTGCAAATGCAGAGCTGAGTAACACAGACCCCAACACTGACCTTAGGTTAAGAAAGGACCATCTGATCTAGCCCATCTTCATGGAAATCACTTCTGCCAGTACCTGTAAAGTCACAAGGAGAGGTTAAAGCTGTGGTACTGCTGAAGTCCTGGTAACTGACCCTCAGTACAGAAATCTGCATCAGAAGCTGTGAGTTCATCATAACAGCAGCAAATATTCTGAACAAATGTATTTAAGGTTTTGTTGGAATTTTTTTTTTGGTTTTTTTGTGGGTTTTTTGGTGGGTTTCTTATTTGTTTGGTTGGTTGGTTGGGGTTTTTTTTGTTACATATTCTGAACAGGAACTCTTAAAATTCTCCCCATTCCCCTAAGTTGTGAAATATTAGAGATGTAGGATAACCCTATGAGTCACAAGAAAAGTGACTCAGCTTATGGAACTGTTACAATGAGAGTGACAGGTATCCTGGAATGTAATGATGATATTCCCTGACCTGGTGACCATATTCCTACTGCGAGAGAAACACCTTCAGCTGGCAAAGACACCCATGCTCAGCACTGTGTCTGAGGTCTTATGGTGCAGAGTACTAACATTCACCAATTCTACTGGAACAGATTTAATCTGTAATGATATCTCTGTGGCAATTAATTTGTTTAAAATATTGAAAAACAGTATAAAAATCACTGGGCTTTTCCTATTTTCAAAGGGACTTTTCGTTGCTATGGCTTACAGCACTGGAATAGCAGATAATACAAAAATATGCTACATAGGAATATTTGCAGTAGATTTTGGCCCTGAAAAAGGCAAGAGAAAATAATTTAAAACTTCTACCCTTAACTGAAAGGGTTTTGCTCTGTTTCTTGTGGAAACTATTTTGCAGCTGCTGACCATTTGTCTGAATTAACAACAGACCTTTATTTCTTCTTGGTCTGACAGATTGTGTATGCTGGATTGCTCCATAGGATTTTTTCCTATGCATCGTGGCAGTGCATGTGCACATTAGATTTTTGGAGGGGGAGGAGAAAAGCCAGTCAGAAATAATTTTCTGAATATTGTATTCAAGGAGTTTTGAAGATTTCCAGCATTACACAACAATTATAAACCAGTTCAAATGACAGCAAATTTTATTTTGCATTTAACTGCTCTGTGAACATCCCAAGGAAATAACTGGCAGCCTGCAGAGTGTCAGATTAAAAGACTTGTATTTAAGCTTTAAAAATGGTCATTAGGCCTTCCCATTAGCCTTTTCTATTAGTTCAGCTGCACCAGATCTAGCAGCAAAGGGAATCCTGGAGCAGGAATGTTGCCATAGTATCATATTTAGCAAGATAACAATTAAATCTGTGGAAAGTAAGAGATTCTACTCATTGACACAGTACTGAGAGTGAAAGATGCAGCAGGGCTCCCAGTATTGGTAAATGTGAGTAAGAAGAAATGGACATTCTTATGTGTATGTGGGCCAGATAAAGAATTTGTCATACCACCACCCTGACTCATCCCCAGGATATATCAGTGGCAGGCTTCTTATCTGTACTGGTCAGAACAAAAAACTGTATTCAGTATTGAATTTATGCACTGGAGTAAAACAAGCAGTCCGTTTCACACGTCTCACAATGACACAGATACTACAGTGCACAAATGCTTCTACCAAAGCTCTAACTTCTGTAAAATAGCACAAAACATTACTCACAGCATTTGCTCATATCTACATTACAGTGTTCACTTCCACAGAACCCTCGTCTCCTTGGTCTTCCTATCCTTCCCATTCTTTTCCATGGATTCATTGGCAGAGATGTTAGAAAATGTTTTTAGCAAAGAAACTTGTTCACTGCATGCTTTACTGTGCTTTTTTTAATAGCCCAGTCTGGGTCCCACTCTGTGTTTCACTCTATTTTGTTCAGTACAAAAAATTGCAAGACACTGGACACTTGGCCTTAGACTTCTGACCCTAATTGAAGAACAGAACATTAAACCATCCCTCAAGACAAAATACTTAGTTAACTTCTGTTGTCAGAGGATGAATTCTGCTTATGCTTGTTCAGAGCTGGGAAAAAAAAGCATCCACTTTTCTTCCAAATGATTTTATCTAAGTTAAAAAGTAGCAAACTTTAGTGGGGCCTCACCTAGGCAGAGGATGAGGAACACAGAACAAGTTTACACCTACATGCAGCAGACCTCATGGCTGCAGCCTCACCTCTGATTTACATTTGCTCTCTTCCTTTTTTTCCTTTTTTATTTTTTTTCATGCCATGCTCCTTTACGCTGATCCCTAGATTCATTTTCTCACGTTGCTACTTTCTTATTTCACTACACCATTTTCCCATTCCAAGATACCAGAAGTCTTATTAGAGACAATTTATTTGGTACATTAAAAAATTGTCTTGTGCTTTTTGGCATAAAACTAAATGACCCTGTAAAACATCTAAGGGTTCTCACTCCCATGTGGCAGGGGATTAAAGTCAGATGGTTGAAAGATGCATGTTCTGTCATCCATCTCACCCTTTCTAGAGGAGCAGGGGGTGCTGCACTCACAGGGATAGCTGGGCAACTCTTGGAGCAGACCTGGAGATGTTGTAGTATTTATAGCAAATTTATCAAAGCAAACTAATTTCAAGGCCTACTTCATGAGTACTTCAGAGAACTCTACGAAAGGGGATCAGCTTCCAACATACACACTGGACAGATGAGGCTGTTGCTATGTCCATCCCAGTTATAACCACTCACTGTCTGTAAGCTAAAATCCTCAGTTAAGTACTTTGGAAGAGATTTAGCCCAGTACCAGACACACATGCAGGTTAAAAGCATCAGAATAACACCTCTATGTGTGCTTTCTGATATTGCACAGGTAGTACCAACTGTGACACAAGGAGCACGTACAAATTGCAAAATGAGGAGGGGATGATGGTATTTCCAGACCATAAATCATGTCTTACATAAAAGAACACAAGAGTGCTATGTCAGTGTGGAGGATTTAATTCCACAAACAAACAACTAGGAGGAGACAGGACATAGAGAGCCACATCCTGCCCATATGGGAAAACATGCTGGAACCCAGAAGAGAGGTGTGGTTGCCTCATGCCAGCTCCATCAACCATTCTGCTGTGGCAGGAAAAGGTTTCAAAGCAGGAAATTCAGATCCCATCTCAGAGGTCTCAGCAGGCAACTGTAAAGCATGCTCCATGAAGCCATTTCCCTCAGCTTCTTTGATGAAAAGTGAGCAGCTTGTGCCCCTGGCTGAGACATATTTCTGGCAGGAGCATATGCATTTGATAAAAACAGCTTTACCGTTTAAGTATGGAGAAAGGGTTTTTTCCCACACCAGGAAAAACAGCGCAATGTTGGTTTCTCTCCCTTTTGGGGTGAACACAGAACTTTTTTAGATCTTTAAGGGGAGAAATAAAATTATCTTCTCCTCTCCTGAAACAGGCAAAAATTAATAATTAGAACACTCATCTGGAATTCTACCTTAGTTGTCATGGCTCCGAGTACATATAGCACTTAATCCTACAGCTTTAAATCCTAGACGAGATTCACTTTATCAATCAATTAGTCAATATAAGGAAAGCAGGTATACTATGGGGCCTGTTGTGTTATGTACACGCCATGAGAGACACGTCAAAAGATATAACCTGTTGATTAAAGCACAGTGCGGAGGATGTGAGAGAAGCAAGATTTCATGCATAAAGGTCCCAAAAAGAGACATACAAATAAGGATGAAAAGCATGGCAGAATGGCCCTTTCTAGCTCACTCCCATTATGTTTTGTCTCCTTCCCTCAGGGTAGTCTGGCACAGTGACTCTGAATGCCTGACAGTGTGTTCTGCAGGAATACAGCTAATTGCTGAGACATGAGTAGCCTCATTTTTGAGGCTGAGCAGGGAACACTTCTGAGTCCATGTGCCTTAAACTGCTGCACGTACTTCTGCAAGATGGGAAGCCAAGGTGGCTGAGCTCGTCACATTCCCGAGCACCAAAAAAAATTCTGAGCAGAATCCCAATGGGCCTGCCAGGCTATCTCCTTTCAGACTGAAAGAGTTGTCAAAGCAAACGAGTCCTTGTGTCACCAGTGACTCCAGCAACCCATCAGTAAACTAAATGACAAAACCAAGACATGACTTTAGGGCTGCAAACACTGTTTCAGAAGCCTGCGCCAGGGAGCCAGATGTTGCAGGGAAATCATCTGGAATTTTTGATTTCCTTTAAGAATGAGTAGGAGGAGAATTGTGATGTGATATTAAAAAATAGCCTGCTGCATAGTTCTTTGAATAATGACAAAATTATCTCCTTTAGAATACTGCAAAATATAAGAATTTTAACTCATACAGGATGCAAAAAAAAATATACATGGTACAGAAATATGGAAAATTCTGAAAATTTTCCAAATATTATATACCAAAAACACAGAACCTGAAAGACTTTCTAAAGGATATTTTAAAAAAGCAAAGAATATGCTTTCATAGGGAGTATTGAGAAAGGGAGGAAGGGAAATGGGGACAATTTAAATGAAGCAGCCCTTTGCAGTCAGAAACAAACTTTAATACATACATTGGGTCTCTCCTTGTTGCTAGTAGTAAAGGTGTAAATCAGGACTAGGCCTGGCCAGGGTGCATTTTACTGCTACAAGGCATTTTTTTAGATGTGCAAAACACCCTAGTATGTGCACACCAGGACAAAAGGGAGACCTCTGAAGATAAAGGCAGTAAACATTTCCTCTCCACCCTTGCATAAAGCTGGTGCTAATGAAAGCATGTGTACTGTAGGGAAAGGCAGCATAAAACCAACCCGGAGTTTCCTGTGGTCCTCCCACCACCCTGGGCTCTTCTGAGGGAAGGGGGTTGCCCCACTGGCTGCTAGAAGTCTGGCTGTCCAAAACAANAAAAAAAAAAAAATGCCATGACTTGTGAATTAAGTTAGTGGGAACTGCACTTTGAACACAGAAAGTTTTGTAGAATACTGTCAAAAAACAGCTCCTTAAGAATTCCATTTGTGTACCAAAAATCAGTGGCTATTTTTGATTCAATTTTTCTGTGTTTTAGCAAAAGCAAACCATCCAGATCCACAAGCCTGTGCTGAAAAAAACAGTCTCAAGAGTGGTGAGGGAAATCCAGATGGAAACAAGTAATTCTGCCTTTAAATGAGGGTTATAAGGCATGCAGCCACACACAGAACAGCCAGCCGAAAACAAGCCACGGGCTCCCTGCCTGCACCGTGAGCGCTGCCCATCCTGCTCCAGGAGTGCCGAAGAAGCCCTTTGGCAAAAACAGAGCCTTTGAGCCATTAATTACTCTGCAATAATGATTATACGTAAGGGAACTGGCTCAAATAACAAAGCAGTCACAGTTGTAGCACGACCTAACTTTTGAATTTTAATGATATTCTCTCACCGTGGCCTGTTATATCATCCACATGTTCTGCATGCTAACACTGAAGAATTATGTGGAATAGAAAATAGTAGCTTCAAGTGACCTTTTCAACTGTGAGAAAAGCACCTTCCTTCAAGATATTAGCTATAACACATTTTATGTTTCTGAACAGTTTCTACTTCTTCCACCTACTTGCTGCAGTCAGTTTTCAGTGAAACATGTCTTACCCACCACACTGAAACCCAAACCATATTTTTAATAAGAATCAGATTTCTTGAGCAATGAGTATCTACTGTATTTTTCTAGTATTCTGGGAGCAGCCCTCCTTGTTGTGGCCAAATTCCTTTTTTCTCTACAAACAATTTCCTCAGAAATTTAACTAAATACATTCTCTCCTTTAATTGTAAGGTCCAGTTTTTGGCTACAGTATCAGCCCCAGGTAGTGCCCTATCTAGAATTTTTCTGGGGAGAAGTTCCCTTTTCAGCATTTTGAAACACATCTCTGTATCTAAAGATGCAGATAAGAATCCAGACAGATTTGATGTCCTACATCCTAAGAAAGAAGACAGTAATTAATTTGTTAGTAACACAAAGTCAGGAACAAGCACAAAACAGAAGAAGATGAACTAATAACTTCATGGTTTTGAGAACTACAGTAATAAAACTTATGAACATAATTAGATGCAAGGCTATGGATTGAAGATCAAGTAACAGAAACATGCTCTAAATTGAAAGATTACCTCCTGAAAATGCTAAAAGAGGTGGAAAACACAAGAATACTCACTAAACACAAGGTTCCTCAAGAGCTGCCATTGTCCAGGCTGTGAATAAGAAAATGATAAATCCTATTATGTATGCCAACAGTCAGAAAAATGCTCGTGTCAGTGTACAGATGGTCCCCTGGCATGTTATACACAGCTCAGGTCAGATTTATTCTTGGGAAGAGTATGATGATGAGAACTGTCTGCATGTACAGACAGAAGATTAGACAGCACATCTTCCAAGAGGCCCTGAAAGGCTTGGCTTGCTTAGTCCAGTGGAGAAAGGCTGAGAGTGGCTGATCTCTATAAATACAGAAAATGGAAGAGACAAATTGTTATGCGATTTAAAAACAATGTTGTCATAAACATAAATTGATAAGTAGCATCTGATAACAAATTCAAGCAAAAATTTATGTTACCACCATAGGCAGCCTGAGCTTCCTAAATAGTCTCCCAAATACCAGATGCAAGACACCCTAATTTTCAAATCGAATTTGATCAGTTTATAGAAAGGTTCACATGATGCCATTTGTGACTTTTTGCAACTGCAGAAGAACAACTCACTACATGGACCTTTGGTGCTTCTTTCATGCTTACTGCATATTGCAGTAACTAAAACATGAATATGATCCAGATTATTACTTGCTGTTAGTGTAATTCTTTTAATTCCACTAAATCTGAGCCTTTATATGACCATTTGAGATTTTAACATTTTCTGTCAATTGTCTCCATTTGTATTTTAACAATAAATATACTTCTAAGGAAAACAAAATCCTTCCATAAATCCTTATAGTTTGGATAAAATTGTTTTAGTAGCTTAAAGCTGAGCAAGATTTAGCAGACAATTTCAAATACTGTTTTATTATATCCAGAAAGATAGGGTTGGTTGATGTGTAAACACAAAGCAGCCACATCCTNAAAAAAAAAAAAAGCTACATTTAGTTGCTTTCACAGTGCAGACAGGACCTAGCTGTCTCCTCAGATAGTGCCTGTGCTCAAAGAGCAGAAATCTAGACGACAAACTCCTAGCAAATAAAACTCAATGTCAAAAAAAAAGTATTCTTGAAGCAGCCCCTGTCCTGCCCTCACTGGAACACAGACACTGGCAGCACAGCACCTTCCCAGCAGACCTGGTGCAGCCCTGTGTGTGCCTCTGCCTGCTGCTCATCAGCTGTCCAGCTTGCAGCAGTGGAGTGTGAGGGCTCCTCCTGAGCTCGTTCCTGTTTACGTGTGAAAGCACAGATGTAGTAACAAACCCAAAGCAAACCCTCCTCTCCACCATGGGTGCAGCCTGAGCAGCTGCTAGATAAGAATTACCTCTCCCTTTACACCTAATGTGAAGGAGGAGTGTGTTTGTATTTTCACGTACAGCTATATTATATAGGGTGAGCAAACACCGTCACCTAACAACAGCTGAAAAAGGGAGGAGATGTCCCAGCTTTACAGCTAGGCACAGACTCCTGTCCCTTTCTTTGTGCTGGTTTTGCTGCCCACTGGTCCTTACTGTCAAATGACCTAACTGTGCTGAGAAGCTTATTTATCCAAAAAATGGTATGATATGGCAGGGACTAGGAGAGGCAGAAAGAAAAAAGGATGAAGTTGAGAGGAAGAAAAACAAGCATGATTCGTGTTTCAGCAGGAGTGAGCAAAAGGCTGCAGACTTCAGCTGAAGGTAGAACTATGTCCTTCAAGAGACTGCCTGCACCTTGAATTATGAGCAGGTGCCAAAGGCCCTGGTGAGTTATGCTACTCTGATAACTATTCCTCAGTAAAGTCTCAAAAGAGTTTGCCACTTGGTAGTAACAAGCTTAGTGACCAATCCATTACAGCAGCTTAGATCCAAAACACATCTGTAAAATAAATGCTCTGTCTAGATTCAGGTCACCATTACCATAGGTTTTGATGCTACTGTTGCCACTTTGATCCAAGGGTCTATGTATTTGTAGGTGATTCCAGCTGAGAAGACAAATTTTGTAAACTGTGGTTTTCTTTGATGCAATCTTGTTTAGAAAAGATTCACAATGTTCCGTATCAGTATAGAAAATCTGCCAGATCAGAACATGATGGTACTATATCCTCATGCTTTTAGCCAGAGCCTTACCCTCATATTTGTCCCATTCCCCCTCACCTTACTTGTCTCTCATGCCTTACTGACTTTTTCTTCTCCATGTAAGCTGTTATTCCCACAGACACACCCCAACAAAGACTCCCCAGAGCCTTCCTTGTCATTTGACCTCCTAAGCAGCTTTTCATTTTCTTTCATTTGGAACAGAAATTATGGGCTTAACCATCTCTTGGAGATCCTTTAAGCAGTGATTAGATCTCCTAACACTTCAAGATATATTTCTGAAAACAACAGTGTGATCTCAGATAAAAATGTTCTTTTGCTATTTGCGTGCAAGGGAAGTGATGACTGACTTTTAATTTTCTGTGAAAGTGAGGGCAAGCCTGTTGACATCCTGAGACTTCCTGGTTCATATTCAGTAGCATATCTGTGGCAGCGTGCTCCCGTAACACTTTGGACACCTGGGTGCTTGTTAAGGGGAAAACCTCTAAAAAACTCTAAAGGTTGTTGTGCTCTCAAAAAACAGAACTGAAATAAATCTGTTATTTATTAATTTTTATGCCATTAATGACATATGAGTACTGAAGGTCTTGACATTTCCAATTTAAATTCCTTACTATTTTCCCACATCATTATTTCTATTAACACTAAACATCTGGAACTCTCCTTAACTAAACCTGAGAACTGAATCCCGTTTTCAGCTGAATAATAACTCTTCTGCCAATCCTGTTTACCTACAAACTCACCTCGAGTTGTAGTATAGTTTCTATCCTGCCTTCTCCTGTCCAAAGCTGGTATTCCTCTATACACTTAATAAATTCATCTCTCTGACTCAGAATCCTGGTCTATCAAATCATGCTAATGTCAATAAGTTCTCTAAAATAGTCATAACAGGAGTTCTTCCACAGCAGTTATCTCTGCAGAAAGTTTCAGCCAGCAAGAAAAGGCCAATGAGAACTTTTGGGAGAATCTAGGACATAAGATTTTTATAGTTTCTTGGAAAGCCCCGTGAACAGTGGTTACAGAACCTGTTCACACTCCAGTCAGGTGTAGCAGCAATGAGATCATCTCATATCAATCCTGAGGGCTGGTTCCCCCAAGGGAATTGGTTGATCCTTATCAGAGAGTTATCTCCATGTCAGTTCCTAGGACAATCAAGCTCTGAATACAGGACTAATAAAGTTAGTTCAGGAGAAAATCAGCTGCCTGATAAGAAGATTCAGGTTCACTGAATTAGCAGAGCAAGAAACTTCCAAATCTACTGAACAAGAACTCACACATGGGATGAATTTGTCCCAAATCCCACCTTTCTGAGTGTTTTATAGATTCTTAGCCTTGAGCATCATCCTGGGTACATGAAAGACTGGAATTAACAACCCTGCATTCTCCTTTTTTAAAATATGTTGTGCATTAAAATGGGGCATACTGCTGATCTTAGCCCAGGGGACATAGGAGTATAGAAGAAACTTATGTATCTTTTTATAGTAGCTCCCTAAACATGGGGCTGAGCAGACGATACGGGGAAATGTTTCTAACTCCTGTTAAAACTGTAGCCATAAAAAAGGAGAGGAGAGGAGAGGAGAGGAGAGGAGAGGAGAGGAGCGGAGAGGAGAGGAGAGGAGAGGAGTGGTTTTGTGCAAGTGATTAAGGCACTTATATAGGGCATGAGGTAATTTCTGCCTCAAAAGATATTAAACAGCGGGTGTATAAAATGCATAAGTAGCTCATTGAACTCACAGTATGCTTTAAAACCCTTTGCTGTGTAGAAAACTGTGACCAAAACTCTGAACATGCTCTCTCGCTGTTGACCAATCAGCTTGCCTTTCCTGAAGGCAAGATGCACCTGGATCCACTAGTATCTCATTCCCCCCACAGTAACAACTTCATGGGACTTTGTCTTCAGGCACTCCCAGTTTTGAAAACAGCTCTCCTATTGGCACATACAAAAATCAGTCTTTATGCAGGGTCAGATTCTGACCGTGGCCAAAGCAGTAATCCACATACTTAGGTTCACAAGTACTGTTTATACACAGGGTATGTAACCCATAAAACCAGTGTTAGCACTTAAGCACTTAAATGCAGTCACCGCAACAGACTTCCACAGTTATCTAAAGGACATAAAAAGTGAATATTGCTTACAGCAAAGGGGAGAATGTGTTTGCAACAGTTATATTTGTGCACTGTCAATACAAGAAGTCTGAATAACACATTTGATGAATAAGAGCTCTCTTTAAGAAACAGTGTATTCCAGTTTACTAATCTGTGTGAGAGTGAAATTGTGGGAACAAAAATATTATGCTAATGTGAAACCACTTCAAGAAAGAAATCAGAAAATATGTGTAGTTAAACTTCTACCCAGGAAAATGAAAGCTTGAGAACAAGCACTAACTTTTTGCAGGGACAGCTGATGTTGGTGTAAATCACTCACACATTAGTATGTTATTTTCATTTAGAGTTATGTACTGAGCTGTTTTTGTAGCCTACGATTCCTGCTCAAATCTATTTAACAGTAATAGCCATGAGCTTTGTGACTCTTCAGAAATACAGTACAATGGAATTATTCTAGTGCTGCAAAATGGCTCATTCTTGGTGCACAAATGACTTCTACGTGCACTAAATCACGCTGCATTAAAAAGGGCTGATGAAAAGAGCAACATCTCTTCCTCTTGTCTGTTTCTGTCCTGAAAAGAAGAGAAGGAGAGGGAAAGGGAAGGGGAGGAGATGTGAAGCAAAGCTGTGGTTTTCAAGAATTGCACTTGCCTTTCAAGGATTTATATTCTACCCACCTGATCTTAGTCAGAAGTAATTATACCTGTTTGAGTGTGAAAAAATAAGTCAGAAATTTTTAATGGCAATTTAAGTGCTAAGTGGAAGAGTTTATTCCATTCCTTTGGCTGACTCCAATAAAGTTCCAAAGGAAGAAGATTCTGGATTAACAAAAACCTCCAAAGTTAGTCTTGAAGTTTGTACAATTTTGTTGAGATAACCGACTGTACACAGCTATATAGCAGTGACAGATACACCAATCTGGGTCAAAATGCTTGCTACAAATAAAGGTATTTTACACTTTTACTTGAATTTTTAAGTTGCTGTGAAGTTTAACAAAGTACTGCAGATATCAGATAGAGGTAATGTAACATGGAGGTGAAAAAAGTTAATTTTCTTTAATCATCTTCATCTAGTTTATTCATCTTCATGGAAATAATTTTCAGGTGTATACATTATTTCTGGGGGNTTAAAACTCACATCATACTATCTTATGCCCTGGAGACAGAAGTCCCCACAGTGCTGGAGAGCAGGGAAGAGACCAGACAGAGGGAGGGGCAGGCCTCACTACAGGCTCCTATTTCCCTCCAGCATCTGGATGAAACCAAACTGTGCTCCCTTCCCCAGCTGTGCCTGGTGCATGATATCATGAAGAGGAAAGGAGATTGCATGACTCAAGGAATGATTAAATCTTCAGCCCATGGTGGCAGCCCTTGCCCTCCATATGCCCTGGGCACAGCGGCCTCCCTGACTGTGTCTCTCAGCCTGTCACTGTCACTCAGACTAGAGGCAGCTACTTCAGAGCTGGAAAGGGAAGGGCTGATGGATGATTTAATATAGACACATCAATCTCAGCTTCTGTGGCTACTTCTGAGAAAAAAACACAAGTATTGTTTTCTTTGTTGGTGCTATGATGAACAAAGAAGGGTTAAGCAGAGTAGTTTGATGCTGATCAGGATATTCATCTGCTGGGCACGGCAGCCTGATAGCTCCCAGCTTGTGGAGGATAGCACAAAGCAGAACAAAGTTTACCTAAAGTTTTAAAATCGGCCAAGATAGATGCATGGAGAAAGTAAATGAAGGATTCTGAGCCATTAATTAGTTATTTCTGTGATGTAATCCATATAATTTATCTTACATACATACCACAGGATGGGAAAATTGTACTCAAAACCAGCGTATTTTTTTCAGTTGATAAGTAATACCACAAAAGGATCATTTAACATTAAGCCCAGCCACAAAATGTCATTGTAAATAACTTCCTGGAGCTGGGAAGTGCAAGTAACTTAGACAAAACTTTCAAAGCCTCAGAAGCAATTTTTTAACCCTATGTTATGTCCACTCTCTTTGGAAATGTGATCCCTTGGGTCTATTTGGAAATGCCATGCCTCAGTAATCCCATCTGTGTCCTTGAGAAGGTGCTCTAAAATGAAGGAAGTGTTGAGGACATGGAGGAAAAACCCTGAGTGACCACAGCAAGGGACAGCAGAAACAAGGATACTCCTCCATGCTGGGAAACTCCAGGAGGCCAGACATGGGTCCAGAGGATTCCCCAGAAAAGGAGGAGTAAAGCATAAGGGTTGCCAGAGAGGAGTGATCCCCAAGGGCCATGTTGAGGGAAATTGTTCCATAACTGATCATCTGAAGACCAAGCATATCCCCTCTTACAGAAGCACACCACAAAAACCTTTGAACAAAATAGGCAGTGAAGAATTTCTTCAAGGATCATATTCAAAGGAGGAAAAATATTGTAACATTTCCACCTTCAGACTTCATGACCCAAAAAAGAAAAACCTATATATGTGTACATATGTTTCTGTATACTTATGTGTATATATTAAAGCAGGCAAAATAATGTCAAGTACTTATGATGTGTTTTTTAGGTTATATGGAAATTTATCAGAAGCAACATAAATGTAGATAAGAAAGGCAAGGGCTTGCCCTTCAACACATAAAACAAATGAATCTGTTTAGGCACTTTGTACTTGGACTCATAGAATGCTTTTGGTTGGAAGGGTTCTTAAATGTCATCCAACTCCAGCCCCCTCACCATGGATAGGGACACTTTCCACTAGACCAGGCTGCTCAAAACCCCATCCATTCTGGCCTTAAATACTTTCAGGGATGGGTCATCCACAGCTTCTCTGGGCAGCCTTTTACAGTGCCTCATCCCTCTCACAGTAAACAATTTCTTCTTAATATGTAATCCAAGGTTAGCTACTCCCACTCCTATAAGGAACTCATATTTTCCTACCCCCACTTACCATCTTGGAGAAATATCAGTCAGAACATTTGCTACTCTGTAATCCGGCCTTTTCCAAGGAAACTTGATGGGTACTTTAGAAGAAAGTCGCAGTTTATTACTGAAACTCATACTACCACCTGCCTCAAATTTTAGTATATTTAAGATAAAATTTTCTAGCATATGAATAAGTTTCTCTTGCACAATAAATCTACCTTGGGAAAAAAAGGTTTTACAGACTTTACTGACTAATGAGCTATAAGGATATAATATAATCAACAATATAAGTAATATAATATCATACAAATATATTAAATAAATATAAATATAAAAAAATAAAATTTTTATCTCAGGTTGAAAAAGTGTTTCCTGCTTTCCTTCAGTTCTCACTTTCCTGCAAAATTAATTTATGTTCCTATACAATGCTTTACTGTCCCTTCTTCTGCAGTAGCATGTTCCAGGGCTTCACTGACTGAATACCCTCTGAAATAGTCAGGGGTTTTTTTTTTGTTGTTTTTTGTTTTTTTGTTTTTTGGGGGTTTTTTTAGGCAACCAGAGAGGTTACTTTTGTTGCTGTGGTTGTTCTGTTCTGTCCTTATGTTAATTAAATTGTTTCATTAAGAGAGTCCCACTTTCTCCTGTCCTTCAACAAAGCAGTTGCTGGTTTGCTTCTGTTTTAATGGGATCATTTCACTAATGTGGTTTATTGCACAGCCCTATAAAAGAACCATAACAACAAGAAGCTGAGAATATGGATAGGCAGCTCAGGCTCGGGAGTTCTTATAATGGGGAATTTCTTATATTAGCTCTATTGCCTGAGAGAATGTTGCATGGAACAACTTCCTCACTTTTTTATATTCTTGGCAGCTGAGATGATCATAAAAGTAAACTTCGGCTCTGCATATGTCTGAACTTTGCAAGAAGTTGGACTGAAATCTGTATTTCCAGCAAGTTTAACTGGAATGGTGCTTCAAGTTCTAGGAGTCTTGTTCTGTTAGTAGTTTCAAGATATACCCTTGGCATCTACTCTGTTTATATCACTGAAGGTTGAATTTTCAAAACCAAAGTGCGATTGACTTACACTTAAGACTGAAATTCCATAAACAAGTTGGACCAAGTGGTTGCGGTCACCAAAACTAGATTTTCACATCTTGGCTGAGCTGATCCAAATGCTGGGGTTGAGCAGTGGTTACGCACATGTGACTCCTCTGCTGCCTGACCTACAGTCGTAGTCCTGATCCTTCACGTGCACTGGCTCTAGTGTACACCCTGAACAACTCCCCCAACTTCAGGGACTAAAGAAGAGAGTAACCTCTTTGCTCTCCCACAGAGGTCAACATCCTTCAAATTTAGGTTTCTAAGTGACTCCCTGCGTGAATATTTTTTTTCCAGAAAGATCTTAAGGCATGACTTAAGGTGAGACATCACCAAGAAGAAAGCCATCTTCTCTTTGGCTATGTCTTCTGTTGGTCAATTGTCCTACCTGGAGAATTGTGTGCTATTTACAGCTTACTCTCTCCAGCCTGCCTCATGGCCATTGATTTACACTATGATAATGTCAGAAAACACTCTGAATAAAGCTGCCCTACTTTTTATCAAAAGAAGTACTGTGAATAAGACCAGAAGACAATTTTTACCGCTGTGTCCAGTATTCAAGAAAATCATAATTTATTCAAGCTTCATAAGTATTGGTAATACTGGAAAAGATACTGAAAATAAGAAAAAAAATTGTTTGAGGGCTGCAGAAAATGTTTTATACTGAGAAACTCTAGAAATCTAATCTATTTAATTCAACAAAGATAGACATACAGTGAATAAGTTCCTTCATGAGGAGATAATACTAAGAAGATGTTTAATCTGTTGGAGAGAAGTGTACCAAGAATCTGTGGCTGAAAGACGAAGTCAAAAAAAATTCAACCTGTAAAGAAAAAGACCTTTTTTTTGTTTTTAATCACTGTGAAAGTAATTACTTAATAATGGGGGGAGGGGGAACTGCCAAGGAAACAGTGGATTTTATTTTCTTGATGCTTCGAAACCAAGAATGACTAAGTTTCTGAGGAAGTGCTTTTGCCGAAGGCCAATTAAAGAGCACAGTACAAGGGTAACTGTGTGGAATTTACCACTCTGAAATGCACAGGAGGTCAGAGTAGACGATCTAACCATCCCTTCTGGCCTTAACCTCCATGCATCTATGAATTATACTAGATTTGTTGGCATGCAATAGGATTTTAAAAACAAGCCTTTGAGGTAGAAACCATTTGAGATTTACCTCAAGAAAATAATCTGCTTCACGCAAAGGAAAACCAGATTGATCTGTATTAATGGTGTCTGGCAGAACATTTTCATATTTGCTTGCCAAAATTTTGGTTAGGGTTTTATTGCCAACTATAGGAGGTGATATGGGTTGATATAAAATATACAAACAACTCAGTAACCTTCTCATGGGAGTGAAGTATATACAACTAACATAATCTCTTTTTTTTTTTTTTTTCCCTTCAGAGAATTCGGGAATTTGGCTCTTCCCAAAGTGTAGCAATCATGCCTAAGCATTTTATAGACTTCTAGTAAGAAACTGCCAAGCCTTAGAGACTTGTCAAGGGCAGAGGTTGAATATTAATCTCCACCACTGTCTTTTTAACTACATCTGAGCTCCCTCTTCTGACATTTAGATTTCCTTTTAACCCTTTAGAGGGATGGTAAAACAACTCCACCGTGTATACTCCCCAGAGCAGGTACTGCAAATAAGTCTAATCAGAGTGCTTGTGTACAGTACTACTTGAATAGTAATTCCATTGACTGTAGGTCCAAATCCTATAATTTCAAGTAAGGATGTATGTGATCTTTTCTCAGTTACATAAATATTTGACTTTTTTTCATTTTAAACTACAACAATTTGCTGCCACTATCTTCTGTACAAAACCTTTCAGGGTAAGTTTTTAAAATAAAATTATACTAGGAATAAAAGTCCCCAGGCACTTCAGCCACTTCTTCCTGATTTACTGTAGCTGGATATCTTCCTAGGATGCTGTCCAAGACACTGATTTTAAAGCTTGCACAATGTTTAAGGGAATCAGTTTTTTATTATCCTCAGAGGTATGCAACCTTCTTTAATCAGGTCACAAGTCCTATTGCAGTTTATGTCTAAGCTGTCATCCTCAGAGGGCAACATCTTATACTTTTTTAAATACATAGATCCACATGAAACATTTCATTCTTTCTTTTTGCCTGCCAGGACCTTGACAGGATTCTTGTACTTTTTTTTTTCTTTTTCTTTTTTTTTTTTTTTTTTTTTTTTTTTGAGCTTGTGATGATATTTATTTCTTTGGTTGCAATTTTTTTTTAACATGTAAAAAATGTAAAGATTGCTTGCATAGTCACACATTTCTTCAGCTATCTCCACCCACAGCCATATTTCAGCATCCCCTCCCAGTCCCTTCAGTGTATCCAAAGTTTCATCTTTGTCAGAATATTTTGGAAAGAAAACGACTCCATGGCAGCCACTAGTTCAGCTTTATCAACAGAAGAGAAAAGGGAAGACTACAGTGTATGATGCTGCAATTTGTACTTTTTGTCAAAAGGTGTCCAAGTAACTGTTTTTAAGCATGACAAAAATTTGCCTCTCCAAAAGTCTTCATTTTACCCATTAGATCTTGGATATGTCTCTCACTCTCCAAAGTATACTTCTCCATTAAGCAAAACAAAGGGACAAGAAACCCCCAACATCATTTTTTGTCACATTTTAGGATTTGTCTTCTGAAAAATACAGTGATGATGGACTAAGCTGTGTGGTGATGGCTTCATTTTTGCAAGTGCAATTCAATATTAAAATCCCACATGATCCCTAGGTTGACAATGAAGACTTCATGAAAAAGCACAGTTATTTACCCATTTCCTCAAGGCTTCTCCTACCAGACTAAAGTCCTCTGGCCACCTCATCTTCTCCCAGAAGATTTGCTTCATAATACCTGTTTCTTAAAATGGATATCAGCAAATGACCAGCAATGAACTAGTAACAGAACATGAGAACATGAGAAAATGCTAAAAAATTCAGGGAAGAACACCATCGAGGAACACCCTCTGCAATGGAAAGGATGATTTTAAAAGAGTATTGGTGCACATTAAATTCAGTTTGACAAATGCTGACCTTTCACAGAGCACTAACAGGCAATTTTGTGCATATTTTCAGTAAAACTAAGCACCAAATTATTGTTACTGTTATATTGATAAAAATTTTACCATTAGTTAGGTTCTTTTAGCTTTCAATTACTTGTCTTTTTCTACCTATAAATACAAATTTCATTATAGAGTGGGGTATATACAAAAGGAAAGACTGAGAGAAATTAAAAGGCACCTCACAATAGCTTGGCATACATAAGTTTAATCTTTCAGTGCTATGCATCTAAGTTATGATGCTGCAGGCTACAGAGGGTAAGGTTTTCCTCTGACAAGAATATTCATCTTGGTTGGTACCACGGAGTCATCCCAATCAATATGAATTTCCATCTTCATCCTCTCTCTCACTTTCATTCTGATGATAAATTTCATCCTGAGCTGGAGATTTTCTCTGTTTGAAGTCAAAACAAGTACATTAATGGGTAAAAACTTGGTTTCAAAATTTCATTTTCAAATTAAAATAACTTTTACAAAATCTGCAACCATCTCTCTTCAAGTGTAGTAGCTGTTAATGACAGCTATTCTGTGACATTATACAGCATATATCCATAAGGATTTGTGATTGCTATTTCTTGTTTTTCTTGGACACATTAGTTTTGCTTCCTAGCAACTCTCTGTATTTCAGCTCCGCTAGGCACAAAGAGGCAGAAGATGAATTTTGGACAAGACTTACACAGGCCTGCCTGAAGTAGTAAGTATTAGTAATAATTCTACTACTGTGCTTTCTAACCCCGAGGTTAGCAGGGTTAGGAGTCAGTGCTGTGAACAAGGTCTTAATTGAAAACAATTCCCTAATCTGTAAAGCAGCTTCTGTGTGAATGCTGTCACAACCAGAGACTCAAAACTCGGAGTGTAGACACTGACTCTGCCCCGCTCATTTGCATGGCAGCTGGTATATTCAAGCACCCACATGGCCACTTTCTGCCTTTCCCCGCCATTCGTTTATATTCTGGAGCGTAGCAACAAAATGTATTACTGTGTGTTATTTTCTGTGGCAACAATTCTGATTACACTTGAGTGTACTACATCAGTTATAGTGGCAGGAAAGTTATTAATAGATGTTGTTTGAAGGTAGCTACGGTTCTGAGAGGAGAAGATAGTTGTGATTAGATGCTCTCAGTTCTGTGTATGAATATGTGACCCTGAAGAGTAACTAATACCAAAGCCTGGCTCCCCTGATGATGGAAGCAAATATCTGAGAGCTTGCCATGTTTATTCCCATCAGATTGTCAGACCAACAACATGAGAAAAATATCAAAATATTATAACATGGTGGATTGCGCTTTGTGGAAAAAAGAATCAGAGAAACGGGACTGATAATTTGAGAGGCGTTTTAGAGACTAATAAACTAGGTGAAAATCAAAACTAAAAATGCAAGAGTTTTATAGAGTATCTTAGAAAAAAAAAAAAATCTGCATGTGAGACCTCATTTCAACATCCAGATGGGAATTTCAAGTTCTTCTAGGTTATGTTTACTGTTTATGCTCAGGCATATGTCTAAAAAAATGCATTGTGAAAAATGTCAACAATCCTTGTGTAAACCAGCTGTAGGAGTGTATTCATTATGTTGAGCACTCAAGTCTAGTGTTACAAAAACAAAGCCGCTGTTGTGATGCCAGCTAACAGGACACAACACGATCCCACAGTGATAAGGCATATAGAATTTACAAGGTTTAGCACGAGGGGATAATCTTTCTGATCTGGCAATAAACACAATGCAAACTTGACTACATGGTCATTGAGCAATTGATGAATAAAGTCCAGACCTGGAAGTAATGCTCAAAGTTTTAGTAAGAAAATACAAATAACTCGTCTATTTCATGTCTGTATTGAATATCCTGCCCTTTTTTCCAGATTGCCACAGATTTCTGCTGGCATATAAGCTTGCAGTGCTCAAATGAATATCAGCTGCAGGCTGTCTTACAGATCTATCAGATGTAAACTAGGTATAGAAATAGACACAGAAGGGACTCACATGAATTTCTTTCAGGTTAATGGATGCATTAGTAACCACCTAGATTCTATCTGGGATTCTGAGCTCTGACTTGGGAAATGCAGATCTAAACCTTGAAATGCTGTGCTAGCTGAGGCCTCAGGAAAACTGCATTCATAAGCAGCAGGACCCATATGCAGGAGTTTGCTTTGTTCTTGAGTGAGGGAGGGGGAGATGGACAGCAGGAAAATGGAGTAATTCTTCCACAACCCAGTATGAGTAGAAATATTTCAAAAGCATATAACAACCACTACATTCTAACACCAAAAATGCATCCTAAATTCTTTCTTGGGACAAATCACAACATAAATGTATGGGAAAGGCTTGACATTTCTCCCAAATGTGTTGTGAGAGGACTGTGGAAGAGATTTCAGGATCCTAACCTTTACATCAGTTGCTTGATCCAAGGGATCCCAAAAGCAATTGCTAGAATGTCATGATGATGTCAAGGCTCTGCTCAGAAGAAAGGAGAGACAGGAATGTCAATGGGAGCAATCATATCAACTTCCCATCAGATCCATTGCTCAGGATGAAGTTTAAGAAGCTGCATCTTGAATCTTCCCTTGCTAATACTCATCTCTTCAGCACCAAATGTGCATTCTTCCACCTCCTCATGGCTTTCCAAGGTTACTCATAAGGCCAAATACTCCTGAGGCTAGTGAGCAAATGAAATTCTTCTTTCAATTTTACTGTCCTCAGGCTCCCTAGCCCTGTAGCAGGCCCACAACTTTCCTCATTATTCTATTGAAAAGACTCCAAAATCCCCAAGGAAGACCATCACAGGTACAAAGCCACATTACTCTCTCAGAGAGCAATATAAACATAGACTGTGCAGTAGATGTCAGTTTCACAAAAATCTAATTTAGGAAAGGTGATTAAATGGATTTAGGAATATAGATTGAAATTTATAAAGCTTTTTCTCTGTGTCTGAAACCAGTCTCATTTTTTCTGGAGGACCCAAAATAATGTATTTTTTCAGTTGTCTGGCTAAATTCTGCCTTCCCAATACAGGTAGAAAACTTTTATTCCTCTCCATGATTTTGTGAGAATAGAATCTGCTGACAATCACAAGGGTCTCAGACAAAGTGATACAGATCCTAAAAAGAGAACATAAACTACAGTCCCAGACTACACTTCTGCCAATATTTTCATTTCAGATTTGAATTCCAAACCATTTGTGGTGCTTCTGTGTAAAAGCTTAACTTTAATTAAGGCAGTGCATACTAGCAGTCATGAGCCAGTAGGTCCTGTCTTCTCTAATCCTTTTTCCTGTTTCCTTGCCTTCCATTTTGCCTCTATCAGAGCTGCAGGGGTGTCAGATTTTAAGTGTAGTGCTGGGCTCAAGAAAAGTAATATTTGTCCTGTTCTTTCTGCTGTCATTTTGTGCGATGCCAGGGAAATAATTTGACCCTTTTGTTTCTCATGCACAAAGAGAGAGTGAGGATATTTTCTTTGTCCCATCTGCCAGTAGGATACAGCAAGTTCCCTTAGCTGCTCTCAACTGCATTTGCAGACAGTGAACCTTGTCTGCCCCTTGTCTGAGGCCATTCACCACCACCATGGCCACAGTAGAGAAGAGGAGCAGTTAACAGATGGTGGCTGTAATGCCAGGCCCCAAGCCACTCTGAGATCCCCTGGCTTTGAGGTTATGAGGAGAAAGGTAGTACTTTCCACCCACCTTAATCCTGCTTCCATATGGCTTTGAGGAAGAGTTGCGAAGAAAGGGGAAGGTGGCTGTCAGATAACAGGAATAACAAGAGCCCAATCATGAAGCACTGGACATTTGCACCTTTGGATGTTTCCTTCTTTTATGCTATGTGGATTGGAGGCTTGCTCTCTTCCTGGCTGATATCATCAGCCTCACAGAGCACCTCCCAGCCTTCCCTGCAGTGTTCTTCCATTCTTCTGGAGTGTTGTCTCCCTGACAAGTTGCCCTTTCCTCACCCACTGAAAAGGGGAATGGTTTTCTTTGATTGTTTCTGCTTCTGCTGCTATGCCTTCTTCCTCATGTCTTATCTATCTGTAATCCTCAAGCTCAGGAGGAGTTACCTATTATTCAACACTTGACAAGCACCCCTGAACAACCTTTCTTCATTTGTCCTGCTACTTTAATCAACATGATTATTATATTTTTTAATATTTGCAACAAGGTAAGAAGACTAGCACAGAGGATGACAGGTCTTCCACAGTGATGTTGGACCTGGTTACAAAACAGTTTTCAGGAAAGTAGATCTATACCATTTTCATGTGTTCTTTGTCATTAACTAATACTAACACTAGGCAGAAAACAAAGCACTTTAGTTACTAGCCCTGTTGAAAGCTGCTTAAAAGAGAACAATATGTATCTCCCTAACATCATTAATAGAGCTAATAAAAGCACAGTGCCACCTGAAAATGCATCTGTCAATTAGGTTTTCCATAAATTCTTTGGAATCTAGAGCTGACTGGATATTCTGTTTCAGAAAAACCCAAATATAGTGGTGAGTTAAGTACTTCAATACCTTACCTTTCACATTTTCTCCCAGTCTCATACATCTGCTGTTTCAGTGGTTAAGATCTAGTAAATACCAAATTATTACTTCATTAGTGAAGTGTAAGACTAACTTAAAATGTGTACCAATCTTACACAGGATGCCTACCAGAAATCTCAGACATAGTTAACATATGTAAACACACATGCTGAGTAAAGCAAAATTAAAATCAGAACTTGAGACACTCTTATCTCTGTTTGACTTCAGCAAGTCTGTGATACTTGTAATTTTTTTTTTTTTTTTTATGATTAATGGAATAATGAGCTAATGCATAACATATATTCATGTATAGATGCACTTGTGCTGTACACAGATTTGTGTTTTGAAACATAAAGTTTAAAGGGAAAAAATTGCATTAGGAAGACTTCCTCCAAATCTAATTGAGCCCACAATCTATCA
>VWZN01019447.1:202003-237512 GCA_013396955.1 Regulus satrapa | reverse complement strand
ATGTACTGAAACTAAAATACTTTTCACTCTTTCCAGTTTTGAGCACTGTCAGCAATTTCCAGCATGGAAGTAAGTGTGGGATTTTGGAAAGGAAGGTGTCCATTTTGAGGAGAATATTTGAATATTTGCATTTAGACATATGATTTTTCTTTCGGAGGCTGTTAATTTTTTATCAAAAGCTATACTCCAGCTTGATTAAATATTGGTATGTTAAAGTACAGAAACCAGGATTCTTCATAGATTTTCTTTTGTATTAAGAAAGTACCTTAAGTATCTGATTTTTTTCCCATTACAATTTGTGGTTCCCAAGAGTTTTAGTCAGAAGTGTTCTATTCAAATTGCATTTAAAAACTACACATATAGAATGAAAATGTATGTATTCTAATAACTAAGTTGACTTAGACTGGAACTACTAGAAAATTGGTTCAGATCCATCATCTGGAATGCAGTGAGTCCTCACAGACCAGCAGATGAAGTGAACGTGTATGTTGGGCATTAAATAGAAGGAAAAACATGTTTATTATTTCATATTTATTTTCACATGGCATCGGAAAAAGTGTCCTCACTAGTTTGTAAAATTGATTGTGTTCACTGTGATTTCTAGAACATTGCGCCAAAGTTATCAGAGGCACTTACCTGAAAATCACAAGTTAAAAAACTTCACTAACTTTTCCTCTAACACAGGCAGGAATAGTAGTGCAGGGATTGCCTGATGACATTTTCACCATCATGTTGCATAAATCAGCCAAAGTGGTAAAAATGCTTGTGGTTTGGCTATATTTATAGTCTCTGTATTGCTAGCCACATGGGAGAGCTATGGGAGGGAATTTCCCTAAAATTGTTTTAGCCAATATAACCACTGGGACATCAAGCATTTGTTGCTACCGAGAGTGTTAAACTTGGAAAACTCTCTCTACACCATGCCAAGGGGGAAAAAATACTTAAGAGAATAACATTAAAAAGTAGTAGTCAAAGTATTCCACACAGATTTAGGTAATTAGCTGAAGAATTTCTGAATCATTAGTGAGAGATTTTGACAACAAAAAGAAATACGATAATCTGGAAAACTAGAGAGGATAAATCTAATACCTCTTTTAAGTATGGTTTCACAAAAGATTTGGGTAAAAACAGATAAAGGAATGAGAAATAAAGGGTTGATCAGTGTAAAAATATAAAAAGGGACTGGCAGAAGGACAGAGAGATGTGTTGAGTGGAACCACAGCATAATGAAACAAAGACTAAGGAAGTTACAGATGAAGCAGCTAACAAAGATAACTGAAAATACACAAGAGAAAATGTATTTTTAGGTGGATAAGATAATTAGAAATAATCAAGATCAGCTTCACAATGAAAAACCATGTAAATTCAATATTATTAGGTTTTTTGATTGTATACCCAGTTTAATAGTTCGGTAGGAGTTAGAAATTGTAATAGATGTTAATTTCAGTAATATTTTTGATGATCTCCTGTGCAACATTCTTATAAACACAGCCATGGAAATAAGAACTAGGAAAATACATGTTGAGAAAAGTCAGCTAAAATACTGACAGTGTATCAGTCAATGGTTTGCTGCTATATTGGGAGGACTGGAAGTGCACATAAAAGGGAACTCAGAATATTCATAATATATATGAGAGAGACAGTCCAAAAATGAAGCAGAAGTTCAGCAAAGGACTGTGCTTCAGGAAAAGAAATTTAATTCAGAAACAGAAAATGGGGACTACACTGGCAACAGGAATCCCAGGGTCAAGGTTGTTCACAGGAAATATCACTCAAGCATTAGTCCTCTTTTTAGTGCAATGGCAAGGGCCCAAGAGGGTTGTTTTGAGCATCTTTTGAGGAAGATACACTTTAAGAGCAGTTCTAATTTTTCCTGTGAGAGTATAATGCCTAACACAATAGAGTCTATATCTTAGACTGAATAGTTAACATGTAATGAAATACCATATTATTAACATGAAAAAATATTGATTTTTTTTTAATATCACTGATAACTGCATTAAGAATAATATGTGGCTCTGTTAGTGCATGTGTATTTCTATTTAGTTGGCTGTTTATACATATGTATCTCATGAGATAAATTCTGGACAACTGTTATTGTACCCTCCCTTTCCTGTACTACTTTTAATGAAGCACAAGATAAAGTTTTCCCCGATCTCTGAAGACCTTTTGGAAAGCACTACCTTGCATTGAAATTATAAAGCAAAAATATATATAGGTAGGGAAGGGAGGCTAAGCTAAACATTTTGACCACCACTGGCATTAAGACAGGATAAAGACAGATTGTACCTTTCAGATTATCTGTTCTAACCTCAAACCTCCACAGGATTTTCCATAACTTTCCTACCATGTAACCTGTTAACCAATTGAATTAGACTTGTAGTCAGAAATCCTTTCCTAAAATCTAAGTAAAATTCTCTTTCTCACAAACTATACTAATGATTTTGTATAATTAGTATACAGTTGGCAGAGAGGACTGATTTATCTTTATAATCTTTAATGTTTCATCTTTTTAATAAACTTTCATGTGATGAAGAAACTAAACTCTTAGCCCTCCAAACTTCTCCTTGTTTGTAGCACACAAACCCAACTCTTTTCTATGTAAATCCTGTGTAATGCCTTCCTTAAAATCTATAGCCTACATAGAAAACAATCTAGAAGTAAAACAGCACTGAAGTATTGTCATGCTGGTTTCATAAGAAGGAACTAGTTTTCCAAGAGCAGTGTCTCTATTCTTTAGCATCTGCCATGAAACCACGTGAATGTTTTTGTGGTGACCAAAGGCACAGAGACAGTCTGCTAAATGTAGCAGTTTACATATCTGCAGGTATAGATATATATTATAATCTAAGGTGGACCTGCAGCAAGCATGTCGAATACCCAAATAGTGTTGTAGAATGTTGCTGTACACAATGGCAAACATGTCTGTAGCATGCTGCCCCATAGCACAACACGTAACACTTTTAAACAAAGAGAAATGCCCATCACTCTTCACTTTCTTTTTCTCTTCACAGTCCTGCTTTTTTGGTCTGATCTTCAGGTACTAAAATCAGATCCATATTTTCACAGTCTATAGCCACTTTTCTATCCACACAGCATGTAATATAGTGGGTATATATAAAACACATATACATATAAACAAAGTCTGCTACCAACTTGCTTACCCCACTGAGCTATGCAGATTTGAAAAGACTGTGGGTTTCAGGCTACATTTTATTAGGTGTCTCATCACTGTCTTATTTTCTTTATGTCTACCCTGGACACACACTACTTCATTTTATATTTTCTCCTAGTACATGCACTTTAACACTCTCCTCCGAGTGTGACTCAGATTATTTCAAGGGAAATTCAGGCACCTTCTCCTATGTGTGTATTTTCATTAATCACTGAATTGCCAGCAGGGAGAGTGGTAAATTTCCATCACTCCAGTAATCACTATGGTCTGATCTAGGTGGAGACTGAGATTCCCTGATCTCAGATTCCTATCAGTCTCAGCATTTTAGAACAAACTTTTTTCCCCTATTCTTGTTATTCCCCTATTCTAAGTGTTAAAGTATCAACAATTCTGATTCATTCACTAAAATAACATGCAGGAATTTACTTAAGGATGTTTTTTATGAGCCCAGTTTCTTCTTAAAACAAGGAAATATGAAGTACAAAGCTAAGGTTGAGAAACTGTCAAAAATAAAGTTACACATGAAAATTTAATTTTAGTTCTTTTAACAAACACAGTTCATGGAAATGTTAAGAATTTCATCCTAAGCATGAAGGTCTCTTTGTAAAGGTGTCTGCCACGGACAGCATATGGGTTTCAATAGAACCCACCCCTCCTGTGCCTTTAACCATCACAGACATTGTTATTTATGAAGCAGATCAACAAAGAAAAGAGTAATGCAGACTAATTCCTCAGAACAAAGCAGAATGAGATTGATGTTTCTTATATGCCTAGAATTCAGGTAAGAAAGTAGGAATGAAGAAGAGACAGGACTCTTATGTGCTCAAAGCACTGACCTTGAGTCCCAGGGAAATGTGCTCTTCCACTGTCACTGACGCTGGTTTGCTATACGCCCTCAGGCAAATGATTAGTCCAATGATTTAGGAGTGTTCCGTGAGGGATGCTTTCCAGATTGTGTGAATATTTACCACTCTAACCAAACCAAATGGGAACAGTCAGTCTTTGGTATTTAAGGTTTTTATGCAAAAATGAGGAATACAGCAGCAAGCCATTTAGAAATTAAAGGTTTAATCTCTCTGCATTGTATTTCTCCATATAGTAGGGAGACTAACAGGATTCCTTGACTTCACATATGGATTTGATGCCTAGGATCCCTTTATAATGTCTGTAGAAAGTTAACTACCTGGGAAAGACATTCCAGTGCCCTGCTCCTAGCTGCCCTGTTTAGCCAGGGGCAAACACAGCAAAGGCGGAAAGGAAGGATGTGAGGGATTTTCGACATATGTTTTTATGTACTTGTTTTTACAATAGCTGAGAGCTAGCATACTCTTGGGAACTGTTGGCAAGCTTCCATGCCTGGCTGAAGAGATTTGAATACCCATCTCATAGAAAAGTTCTTCCTGTAGTCATCCTTGCAGGACAGAAGGAGTAGGAAAGGGAGAGTTCAGTATTTCTGCCACGGAGGACATCCCAATGGGTTCCAAATTATTAGATACTTAATGGACCAGAGAATGAACTACCTTGAGTCTTACTTTTTCCTAGATTTAAGTAGTTGAGTTTAAAGGCTTAATCTTTTTCTAAACATGGGCTTTTGTCAGAGTGTGTTGGAAGCTTTATAAGAACATAAAAAGGGTGTGAAGTCTTAGTACTGTTGTAGCAACCTCAGCCTCTGTGGTTTTCTGATTTTTAAGTGGGTACTTGTCAGCTGCTCTTTTTAGCCTATGTTTTGTATGTTATTTATCTTTTTAGGATAAAAAAAGGGCAAGAAACAGTCTGACCATACACATGCCAAAATTGTACTGACCTAAGATCATCGGGTCTGATGCTTAAACTGGTAAGAACTGGGAGAGAAAACTGACAATACAGAGATATACTGAAGCAATGATGTATATTTTTTCTTTTTCAACTCCATTGGTCTTAGCAGCTGGGATTCTTGACAAATGTATCCATAACTGAGATGTCATTAAAGATATTCTTAGTAAATGAATCCCTGGCAAACTCATTTTAAACAAGGGTTTAAAAACTAAATTAAGAAAAAGGGAGAGGGGAAAATGAAAGTGGTCTACAGAGTATGAAGAAAAAATTGACAAGTTGATTTAAAACTGCTTAACCAATTTTCTTCAGCCTAAGATTGTTTTCTTGAAGAGGCTATATTGCAAGCCAACATAAAGATTTCTGTCTTGCCATTTTTGACTTAAACAGCTACAGAAGATTTCGATAGCAACATATGGAATATATTTTTTTCACATTCATTTAGCTGAAAGAATTTTGTTCGAACTTGTGTGATATAATCCAAGAGTAAAACCAAATATGGAAATCCCAGGTCCCAGAAGAATGTGAGAAATTAATGAGAGCTGCAAAGTGAAGCTAAAATGAAACTTGGCACTGAACTTTACCTAAACAGTCATGTGGAGGGATTTTTAATAGCAGACATCTTAGGTACTTTTTAAAAGAAGAATAAAACACTGAAACTAAACAATCCCACCAAAATTCTCCCTAGTCACTCATGGACCTTTTAAAGGGCAGCATCAGCAAGCTTGCTACTTGAATTTGAGATGTAATACCAGGCCTTTAAAGAAATACCTATATAGTTAAGAGCCAGTTATTAAAATTACTAGAGAGATTTCTCTGTCCAAATTAAGGTGCAAATAAGACCATATGCTGAATTCAATAGTATGCATTTTTATTTAACAGTAAATGAGATGTAGAGAGGGAGAGAGATAAAGAAATAGAAAAAGGGGTCTACAAATAGGAAAAGGGGTCTAGAGGGGGAAAGAAAGAGAGTGTCAGAGAGATAGATTAAATAGAGAAAAATGTCACCACTCCATAGATCCTTACAGCATCCATTTGGCCCTTTTCTGGTCTTTTCTGCTGTGGGGGTCCCAGCTTTATCCAAGTGATGGTTGCAGTCTAGATACAGTGAAAGAAGCCCACAAAGCACAGGGTCCACTGGGTTTATATTTGCTCAGGTTAAGTGGGAATGCCCAGGTACCTCCTTGATGGTCTATTGTTTGATTCATTAACCACTGACAGTCTCTCACAGATATAGATATAAAACCCTGTTTGTCCTGCAGGAGGTGACTATTGGCATACGACACAAATGAACATCAGCCATAACTTTGGAAACCAGTATTAAGCATGGCTGCAAACATTTTGGTGGAGGATGGTAATTGTATATGGTAACTGTCAGAACAGGAACCGGTAAAATCATTTGCCATGCTGCTGGTGCATTGAAGTCCATTAAAATCATGGCCTTATGCAATACTAGAGTCTTCTCATCATTTGTACACAACAGAGGTTTTATTTAGAAATTTGCCCTCCTATATGCTGTATCACTGGGTTGCCAGTTTTACCATGTGAGTTATACATTCCATGGCTAGAGCAGATGTGAACCTTTTACCTGTGTGAAGCAATCTTTTCCTCTCTACTGAAGAATGTGAGATGGAGACGCACTCTTGCATCAGTCCCAGTGCTTTCAGGAAGGGTTGAGGGGGGATGCAAGTGCCCAGGGTCCTTCACCCTGAGCAGGCCAGTGCCTCTGATACTGTGTAGCCATGAGGACAATGTTCTAGGCAGCATCTGTGACAAATGTTCCCCCGGCCCTTGGGGACAATTGCGTGCAGAAAGGCAAGGATGTGAAGACACCCACAGCCACACCAACACCAACATGCACTGCAGGAGCTGCATTGGTGGCTCAAGGAGGTGAAGCTCCAGCTGCTCTGGCCAAGTCTTCTCCTGGCCATCACCTCAGCCATGAGTTGCAGCACAAGGTTCCCCAGCTGCCGACCAGACTGTGCAGCAGCCCTGGGTGGTGACTGCTCTTGGACTCTGCTCAGAAAAACCTCCTCAGGGATGCTGAGTGCTGCCAGCAGTGTAATGCAGTCTGGCTCCTTGCAGTTGGGGAGCAAAGTCAGCTGGATTTTGTCCAAGCCTTTCATAGGAACCCAGTAGGGGAGTAAGGGTTCCCTCTGTAGAAACATTCTCTGTGGCTTCCTTGTAATTTGATCTACAGCTGTCAAGAGTGAATGTTGCCTATACTTACCAAGTTTCATAAAATAGCATGTATAAGGATGTCCCTTATTAAGGAACACCCATTAAGTGCATTAAATACTGGAATGAATCACAGTTTTCATACAGAGAGCATTACACAAAATCCCTAGCATAAAAATATTTTGTGGGCTAATTGATTTTTTCTTGCTGTGCTTTACTCGGTGTTTGCTGTTATGGCCTGAAATAAAGAGCAAGGCTTCAATTTTGCCCATTGTCAAGCCCAAATTCTGTATGGCTGTTTCATGGGACCCATCTAAGTGACTTCAGTGCCAGTACACAGAGCTAATTCATGTGACAGGAGCAAGAGCTAGTTCTCATCTACTGCACTGTGGTGGCAAATACTCACTTAAATCCACCTAATGATACAGTTAACAGACAGACTTGTTGTTCTTCATTAACTGTTCAGATAATAAAACACATTTCCAAGCCCTAAAGGAGTCAGTGAGCATTCAGAAAAGTTGATTTATCAGTAACAGGCAGGCAAAGCCTTCTGTATCCCTTTCAAACAAATATTCTTTTAAATAAGTATATGAACTGCTACAGAATATGCCTGTACAAAGAAAACCACAAGTCATAAGATAGTTTCTGTTGATTTTTCTCCTTTACCCCTTCAGGTCTTCTATGTTGTCAGCAATTTTAAATCTTTAAAAACCCCCATCAGATTATAAATAATCCAGAAAACCTCACTAAAGCTTTTAATTTTTACCAAACTGACCATACAAATCGTCTAGCATGGAAGTGAAACAGCTGCATTGGAAATGTCATGTCATGCTATTGTACAAATTAGGAAGCGTCATTAGAAACAGCCTTTAGTCCTCTTTCAACTAAAATTATAATTTCTTCTCCAAAATTTCTTTTCTCCTTTGTTTAAAAATTCAATGAAGCACCTTTTGCAATTAGTTATATGTGTTCATAAAAGGCAAAATGCCTATTAGAATAGAATTACCCTAGTGTGGAATATTAGCATTTTATATGGGAAAAGCTGGCTCTGTCTCCTTGAGATGTTTCCATTTTGACTTTCAAAAACCACCAAACACAATTATTTTAAACAGTAAAGCACTTCAGACATACTTCAAACAGGGAAACCATTAAATTAAAATTCTCAGAATCATGGGTCATTTTTTGAAGTGCAGATCATTAAATTTAACTGTCCCTTACAAGAACTGGGCAAATCAAGCTTCTAGGATTTAAAAAAAAAAAGATCCAGTTACTATGGTTGATGAAGATATAACTATTCACTTTTTTTTTTTTAAATTTTTTTATTTTTTTTTATTACACAGCAGTAAAGTATTGGGTGTAGTATTTTAGACAACTGTATTAAATATAACACTCTCTGGTCATTTTTGAAATAGAGATGCTGTCATTTTCTTTGAAAGTAATTTAAGTAATAGTAGATCTGAGTTAATAGAAAATTTTTTTCAGGATCATAATGCCTGTAATAATTGTCTTTCTCAGAAGCAATATTTTATTTCATGAGGACTTTGTAGCAGATATACTCAGCACAACAAAACGAAATGGTGAGAGGTTTCAAAGATACTGGGAGCAAAAGTAGAGCCTGTCAGCAAGCTATCAGGTGAGCAATCTCTGGCCACTGCAGGGCTTGTGTCCCACTCACGTTGGGGTCTGCCCAGCTGCTCACTAGATTGCTGTGTCAGCACGGGTGTCACATCTCCACCAATGAGCTTTTTTCACAAATCCATAGAACATCTTAGACTGCCACACACAAGACCCCCTGCATAGCATTTGGGTTGCCCTAGGAAAAACGGCTACCCACAGCCTTTTACATCATTCTTTTAAAAGGCTATGCCTCTTCGTATTTGCAGTAGGCTTGCAGTCCCATGCACAATCCCTGACTTACTATCCTGATTTTTTTTTGACACCCACATATCTCATAAGGCTGGAGAGAAAAGAGAAGGATCCCAAAGGTTCTCTGTTATCCACAGAGAAGGAAAGAAAAAAAAAAATACTTTTCAGTGCTTAGTGCTGGACCCCTCTCAGTGGTGTCACTGGCCCCATTAAAAAGCCTTTGTTGTACTAAAGATCAGGGCAGGTCTTGCCTCCGGGGCACTCGGGGTTAGCGCTGCTCCTGGGACCACTGAAGTAGCACCCCTTTGTCCCTCCCCGGTAATCCCTGGCTAGCTATGTCGAGGGGAAGACTGGGGTGCCCTTCACGACCAAGATAATAGACCAAGGAATGCTTTTCCTCCGGGATGGTGCTGGACGTTTATTTTTGGCTGGGATCCAGGAGGGAAAGAGAGAGAGAGAAAACTTTCCCGGGGACTTCAAACCTCGGGAAAGGGGCGGGTAGGCATGTAGCATCAGCCAATGGGATGACATTCCAGGGACAGGGAGGGGAAGGGATAAACGCGTCACACTTGAGGGGAGGGATACATAGAAACACAGGAATGTGCAATACCGCAGACCGCAGTGTCCTCCGGATGTGCGGTGATCAGCCTGGGGCTGAGCATTTCAAAAAGCAAATTACACTGTCCCAGTGTCAAGGTGAGCTCTAGCCCTGCAGAACAGAGCACTGCTTTCTGACCCAGCAGAGCTGCATGGTGTGCTCAATGCCTCATTGCTCCTCTTCCCCTCAAGTTATCAACCTTCTTACTTTGGCCCCTCAGCATGGGTGACAGAGGCTGGGGGGAGAAAGGGATGAGCATGAGGGGATTACTTTGGTGATCTGTTCCTTGTTTCAGGAAGAACAGCTAGTTGACTCCCTCTCCAACCACATCTCAGAGCCTCATCAAAGACTGCCCTTCTCCCATGAGTTATTTGACTTCAGAGACGAGTTCCACATTCCCAGCTTTTAGCCCTCCTTTGACCCCTCTTAGGTCAGTGCTTGGAAGCAGCTCTACTCCACCCAGTTTGTAAGCCCACCCCAGTGTTTATAGCAAGTGACCATGTTCTAGAGGCAGGGCATGAAAGGGTGGTGTCTTCAATCTCCTTGGGATAAAAGGGAGGGGTAGACCTAAGGGCCTTCCCAAACAGCAGTTAGTCCTGAGGAGACACACTGTGAAATGCAAAAATACTCTATTGTTGTCAAGTGCAAACAAATTTTATTGGCCTCACACAGAGAGGCTGCTGGCAAGGAGTAAGCTCTGAAAGCTAGTCCATGCTTCATAGCCTTTCGGGGACTGTCTTCCCCACTGGGACACTAAAAGAAGAGAAAATATGTATGCACAAGCCAGGATTTCTAGTCTCAGCCTACATTGCAACGTTCACAACCAGGAAATATTTCCAGATAGGCCACCCTTGTTTGTTGAGGCTATTTGGATACTCTTGGAGTCCATTCAGATTAATTGCAAGTGGAGGTCCATCTCAGGCCATGGCATAGTTGGGTTACTCTGAGAAAAGCAAACATAACACAAACAGGCTATGTTCTGGCCAGGCCCATAAAAACACCTGAGACACAGCAAGGCCCCCATCCTTCTAAAGACCACACATCCTTAGAAACAGAGTAAACAAAGGCAAGTGCCAATAGCCCTTCCCACCATGCAGTTCTGAAGCACAAACCCAGACAATAGGCTGTCTGTCCATGCACTCATTAAAAAGCATCTGTTATTACAGGCTATAAAAACATAGACATGGCACTCTGCTCCTGGAGATGAAAGCAGGCAGAACTCCGGAAGAGAAGAACTTTATATCCCACAGTGGTCCTCTAGCACACTTCTTTTGACCTCCATACCCATTAACTCCTTTTTTCCTTAGGGAGCATCTGGTTCATCTGCTTCGAAGTAGGGGCACACACTGCCAGTATTCAGGAAGCTGCAGCCTCTCCCACTAGTGCCTGCAGCACTACAGGCACTCCCACCACTTGCCAGCTGCAAAGGGAACATGCTGGGAATCTGATGGGGTGAGCCCTCCATGTAGCAAAGCTATGGTGCTCTACCCTCAGAATACCCCTCCAACCATCCCCATCCTTCTTCCCTAGATACCCAGGGGTCACAATATTCTTACTTAACCTAGCCTTCCAAGTGGCCTGGAGAAAGTGATGGTAGACACATGTAGCACTTACAAGAGCTCTGCAGGCAGCCTGTGAAGTGCTCACTGTGAAAGAAAGTGAGCAAGGCAAGGTCTGGGCTGCTCCAACACTCGTTCTGTTCATTCAACTGAAATGGGAATAGCTAGAAAGGATAGCACAGGAATATGTTTTTGAGGGACAGTATAAAGACAGCTTGTCTATCTCTTTATATTGTGTGACCTAGAAAGGAAAGAAAAGCAAATCCTTTCTTTGGCTGTTGCAATTATACAGCTTGAAGCAGTCAGACTGTCTACCTTCCTGCAGGAGATATGACAGCTCCCAGTGCCAGAAAGCAGCAATCCTCTACTTTGAAGAGCAGATTTATAATCCATGAGCTGCAAAACCTAAAGGGAGTTATAAAGGTTTTCTCAAATAATAATAAAAAAAGAAACTGCTGCAGCCTCAATTATGGAGGCTTTGGATCTGGTTTTAGTACTTTCACATAAAAAAAAAAGGTAACAGCTCAACCAGAAAAAGATGACATGGGCCAGATGTTACTATGCATTATAGAAGATTTCTGTCACTGCCCAACATGAAGCTGTCTCAGTCTTCAGCAGATCCATCCTCTGATCCGGGAGAAATTCCTCTTGCTCCTTCTTCACCACACCCACAACAGAGCCAGTGTGGCAAAGGCGGGCAGGAGCTGCAGACAGCCACTTCAAAGCAGCCAGCCTCACTTAGAACTTCACTCAGAACTTGCCCCTGGTGGCCCAAAACAAGGAAGAGCTCAAAGACACCAGTTTTACCTTTCTTCCTTAACTGCTCCATTTTGTATATCACATTAATAGGTCTCCTTCAGTTCAGCCTACAGGAAGAAAAAAATCTCCTACGATTTTAAAAGAAGACAACTCTGACAGTTTTCAACTCTCCCTACAGTTTTTCTTCATATAAATAATGGAATTGCAGATTTAATTTTTTCTTCCAAAACAGTGTTGAAAATTCATCAGGCAGTTGCAAAATCTTCTCTCAGACTGTTTTCCTTGTAAGGGCGAAAGGCTTTTTAAAAATGGGAGTTGAAATGTAAGAACTGGAAACATTCTGGCTGAAACTAGCATCTCATTATTAACATATATGTGCAGCGTGAGGGCCTCCCAAAGCTGGTGTCTTTTAGTGTTTAGCCTACCTTTTAAATTAATGACATGACAGACTTCAAACCTGACCTTTTCTTAATGACCAGGCAGCAGCTTTATATCTTGATTTTCCTAACAAAAAGATGCCTGTAGAGGAGTTTTCCTGCCTTACTGTATGCATCACGCACAAAGCAAGAATTGCTCTTTGCCCTGCTCCACCATCCTATGGGATCAAGCCCCTCTTCACTCCCCAAAGATTTATCTCCCCTTTCTCCCCAGAACTTGCATGGAGAGAATGAACAGTGAGAAGGGACAGGTGCTTCCAATTGCTTGGCTCCCTCCTGTTCCTTCCTCAAAGCACGTAAAATACAAAAGATTCCAACAGCATCACCATCCACCCTGACTGCCCACAGCCAGAAAGGAGAACTGCAGTAACCCAGACACTTAGTCCCTGTCAGGTAGGCACCACTGTATTGATAGCCAGAATTTTGCACACAAAACCATATGTGCTTTCTCCAAACAGCACATACACAGACATACATGCTTCCTGCCCAAATTCTGCATGGCAGGAACACTTCTTTATAACTGTTCTTTGTCCAGGAGATAAAAAATTGGATAGAAATATTAAAAAACCTCAAACAGTAAGTTAGCCATCTTAAATTGTACCTAAACAAACTTCCCTTTTTCCTTTTTCTTTCTCAAAATATTGTTATTTGACTACAGATTCCTTATCAAGAGCTCAATCAAAAGAAGAAAAATGACCATATATTTCTATTTTCTGATTTCCCAGCTTGTTAGTTGTTTTCTTTTTATTAGTTTAGACAATTTCTCTTTACCTGAAAACTACTCCTAGCAGCATGTTATGACAGGACTACCTCCATTGCAGCTGGTTTTCGGTAGTCATTTGGTCAGAGAAGGGAAAAATAATTAAGCCTTTAAGTATTAATTCCCAGCTGCTACCAAGATCCTGTCTTTGTCATTTAAACTAAAAGGAAGCAGCTACAAATTAAATCTGCCTTTCCAGAGGAGGAAGACTAGACTTTCATGACAATTGCTTGCAGTCTTCATAAGAAAACTTAAAAAATAATGTACCATCTGGGTGTTCATCTATAATATAAGAATTAGTAAGTCTGTACTACACTGGGGATAAAGTGTGTGTGTGTGTGGTCCCTGGGCAAGCCTTCTTACATGGAGATGTGACTGAGAAAGATTTGGAAGATGAAGGATAATGCCCTAAAATTTGTATGGCTAAACAAGAAAACATAGATGTAGCTGCCTTGTAGAGATCTTTCCAGCCTCAAGGGGACCTGGAATTGTTTTTTGGGCATTTCTGCAGAACCTACTATTGCATGCAGGTACAACTCAACCTCTCTGTTGCCTGCTCTCTGAAAGTTGGAAGTGGTCTCTTTTGGACATCACTTGGTGGAGCGTTTGCTGGGCTGGTTTCCTGTTGGCAGCTTTATGAATGCAGCATGTTGGCTGGCGTGAGCGTCTGTCTGAAGGAATGGCTTGAGGCTGTCCTTCGTGTGTGTCCCCTGCAGCTGTTAAACTCATGGCTTTAACACAATGCTGAACAAAGCAGAAGAGAGGGCCCGGAACTGTTTGTTGTGCAATCCTACTATGATGAAAATGGGGTTCTCTGGTTTCTCCTGCCTAGCACCTCAAGAAGGAATGGATCCTGTCTTTGCAGTTGTTCTGTGCATAAGGAAAGCCTGTGCCTCAACCCTATGAGCAGTCCACACTTTTTTGATCCACTGAGACAGGGCAACCTGATTTTCTGCCTTTGGTTACACTCCATTGCTGTGGATGTCTCTCAGGGGCAGTGCTAAGGAACATCTTAATTCCTTTGGTGTCAGTGACTGTGTCTCAGCTCTCAGGTGAGCCCTGCACAGGATCAAACTAATGCAAGAATACAAGGAAAAGGATAATAGAGACTCTCATATATTCAGGCAACTTATCCTGCTCATAGTCTCTTCTCCTCCCTCCAGATGTTATTTTCACCCTCACTTCTGCTGTGAGTTTCTTTCTGCTGAAATAGATCCTTTCAAATATGGGACCTTAAGGGATAAATTTGCTGATATTCGCAGAAGTTGTGAGGCTGAATCTGGTGCTGTGTTGGCTCCATGCTGCCAGCTGCATCCCCCACCCAGCAGCCAGAAGAGCTCCAACCCTGCATCCCAGGAAAGATAACTGCCCTCTCCATTCCATTGGGAGTACAATATTTTTTGGTATGTAGCCATAAAGGAGAATCTGAGCCCAAAGAGCATGAGAGAGACTGAACTATTCCCTTCACACTTAACCTCAGTTGTGTTGTCTAATTGCCATTTCACACACATAATGCTGTTTATTAACCTGGGGCTGAATAGGTGCAGCTAAAATCAAAATTTGGTTCTTATTAAATTCTTTCTCAAGTCAAGAGAGATGGTTTGTGGCCCCAGAGCACTGAGAAGGAATGATCATGGAAACAAAATAGTAAAGCTGGGTTATAAAATAGCCAAAAAAATACTTCTGTAGTTTTTCTTGGAGCATTCAAGGACAGGAGGATGATGTGCATAAAGAAAACTGGATAGAGACCTAGATAAAAGAAAGAGGAAATTTAGTCCAACCCACATCTCCAACTTGTCCTGGAAGCCATCTTCATTGCAAATGTACCTAGTCTAAACCTTTATATTTTTGACAGAAATGTTTCCACAACTTACTGTGACAAAAAAACTCTGCAAATGAGCTCTCCAGGTAGGCTAAGTCATTGCTTTAACCACATTTCTTCTGTCCTGTTCTCATTAACTAATGATAGGAATTTGATTTAGCCTGTTTTTTCAGTATCTCTTAAAAAAAATTCAACAACAATGTTCACTCCTGCTTCACCCATCAAAATAAACCTTAATTAAGAGGCAGTTAACGTTGCTCAAGCAATATGCCACCATAATAACAGCTGAAAGGAGGGAGCTTTCCAGGTCACCCTGTCCCTATACTGTTGGCTTGTTTTCTCTGGAGCACCTCATCTGCATCCACTGCTCTGACCTTGGAGGCTTTCTGCAAGATCTTTAGAAGTCCAGCAAATATCATTGTCTGTAATGACAAAATGGTGATGTTTTGACTACAAATATCTTCAAGTTTCCCTGAACAGCTATTGCTATAGCCTGTCTAACTGGCACCAGAGGGCTGCCATTGCTAGTAGACCCAAGTGGCTGTGTTGATTAATGCCACTAAAATCTCATGGGATTAACATGAGTAGATTCTTGCACAACAGATTTGTGCACTGGGGTGGCGATCAGTGTAGCGCTCTAGCTGCTTCAGGCTGAAAGAGAAATGGGCTCACTGCTTTCAAGACAGAGGTAGCCAAACACCTCCTTCAGCAGCAGTTTTGTAGAACATATATATTTTAAAATTTACCTTGCCTCTGGCTGTTTAGCAAATTCCATAGTGGAAACTAGAAGTCCATGAAAAAGAGAGTTTTACAGGAAAACCCCCACATATATTAGTATTTTATTTTATATATTGAAAAGATTTATTACTTTTTCTGGGAATACTTGGTGCCTACAGCAAGTTTTATTTCTCAAATTATCTACCCCAGCCTAATTATCTGGGTAATTAATATTGGGGGGCTATAGAGCCCCTCAGGGAGCCGATGCTTTTGCTATTTGGCACATGAATAATGGTATCTTGTCTTCAACTTTGGATTAAGGTGCCTGAAAAAGGATCTCCCACAGAATACAAGTCTTGTTCTGAAGTTCTGTTCTGGAGCTGCTGCTAAAGATAACCAAGTTTGAGATATAGTCAGTCCTGTTTCCCTGTTCCACTTGTTTTACAGGTCTGCATCCCAGTCTCAGACTTGCTTTTGTGGATCTGGATCTCTGAGCTCCCAAGGACCACATTCAGACATCTGAAATTCCACCTAAAGCCATATTTTCTCATGGCAGTGCTAAGCTCTCAGAGGCCCCTTCCTGGCAAGAAACTGTGAGCTCAGGTCAAGGCTGGAATTGAGGTCCCTGAATAAAGGTCTGATGGCTCTCTGTACAAGGCTCTTACTACCTTAAAGTGGGGNCCAGATGTCTAATAAAATACTCTGTGGAATGATATCCTCATAGATCAGTTTTAAAATTAAATGAAAATCTAATGTTCTAAAGAAGAAAAATGCTGATCTATTACCTACTACTGCAGAAATAAGAACCACACAGTGTTATAGCTAGGGCATATATATGAAACTGTGGATCAGAAGAATTCTAGATTCAGCAAAAAAAAACCCCAAAATATATATTGCTGGAAACACTTTCCATTTTCCCAAAGAGAAATACTTTAATTATTATCCTTTATCTAAATCCTGTCAATCAGAGAAGGATAATTTTCAAAGTCAGGTAAAAATACTGATCTGCACGAGCTGTCTTTGATTTCTTCTTGTCCCCAGGGAAGCACAGGTAATGCAAGGTACAGGTACTCTTCCATGCTGAAACTTCAGTGTTAGATTACTGGTGGAGAAAGTGGAGGAAAAAAACCAAGGAGGCTTTAGCAAGACTCACAGGGTGAGACTCAAGTCAAATAAAATACTTCCAGTCTTTACAGACATTTTCCTTCTGGAGCACTACTGTTACAAGCAATATATTTTAATTTACCAAAATGCAGATTGTTTGCCTTTCCCTTTTAAAAATAGGACTTTGTCTCTTCCATTTGCAATTCCTAGTTGCATATTTTTCTGTGTTCTTTTTTAGCTGGCACTTTGTTTCTAAGCCTAAAAGACTAAAAATTATCAACCACAAGATAAAATTGTGTTAGTATTGATCAGATCACCCTGTGTATTTAAAACAGACCAAATATTCTGTAAGGGACATCTCTGCCACTCTGATAATCAGAAGCTTCTGTAAGCAAAATTCTTTTTGCTATAACTATCAAAACATTAATTCAGGAAAGCTGGAACTGAATAAGTAGAGTTAACCTGTATTTGCCCTCCTCTTTACACATACATATATTTACAGAAAGTTTCTGTCTCTTCTGGTTGTGAAGATAACCTTTCAAGTATAAACTAAGAGGAATGCTGGCTTGAGTCTGGAGCCAAACACATGGAAACAATAACACTAGACATAAGCTGCCTTCATTCATCTCAGTGGGATGCTAGCAATGAAGTCTCCTTATGACAGTGTAAAAGCCAGACCTGTTAACTCTTTCAGTGCTACATTTTGGTAGCAGAAAATTTCATGTAGGTGATGTATCCATCACAGCCTGACTGTATTTTCCTTTGAAAGGATATGCTGTGTAATATGGCTATGTATTTTAAATATGTACATAACCCATCTTTATTTCTGTCTTGACTAAACTGTACTTTGAGTGTTTAATAGCTGATATTCTGCATGTCAGATTCTGCTCTGTACTAAACAAGAAGTCTTTTCCTGACTAGGTTTTCTTTTTCAATACATTTTTTCCCAAGATTTTTTTTTTCTTCCCTCTCACCCAAAAGGCAGTGGCAGCTGAACAACCCAAAGACTAAACTTAAACCATCTTAAAGGCATATGGATAGATCATCTGTCCAAATATCTGCCCCTTGTTTTTATGCAGAAAGCAGTGTGTCAACTCCTACAGAGAATGAGCATGGTGTGCTCATTCTATCAACAAGCAGGCTTGGTCAGAGGAAGACTTATAGGATTCACTAACAGGATCTGCAAGATCTGATATCAGCCTGCCTTAAACCTCTGCTGACTAGGGTCTTTGGCTGCAGTTACCAAGCTGGGAAAAGTGAAGTGTGACAAACCTCAAGGCTGAGCAGGAAGCTCCTATGTCAGAAGAGAAATGTAGGTCAATGTGTTTTGCAAAAGAAAACCTCTGTTTTCAATTAAGTGCATCATAAGAAGAAGCAACTGTCAATTGTCCTATCTCTGCTGCTCCAAAGCAGGCATCTGCTGTTTCCCTCAGTCTGCCACAGCTGGAAGCAACACCCCTAGTAGAAGTCAGGAGTAGTAGTTCTTCTTATCACCTTGCTCCAGTTTGTATTGAAATTGACAGGAAAGAAGTATATTTACTAATATTATAATTTAATGTTATTTACTGTCTGTTGCTATCTCTGTCCTTCTTCCTCTGTCCCTTTCAAGGGAAACAAAGCTAAAAGAGAATCTGATAACATCACTCCAAGGACTGGGCTGGGTAATAACATCATAGTGATTCAAGAACTTGGAGTAGTTAATGTTACAGCAGGTTAAAAAAGAAAAAAATCCCCCTGGATTTCTAAACTATGCTAACTCCTCAATGGTGAGGAATCAATTATGTATGGTGTCTTGCAGTTTGTTCCTAATAAATCCTTAATAATCTTTTGTTTCTTTCTTGGCTATTTATTCCAGTTGCATAAAATGTTCCATCCAACTCAGTCCCATTGGAAAATGAGGAGAGGTTTGGGTTTTTTTTATTTCAGTGGATTTGTGATCAAGCTTATAATTGAGATAAAGAAACTATATGAAAGTTGCCAGAGGAAAAAAATGAACTTTTTCTAAACCCCATGAAGCTGAACAAGTTGTAGTGGTAAAAAACATTTGAAATTTCTTAGTCTTATCAGAGACATCTGGTACACTTGGTCCTGTTTCCAAAATCTGTAAGTTTTTTAGAAATTTTTCTTCAGGAAAACGGCATTTTCTCCTCATCAAACTGTTTAACATAATTCTTAAATGATTACACGTAAACAATGTGGCATTCTCTTTCTCCAGCTGCAAGCCGCTGTATTTCAGAAAGTGTTTAGGTCTGTAGCAAGCATTTACAGAAGAAGTTTACTTCCTTAGAAGTATCACTTATTTAATTGTTTTTTCAAGCATGAAACATAATCGTGATCATTGTTTAGTTCTGAGTTTGTGTTTTTGCAAAGGCTGCTGTGGGTGGGCCTGAAGGAGGTTCTTCACGTTGGAAGGGAGATCTAGAAGACTTTTCTTCTAGAGATCTTCCCTTCTTTTGGCTTTTAGTCTTGATACATTATTCTCTGAAGATACACCCCCCCCTTCAGTATGCTGCTTTAGATGCATTCAAAAGTAAACCTCTGGATAACTGGGGAAGACCAGGGAGGTTGGGATGGGGTGTGATGTCTTCCTACACTCAGGTTAGTAAAATCTTAACCTTCCAGCAAGTCACTCAGAAATTTTATCTACATGAAGATGCTTCAGTACCTTATGTGAAATATGTATGATGTGCTCAGCCTAACTCTCAGGCGATATATGTTTCTCTCTCCCTCACTCAAGATAGATGGGCAGCTCTCTGCGATGGGGGGATATAAGCTTTGACTGCCAGCTGTGATTTCTGTTTGGGAATCCGATGGATGGGTCATCCTGTTCCTGGTCATCTGGGCTGCCAGGGGGCTGATTGCTCACATGCAACCCTACACAGAGGAACAGCACCTTTATGAAATAAGCTGAAGCACCTCAAGGTAACTGGTGTTGAGCACAGCCTGTTGGAAGCAGAACACAGTATACTGATGCACAATATGGACTTAAAACTGTTCTTTTATTTCAAATATCAGTCTGCTGGTTTCTTTCAAATGCCTCCTTGATGGAGAACAAAACTTGTAATTTCACAAACATTGAAACTGCACTGTTCATTCAAATAGGTAAATGCAGGTACAGATATTAATCCTAGTGGCACAGACTTATTAGCTTCACACCATGTGTAAGTAGTTTCTTACATTTGCAAGTAATATTGAATCCCTTGAGTTCCAGTTCCACTACTATAATTACTAATATTTACCTGGGTAGAATGCCAGTGCTGACACTGTTGGGGAGGTTCGGATCTGTAAAGCTGTCAATCAGTAAGTGATTTTCTCATCAATCCTGGGTGGTGCTGGGAAAAGCCAGGTCAACATATTTATTCAATTTCAATTTTCTTTCGTCTGTTTTGTACTTTCTCTCTCAGATCTTTTACTGGGTTTATAGGAAGTTTAACTGTAAACTTGTCCATTTAAAAGATTTATTACAACAATGCAGTCCTGGCTGAAACAACCATTTTCAATTTGATTGCACTGGGAGAGTAGCATATGTGTACACACACGCACGTACAAGGATGACTAAAGTTTCATCCATAATACTGGTTTTACTATTGCCGCGATGGGAATAACAAAAAACTCCAGCGTCCCTCTAGACCATTAAATGAGGTGAATGCAACAATGTGGTGTTTTCCTTCAGTCCCTCCACACTTGCCTGCAAATGTGATTTGCCCTCAGCAGTGAAACACTTAACACTTTCTGTTCAGGCTGAAGAAATTTAAAGCACTGGAAGTTTCAGGGTTGTTTTCTTTCAGGAGGATGAACATCTGAGGGAAGTACCTTACCTTCCCACATTAACTGGGTTTGGCTAAATTAATTTCCTTTTCCTCTCTCAACTTAGTTGCTTGGGTTTCCGTCCTTTCCCCGGCACTGACATGGATATTTTTTACCCAAGTTCTTGCAGTTTAATGATTATTACTCTTTTGTTTGTATATACATTATTTGTTATTCTCTTGTGCATTTTTTTGTGCTCATAATTTTGATCTCTCTCATTATGGGACTTTCAACTTATGCATTGCAAAGAAACAGTATTACCTCATGCTAAAAGAACTAGGGTTTACAAATCCACTAGGCCCTTAGCAAAACTGAATTAAGCACAAGTGTATTTCATAGGGTCAATGTTTGTTAGCTCAGGGACTGGTCATTACACAGTGTAGGAACAGCCATTCATTCTTAAAGCTCTGGGCAGACAAGAGGATTTTGTTAACTGAACTACTTTGGAAAAGGATATAGTGACTATGTTACTTCACTGCGGTATCCATGCCCTGGTGCTGCCTACCTGGTGAGCCTGACTATCCCACATCAAAATTGGCCTAGAGCAGAAAGCAGTTCCAGGGGCTGCTGTGCATGTTTGTGGTGATGTGCAAGCAGCAGCTTTGGGCAACTGCAGAAAGTTCTCTGATGCAGAACATGGTGATAGTCCTGGAACAGCCTTGGGAACACTTGGGTCCTACTGTGAGAATGCTGTGAGCTCATGAGGTGGTGGCAATGCTTGTGGGGTTTTATTCTCCTGTAGATACAGCACTAGAGGAAATTGGAAGAACACAAATATTATAAAGAGGCAAGTTGTTTTCTTTCAACTTATTTATGGTTTGCTTCTCTCCGCTAAAATGAACCAGAAGTTACCAGTGTGGTCAAACCACCTCGAAACACTCCTGTAAAAGTCAAAAACTCTGTTGCATGCTTTAACCTCCCTGTCCCTGCACTCAGGTTATGGCCTTGCTGCAGCTAAGGGAGAGAGCAAGAGTGGGACTGAGCCCGGTGCGCTCTGAGACACCCTGGCTGCCTGGTTGACAGACCAAAAGCTGCCCACAGCTGGGCTGCCTGTGTGTCTGAGAGAACCTGGAGGCACCTGGCAGGGTGCAAGGGGGTTTTGACACACGGAGTCCCACCAGTGCCAGGAGATGACTTCAGCTGCACATGGGACCAGGCTTACCTGGGCAGAATCCTTGGGGTGAAAGAAAAAATATACTTTTGTTTTGTTTTGTTTTGGTTTGGTTTGGTTTGTTTTAGTTAGAAAGCACTTTGGAAAGCTGACACTGATTTAGTCACCCTGGGCTCTCTGTGCTCCTGGCACTCTGCTGGGGACAAGTGAATGCTTGTTGCTTTGCACAAGGGATTGCTGCCCACCAGGCTGTGTTGGGAGACACATGAGGGAAAAGAATGGCACTGGAACCTTCTGCAGACATTACTGCCACAGGTAATATTCCCTTCCTCATTAAATTAAAAGACAAATGTAAAATTGGGTTGCAATATATTAACTGCAGTTTTTCATAGCAAACAGGCTTTTCCAAGCCTCTTGTGCTAATGATGAATCATGAATGTCTTCAATTTACAGGACAGGCTTTGGCTGTGTGGATATGGCTGGGATTAAGGAAAAAGCATTGGCACTTCAGAGGCTGGTCAGCTGCAATACACAGATCCTAGGGCTCAAAAGTAGCTGGGCTTTGATCCAGAAGCTTATATCTCCCTGTGGAAAACATAGTGACTCTTTAATGGAGGAAACTTTAGTCTGCCTCAGACTTCTTCATTTTCAGCTAAATCAGAGGCACACAAAGTTTGAAATGCCAAAGTAAGTAAAACTTCATAGTTACTGCTATCTTTAAAATTCTCTGCTCATATCTTTGCAGAGATAGGGAATGTTTCCTGTCACCTACATGTAGACAGCTTTTATGTAGGGGAAAAAAGTTAAAGAAGTAAAAATAATCCTCTGTTGGGATCTGCATACAACAGAGTTTGTGGCTACAGTTTAAACATTTTTTTTTTCCTGTTCATGCAAGAAAAAGAAGAACCATGACAAGCTCTTTAAGGCATGAATATTATACACTCCTGGGATGCTGTAAAGACCTATTGAAGTTGTAAGCTTTTCTCCAAGCTCAGTATTATCCCATAAAGACTGAGGATGGCATTCTTGTCCCTGAGGGGAGAACCTGTGATAATATATTATCTTTTCTGATTTTGAAAAGAAAATAGTGTATCAATTCTGCTATATCTTCGGATCAGTTTGAAAGCTGGTCTGTGGTAATGGTTGTTTCCTTGCAGTTGTGTGCCCCAGCACATTAAAATGTCAAATAATAGGCACTGACTTCAAAACAGCTCTTCTAGATTTTAGTCTGTATAAGAAGTGAATTTGTTTTATTAAATTTAATACAAATAAATTAGTAGCTCCCCATCCAGTGTCATATGTACACCCTTGGTTTATGCTGAAAGATCTTGGATAACTTGGATTTCAACCTTACCCCCAGAGAAATCCTACCTTGTTTTGTAGATTAGCATAAAAGGGAGGAAATATATATATATTTCAGCTCTAATGAGAGAACTGAGATCAACATCCACCATCTTCAATGTAATGGTTTGAAACATCTAAATATTGGCATGATGCATGCAAGTTGCTACTTGTTTCTCACTCCTTTTTTGGGAAATATTTTTACTCTGAGCATCCCTAGAAACTGGAAGTCAGATAGGCTAATGGCTTTTCCAAGGTATAGATTTACAGTAATCATTAAGCTACTCAGCTGTGCTGAATGCTGGGCAATTCTGCCTCAGCAGAAATGAGGTAACTAGTTTTGCTTTCTTCTGGAATAAATTTAGGAACCTAAACTAACTATTTATGTATAAAGAATAAGAATGGTAATTTTTGCAAATGCTCATCTCAGCTTCCCAGAAATATGTGCAGCAGTTTAATGCACATGGACTTAGAAGTGTTCCCTGCTCAGCCTAAAAATGAGGCTGCTCATGTCTCAGCAATTAGCTGTATTCCTGCAGAACACACTGTCAGGCATTCAGAGTCACTGTGCCAGATTGTCCTAAGGGAAGGAGACAAAACATAATAGGAGGGAGCTAGAAACGACCATTCTACCAAACTTCTCATCCTTTTTCATATGTTGGGTTTCTGGATGTTCACCCATCATAGGTGCCTGAGTCAGCAGACCTGCAGCCCTACACATTCAGGGGTTAAATCCTCAGAACAGATTGCTAAAGCATGTTTTTCATTTGGTTTTAATTATGCAGGAAGGTCAATGTAATCATAGTTATTATTTACACATCTCCTGGCATCTGCTCAAATCCATATTTTTTGCTGCTTCCTGGGAGAAGTTAAAGTATTTTCATTTCTTGGTAGAGTGCTGTAGTGTTAATATATTTACTAAGAATGCTAAGTTCATTACTGTTACTAAGTTCAGGTTGCTGCCAGTACTGTTTTGGATACTTGTGTTATTGAAGTATCCCTTACTGTAAGTACCATTTACACTCCCATCCCAAAAAGGTAGGCTACTTCCAGAAGTACCACTTTACTATTACACTCCTATGAAAAGTATGATAATGAACCAAATACTTATTTTGCAGTTACTGTTTTCCAGCCTCCAAGAGGAAAATGAGATTTGCATTTGACCTCTTCCCCTTACTTTGGCTAGAAAAACGGCATGATCTATTTCAGCATTATAAACCCCAAAGTCCCATTGCACTAAGCAACATTAAATCCATCCAATAAATTATCATTAGGCTAAACGAACACACTTTAAGCAGATCTTGGAAGACTAATCAGGATTTTCCCAGAGAGCTAATTTTAAAGAAGTTCTTCCCTTCCACTGATATTCAGATCTTTTTCTACAAGGTAGTTAACTTCAAGTGTACCTGTGAAAGTATGTACCTATCCAAAAAAGCATTCCTTTCCCTCTTCAAGGGAAGATACTATACTGGCACAGACTTTTCAGCTCTCAAATCATGAGATTACATAACATCTAGAAATCATGTCATATTTATGCATATGCCTGCCTTCCACTTGAGAGACAGTCCGAGTTGACAACATCTGGAGAGCTGGTGGATTTGTATGCAGTTAATTAAGACAGCAAGACAGCAACCTGGAAATGAGGCAGAGCTGCACAGATGTTCCCATATAGCTGCTACCCATATAGCCACATATTGCAAATAGTACTGCACTATATTTACCCTCGTATGGATACTCATATGAAAAATGTGTTCAATTCTGGTCTGAGAGAACAGAATAAGGAGTGATCCCAGAACTGAAAGGGAAAGGGGAAATAAGTGTACAGTCTCCAGCACCAGAACTAGATGGTTCACAGGTTTGCTCTGGGTTTTGATTTTTGGTCTTTTTAAAACATCCAAAGCATATTTTTCCTTAACAATAGGAAATTATAAAGGCAGTATTCACCACTAATTTAACTTTATTTCTAGATTCAGCATTTACTTAATGGTAGTTCTGTTATTGGAAAGGTTTTTTTAAAAAGAAAAGAAAAAGAAAGATTTTTCAATTTATATATTTGATTATTCTGCATAGTTTTTGCTTTTGGAAGTGCTCAAAATGGTTTCAGTTGATACTAAGTGACATATTTTGGGAATAAGATCTGAAAAACTTAATCTTATTCTAACTCTGAATGACCTACTTTACAGCTGGAACCAGGATTTAAAAAAAAATAAAATCTGGAAACAGTTGACAAGTTTAAGAGCTTAAGTGAGGACTATGAGAGTGGATAAATTGAGCATGTCATGGTATCAGCAATGAGAAATGGGGAGCAGCTTTGCTGTATGCAGAGGACTGAAATCTGTAACTTGTTGCGAGTCTAAACAGTCCACTTGAAAAAGCAAGTGAAAGGTTTGCTGAGATAGCAGAAAGCCTGAAAAGAATTGGCTCCAAAGCAGGAAGAAACTGCAAAGCATTTTTGATTTTACAAAGAAAAATGAAAGAGAACAGAAAACTTTTCAAAACACAGAGTTTTGGGCTCTGTTCTTTAACTGAGAATTATCAACAGAGATACTGGAAAGCTGCATTTGCAACATGTGCTGTGTTCTCCAAATTATTATCAGGTAGAAACCATCATATAAAGAACATATGCATTTATGCATTAAACAGTTTCACAGCAGTAATACTTTTCCTCTCAATAACAAACACTCTAGCAAAAATAAACAAAATTGTGAAGATCATCAGTTGGCCTAGAAAGTAAAGCTCCCATTTTATTGTATAAAAACAAACTTCTTCCTCCTAGTACAGATGAATCGGTAGAGGATTGTTTAGCTTTTCCACTAAGCCTCTGGTTCCAAGCTCAATAAATGAACTTGATCAAGGATGTGCTGCTTCAGTAATGCCACAGCATGACTGTCAGAACAGATGTATTTGTGTGTAGATGCACAGGATTACATGAAACTACAGAAAGCTTGGTGTCTTCCAAAAATGTACAAATCCTCATTTCCCATGCAAGGCTATAGAAGGTAATATACACCATGTGCTAAATTACCAGACTATAAAAAAGGATATTGTGGGCCTTTGGCACAGAACAACAGGTAGACTGGTGAAACAGTGTATGCCAAAAGTTTAGAAAATCACAATCTCCAGCCAACAGAAAAATAAAATTAAGTAGAAAAGGCATGCTCTTCAGGATTGTGCCAGGACCTTAGGATTTGCTAATGTAAATTGATTTTGAAGAAGGAAAACCACATTTTCCAAATAGAGGGAAAAGTTAAATGCAGGACTGGTATTTCCAAAGCCTTCAGTTATTTGGAAAGCCTGGAATGAGAAGGGAACCCACCAGTAATAGAAAGAATGATATGTTCTTCATAGATATGGTGATTTCCATATGAAGCACTGGCTTCACATGCATAAAATGGATCATTCTTTCTTAAAGCAGAGAGTATGTTTTTCTCTAGGCTGAGGAGCATTTCTTCAGTACCTACCTAGATGAAGCTCATGTGTAAAACAGACCAAAGATGAGCTCAAGGTGTTCTTCGCAACCAACACAACACATTTTCACCCCTACAAACTTGTTTCAGTGCAACAAGAAAATATTATCTATACATACTCAGTGTTGCAGGCACTGAGTGCTTCTTGAAAAAAAAATGGTCCCATGAGAGCAAATGCAATCTTGTGTTAAGAAAAATCCTTCATGCTAGAAAAAAAAAAAACAGGTGAAAAATCACCATTGATGATGGATTGATAAGATAAAAAAAGGTTTTATCCAGGCTTTTACCCTGACCTACTGTAGTCTTCAAAGAAACACTGAGCACAAAGATTCTCACTAAATTCAAGATCAAGCAGTCTCAGACACCCAGATAATTTTCACATGGAAGAAAAATTCTTTATGGAATAATCCTGAGCTAATACACAGAGACCAGAACTGACACCTAAAAAAAAAAAGCATCTTCTGACTGATGGAGCTGAATTAGTGCATTAGTGAATTAATACATGGGGAGAGAGTACCAAAGACACTTAACCCATGTATGTGGCAGGGTATTCTTTGCCCCTTGACAGTTCTGAATAATGCAGCTTCACTGTCTTCTCTGAAAAACAACACCCACACTCTGCTACCAAAGTGAAAAACTGTGCATTTGAGGGTAGTGAATAGCTGTTTCACTATGTTCACGTAGTGAACAAACATATCTATATATTTGTTTGTTTTCTGAACACTCTATAGGAATAGCAAGGTTTCAGCAGGCCTGATGTCAGTGTGGTTTGGTTTATAGGCATCAGCTGGGTATTTTCCACAATTACTGTCATTCAATGCATTTTTTGCCACAGCTTCCCAAATGAGGTATTTCCTCATAATTTCTGACCTTTTAAAAGGTATTTCTCTGTAGTTTCTCTATTACATAGACAATTAGTTTTGAATTATTTCTCCCTTTTTTATGAATAGTTATTTAGAAGTAATGTGATCAGTTAATGGAAAGCATCCTGTATGTTAAAATAATACTTATGCCCATAGGGTGAATTCAACCTGAGCATCAGATTGGTAATAATTGGCAGATGATTTAATGCTCCTCTGTCTTAATTCTACATGAGGTTTGTAATTTTTTTTTTTATTGGTTTGTTAATTAGTTTGTTTTCTTTTCAAATAGGTGTTTCCTTCAGCATGGACATTCCTGGGATGAAAAGGGGATTATTGAGTTTTTCAACAGAGCTACTACAATGATTTCAGAAACTAATTTTTAAAAGTGCCTGTTTGCCTGTTTCAGCTTGTTAAAACTTACCTTTCTGTTTTCAAACATGAACTGAAATATCCTACCAGCTGTGCAATGGAGAGCCAACAGAGACATGCAGCTACAGCACTGCCAAGGGACAGTGTTTTTTCAGCTGAATACAGGTCAGCCATGCCCACATGGTTCTGCATCAAACAAATCCTCTCCTTCAGTGGAACTTAACTCAGGGGAACTTTATCCAATATGGTTATGCTTAGCTCCAAAGACAGCTCAGGAATGCCTCATCCTCACTCTAGGATGAGATGCTGACCTGCCCTAAATTTTTTTCTTGAACTTGATACTCTTCAAGGATGCCAGATTTACAGTCCTATCCCTTCTCAACATCTAGTTTTTTACTTTTTTGAAATTCAAAACTTGAGTACCTACTTTTAGAAGGTTGAAAGTAAAGAAATTGAAGGAAAAAGAAATATCTCTTTGTGTCTCCCAAGGGAAGCTTGTGAGATATTTCAAAAACAAACATCAGCTTTTATTAAGGCCTCCTTTAAGAAGCTATGTGTTCAGCAAACTTCCAGTGGAATTGCCTCACTTGTACAACATAAAAATTAGGAACAACACTTCAGAATCTGCATTCCTCTGGGCGATGAAAATTGAGGTAAACTCATGCTAAAATTCACAACACTTAGATCCAGTTTACCTATGTAACCCTCGGCTACCCTGTGCAGAATACAATCTCCTGGCTGCTGAGCAGAAAGGAAAGGTTTACCTAAATGAAATATGCATAGTTTAAAAAGGAAAGTCTTAATTTTTTTCCTTGGATTTTCATAGAGAATTATTTTACTAGAGCATTACAAAGGGTGGATCCAAACCACACAAATAGATTGCTCTTCCACTAGCTTATTTGGTCTGCTATTTCAATATGCATTTTCCAAAAGACTTAAGATCTTGAAGAGAAAAGTTTGGTTTGCTTCTATCAGGCATTTTAAAACCTCCAAAATCTCAAAAATGCATTCCTACTCATGTGTATAATGTGTTTCCATTTCAAGATGACAGTGGGCTAGAAGAGCTTTTTTTTTTTTTAATTTTTTTTTTTTTTTTTTTTTTTTTTTTTTTTTTTTTTTTTTNAAACTGATTTATTTCTCAGTATGCTTTCTCCATTTGCAAGGATCCTGGCATTAAAGGAAAAGGCCAGCATGAATGTATGTGTTGTTAATATTTTTTATCCTGTGCTATGCATGCTCTTTCAATGTCTGTCATGTCATGTCTGCAGCTATTTTCATTCGATTTTTATCTGTTTTCTGCTTCAGATCATAAAAAGAACACTCACTGGTGGTATGAAAATTTAAGAGCTGGGATGGAAGGGAAAATAAAACAGTAAGAGAATGTCTTCAATTTGTACTGGTTTAGTGCTTGCTAACTATTGCCTCTGATTTTATCAGTAAGAGGAAGCAATAGAGGTCAACTCAGAAAGGCTCATTCAGAAGTACACAGCTCATCCCAAAAAGATCTATATAGCAATAATTTAGGAAGGGACTTTACATTGGTAAGTAAATCATTCTGACTATTAAATTTGGATTTTATGATGAATCAGGAAAAACTGAGCAGTAAAAGTAGGGACAGTAAAACACCATAAAAGCAGCAGCAAGAAGCCGAAGACAATAAACATTTGAAGGATGAGTCCAAGTATTTTTGGCAATCACACACTGAACACCCACCCCTTACAGAGCTCACCAAGCTGTGAAACTCCGAAGGAATTTACAAACAAACCTGCCATCCACAACTAAACTTCAGGAAGGAGTGAAACAATAGATAGGACTACATATTAGCATACACAGTACTAATAGAGCTACAGGTCCTTGCTACTACATAGTATCGGACCACTACAGTTTATAACAGCTCTTCATTTCTTCACAGGTAACATGAGGTAGCATTTCCCTGACTCACTACCTGGGGCTGGAGAACTGACAAAAGGAAAAAGAGCTGAAATAGTGAAATAGATCAAAGGATACAAATTATTTTGTCTCATATTGTCCTACTTGTGTGTTCTGATGAAGTAGGTAAAGGTTTTATCCTGATAGCCATGTTTTTATCACAGATTTTACAAGATGTCCTTGCTAGAGCAGCAGCCTAGGAGCTCAATGGGAGTTAAACAACAGATGCTCAAGTCTGATTTAAAATAGAAACGATAAATTGGAAAGGATAAACTCCCTTTGAAAATCAGGTAGTATTTTCCAGTAGTATTACTGAGAAGGACTCATTTACTCCCTATTTGAACATTAATACTGAAAAGACTGGCCACCTTCTGTATGGAATGCTTCCATAACATTGCTTTTAAACTGATATAATTTGTACCCTGGGAAGTGAGTCCTATGTGCAACAAGGAGACGGAACACCAAAGAAAAACTGTTAAGCATTTCTTTCAGTACTGTTACCGCATTAAGTAACCTCTGCCTCTTCCCATTCACCATCCACACTACAGTGGTGGCAGCCTTTAAGAGAATGATTGCACAGAACCTTTTTGCTGGGTAATTCCAAGTCCCAGAACAATTTTCCAAAGCAAGTTATTATGTCACCTTTGACTGCTTTACTGGCACAGGCTGAGGAAGTGTAAGGGCAAGAAAAAGATTATAGAAATAAAGAAAACAATGCTTGAGCCAACACTATGGAGATGAATACTCATCCAGTGCTCTCAGCCTCTGGGACTAGGGTCCCAGTAGGGTGAGATGGGGATACTCTGGACACATTTTATCCCTGAGAAACACACTTCAAATTCCTTAAACAGGGCAACAGTGATTTTAATGACCATTCAGAAGTTCAGGAAAAAGGCTGAAGAATTTCACCATGTGTTTTCTGAGCTTCTTTTCAAAGAAATCAGAAGCATGGTAGTTAAGTGCTTGGTAATGAGGTTTTCAGCTCTGTTGTTTTGCTGAACAGTTTCTCTAGGGCCTTGCACATCTTTTATATTAGCTGTGTTTAGATTAACAAAGAACTATCACATGCAAGCAGCCCTTGTTTATGGCATTTCATTGCAAAGGAGCAGAGCTAACTGAGGTCATACCTCCTCTGTTTGTCCTGGAGGGCAATGCCCCCACCAGGGTTAGAGCCTCCCATATAACTTCCTGCACAGGGAGGAGGGAAGAGGTGGAGCCCCTGATTCCTCTTTTGCTGGCTCCCAACCCCTCAGAGGCAGTGGTTCATGCTTCCCAGAAGTGGCTCCAGGTTCTGGGCAGGCACAGAAGACTGCTCATGTCCCCAAGCTCAAACAGCACAAGGACTACACACAGAACTAAGGTGTTCTCTGCCCCATAAAGAGAAGTGATCCACCAGAAGAAAGGGGACAGAGGACTGTGCTCTCACAAACCTGCAACATCTGAAACCCCATGAATACCTTTACCCGAAGGCCTTTCTCGCAGAGTTCCACACTCCTGGTAGCCAGAAAATCCCATGGTTGGGCCTGCACAGGCAGGACTTGCTTGTTTTTAAGCAAGCAGAGATGAGATTGCTGCAGGGGAGAAAGAGACAACCCTGGTGAAGTGAGGTCTCCACGACTTAAAGCGAAAGTCCCATTGTTGCATCCTCTGATAAGACCAGCAACAGCAAGATTTCCTCTCTGTTTCCTTTCTATCACATATAACTCAGCCTTAACTGAATTAACTGTTTCAGTCTTAACATTAGAGTTTCGTGCCCTGCTGCTGGAATGCATTCAGCCAGCACTGTATCACTTAAACACAAGCTCAGCCTACCTGAGACCAAATTTTAAATTAAACCTGAGCTGAACTCTGTCCTGGCAAGACTGTTGCTGAAAGCTGAGCGAGGTGGCTTCGAGCCAGCGTGTTAGAAGAGGCGCGCCTTTATTTGTGGTCTGTCTCAGCGCTTGCTTCTGCAGGAGCTACCCCAAGCATTCATCAGGGTTTGCATCACTCTGGGCTCCCAAGAGCCAAACCAGCCATGGTATCATTCCCTGCTGCTCCTTTGTAGCGTGCCCAGGCATGCTCAGCACAGGCTGACAATGAGCCTGGCGGGGACAAGCCAAGGCCTGCGCTGCAATTCTCCCCGGCTGCCTTCAGGACAGTTTAGCAATCAGAGGAAATAAATCTTAACAACAAACTCCTCCTGAAGTGGATTTGCAACGGCACTGGAAATACTTTTAATACTAGAAATAGAAATCTGTAAAGGAATTTTTCATGCCATCGTGTAGAGGAACCTTGATAGGCATGTATGTAGTAAGTAATCATTTTTGCTGTCACATAAAGGCTTAATTCATGCTCCAAAATTTCAGCTCATCAATTTAGAAACTACAGGATGTCAGGCTTTCCATAGTAACTTTCATTTGGAGGTATTGGTTTGCAGAACTGCTGTTCATCTGCCTCTCAACATCAAATCTCAAATGGCTCTTTCCCTTTAGGAACTCAAAATAACCCATAACTTGAATTTACCTCATGTTTTAAGCCTTAAGGCACCATCCATCTGTGAACAGGAAATACTAGTAAGGTAAACAGAACAGAAAACACTTTTGTCAGACTTCAGAGATACAGGGGGTTGGATTTTTTCCTTTCTGCAAGCCTATTTCCCTCTAATACAGAAAACATAGCTTTAGGCAGAGGCATGTAGAATGGTTTGTCTTAAAAATAAGTTTCAGAGGATATGTGAGCCTTAGAAATGTCTCTTAATGCAGTCCAAGCTAAGCAACACCTGCCTGTGAAAAGTAAACAAGAGAAAGTCTAAATTAGGCTGAACAGAGACCTGGATTACCCTGCTTGGACTTCTGAAAGCTGAGCAAGTGATTTTAAAGGTACCACACACACTTCCCTCGGGGATGCCAAGAAGCATAGCCTTGCCAGGGTGCTTCTTCTTCATCCTGTAAGTCAGGAACAAGTCCTTGCTTCTGCAAAACACCAAGCTCTAACTGTTTGGTTGTGTTTGTTCTGTGTGTACATGGTGTCACGGACTCCTGTTGGTTGCGGATAGAGAGATTGAGCATTTATGTATTATTCCCATGTTGTTAATGGTTTAGACCAATGCCTGGTTTGAGAAAAATGTACCATATTTACTTGTTTTAATGTTTCTCTTTACGTGGAAGCAGCATGTAAAATTCTGCAGGGCAATTCTATAAACATTCTGTTTTTGTCGTTCAGGAAAGAAGAAAAGAAAAGAAAAGAAAAGAAAAGAAAAGAAAAGAAAAGAAAAGAAAAGAAAAGAAAAGGAGTGTCTATCTTTTTGATGTTCAGGTGCATAGCACAATTTTTTTTTTTTTTGACTGGTAACATATGTATCTGCAATTCTAGAAGCACTGGCTATTCATGGATTCCTTTCGTGTTACCACTCACTGAACAGGGAATGGAAAAACACTGCCAAAAATAGTGGAGGAAGGGGACAAAGGAGGGAAGGGAAACAACACAAAAACCCTGCACAGTAAGTAGGGAGGCATGGCCCTTTCACTCGCATAATGAGAAGGTTAACATGAAGACTGTTAGCAAATAAAGGTTTAATTTAAAAATCCCTGATGTTTAAGTATTGCTCATCCAATCTGAGCTGTCAGAAATCTCCCTCATAATTTCATCCTCCACAGAAAGGTACTAAGCAGAAATTTTAGAAGTATGTTGCTATTGTGTTTGAAAACCTTCCCAACCAAATGAGGTCTCAGTCAGCCACACAACAGCATGGCTTTCTGACTCAGAACCCTTCTCTGATCATAACTAACTCTGATCTTCCCTCCACTTCAAGCCCTAATGTCAATTTGTCTATCTTCAATTGCTCACTATCCTGAAAAAGACTGCTTTTAAAATACGGAGTCAATTTAGTGCTAGGTTTAATACAGCAGCATGATACAATCTGCAATGATATAGATTTTTTCCCCTGCCAGCTAAGTTTCTGGGGCATTCTATGGAATCCAATATTGCTAAAAAAGCATCACATGAAGTTTTAAAAATAGATTTAAAAAACAAAGCGCAATTCAGCATACACATTACCCATGTGGAGATGGTTTGGCAAAGGCAATATGGAATTACTTAAAAACTTGCCCCCAGCTTTTTTTTTTTTTTTTTCTTTTTTTTTTTTCCTTTTTTTTTTTGGTTGGTTGACTAGTAGGTTTTTTGGTTGTTACTACTTATGGCAACATGACCATAGAAAACATTAGGCCTAAACTGTTATTTATACAAGTTTGTAATCTAGGAAGTTATTCTTTATTTCTGCCTGCTAGTATCCAGCCTAAATAGCTTGTTTAGCCAGGTCATCTATCTAAAATGAATGCTTTTTCAAAGATCTGGTATTTTTTTTAGGTAAAATGAAAAGAATTGAGCACTTCACTAAATTTACTGTTGAGTGTAGTATATAACCTTTTATAAAAATAAGCTCATATAATTTTCTGTTGTGTGTACTCTTACAAAAATGATATGACTAAACAAAATGACACAAGTGGGGCAGAAAAAGAGATAAAGATTTTGAAGGATACCTTTTTCTAGCAAAAAGTTTCTGTCCCTTAGAAGACAACACTTTCAAATGGCTGCATCCAGTCATATTTTTAGTTCACTAAAGAAACATTTTCAAAAGTGTAAAAATTACCTCACTTAAAAAATTATTAACAGACAGTTGGTTAAATCAAGACAGAGCCATAGAGGGGGAAAAGAGCAGCAACCCTCTTGCCGTGGGATGGGGAACAAAGAACATATTTGGTGGTGTTGAGGAAACAAGGGAGATGGCTGCAGTTCACCAAATCCTCCCCCTCTGCAAATACATCATTCATGCCTGTGCTTCAACCATACCCAAGAACAGATGTTTACATTTGCATTTACAATTCTATTTGTTGAAGTCAAATTTCAAACATTTGGAGTGAATGATAATATGACCAAATATGGTCACACATTAGTCTCTGTGGTCTGCGTCTGCACATCACAAATATATAGTAATTACAAATCACTTAAAAAACAAAACCAAACCAACCAAAACAAAACAAACAAAAAAAAACAACCCAAAAAACATCCCACGGTTAGTAACTATATTGATAATAGGTACCATTTCTGCTGCTATGTTCTGGATATTATCTTACAGGCTGTATGTTTGCAACATCTATTAACCATAAATAATAATCCTTTCTCATATAGTTCTATTTGCAGATTTCTAAATCACACTGAAAACCTGGCTAAGTGCAGCCACATCAGCCATCATCAACCACTAGCATATATATGTACAGAAGTAAGCAATTCTATGCTCTGAGCAAAAGATATTCTGAATTCCCTTTCAGATGTTTTTACTCCCTGCACACAAACCCAAGTTCCCAAAACGCAACTCATTGAAAGAATGGGAAGCTGCAAGCACATGAAATGAATTTTCTGTGAGGCTTGCAAATACATAAAAGCCATGTATAAATTCACAGAAACCATGTTATAAATTCAACATTTTTGGCCATAATTCCAAGTTCATTTTTGAAGATTTGCTAAAAGGAAAGAACTTGTCTCTGAATCCATAGTTCAGTCATGAAAAGAAAAATGCAGCAATTCTTCAAGGCCGTTAAGATCACAAAAAGCATCTCTGAAGTTCTAGGTGCTCTAAGGGGGCATATATGATTCACTGAAAGATTAAATAAATTAATTTTCACAGCAACCTTCCCCTGCTCAAACACTCTTCTCCAATCCTCAGAGAGATCAGGCAAGAACTGCGACCCTTTTACAACACACAAAGGTTGCAGAGGGAATGTTCAAAATATTAAGTAAAGGACCTTTCTTCTTGGAGTGGGCTGGGTTTTTTTTTGGGTTTTTTTTTTTTTTTTT